>CAWUHW010000008.1:593252-939842 GCA_963922195.1 Panagrolaimus sp. PS1159
TTCATGATGATACATTAGTCTCTGAAAACTATGAAAGAAAAGAAAAATCACAAAAATGGAATAAATTTTCTAAAATCTCTACTTTTAAAAAAGTTTTTAAAGAAAATGATGAAGATGAATTTAAGAAGCAATGGAAAAAAGATACCAATAAAAGAAGCAACAGCACCCTTTACCTTCATATTTCAGCCTATAAAGATTCAATTAAAACTTCTGATGCTGCTGCATATGATTCATTTGGTAAAAAGAATAAAGATTTGAAAAATAAAAACCAAGTTCTTTTTGCTGCTTCAACATTTCAAGTAAGACTTCTTAAAAATAATAAAATAAAATTTTATAAAATTTATTATTTTTTAGAATCCATTTGAATTTCCAAGACAACAAAAAAGTGATAAAGTATCAGAGCCAGAAATTGCACAATTTAAAGCATCCCAAAAATTACTCAATCCAAATGAAGCTTTAAATAATAATGGTCAACAAGGTTAAAAATTAAACAAGCTTTTAAAAAACTATTTTTTTTGTTGGTATCAAGTTTCTGCAAAAATGAAAATAAATTTTTCGCCATAGCGAAGCCGAAATTAAACTTTTTTAAAAAACAATATTTTAAATCAGAATTTTGGGTAAAAAAATTGAGGTCAAAATTTAAAACAGTATTGAAATTTTTATTTCGTAAAGCTCAATTTGAAATCCTAAAAAATGTCGTTGGTTAGAATCCTGAATTTTGGATTCAAACAAGCCGTACTTTTTAACATAAAAAATTTTTCTTGGAGACTTTTTATGCAAAAAACGATTTTTACCAAACTGTAAAAGTTTTACAGTTGAACAAACTTTTGTATATTCTAATTTCCTCATTTTAATCTAAAATAACGTTTTCTGTCATATAACACGTGAAAAACAAAAACTATTTTGAAAGTTTCATTTCCAAAAAATGATCATCAAAAAATGGAAATTTCTGACACTTATAGGCGCTTTGTAGTACACTTATTGAGCAAAAACGCCTATAAGTGCCAGAAATTTCCAATTTTTGATGATCATTTTTTGGAAATGAAACTTTCAAAATAGTTTTTGTTTTTCATGTGTTATATTCGCTTTTTTAATTTAATTGCTTTTAATTTTTTTCGATTAAAAATTTAATTAATTTTCATCAAATTTTTTTAGAGAATGATCAAAATTCTGTACAGCAACGTTTCCCCCGTTCAAGTGGTTCATTTAAACGAAATCGACGAAAGCCAAAAAGAAATGCAGATCCAATTGGATTTGAAGAATGGCAAGCAACAGATCGAGAATTTTGGAAATTTGTTACAAAAATGTTACGAAATTGGCGTGCAACTGAACGGCAATGCTCTGCAATTCGTCGACCAATCACATTTGTACAAAATATTAAACTTAAAATTAAAAGTAATCGAAAGCTATATCAAACTGAATTAGAAGCATATCGACAAACAATGAAAGAACATGTTCCAATTCCAAATGGTGAAAGTTTTGATCTTCCATAATTATGTAATTTTTTATCTGTTACATTTGAGATATGTTTGATATGAACATTTTATTTTTTTATTTTTAAAAATTTTTAATAAATTTATTTTGGTGAAATTTTTACAGCCTAAAAACTGTGATAGTTTTAATCACTTTTCAATTTCCCACGTTTTTTCACTTTTTTAAATTTTAAAAAGCAGGTGATCAAGCAGCGCTCAACAGCTTCAACAAAAAGTTATGCAAATGAATGAAAAAATTTATAAATCTAATTAAAATGCATAAAAAATTTTATCTTCTAAAAAAAGTAAACAAAAGTTTGAATAAATTAAAAATTTTCCGTTAAAAAAATGCCTTTAAAAAGGTCAATTTTTCTACTGAAAATCTACAATTTAGTTTCAGCTTTTGTGAAACGTTTGAAAAAAAAGGTTGAAAATGCTTTGTAAAGTTTTAATCGGTTGTTTGACATTGATTAGCGTTGCGACCGCTCAAACATGTGACATAATTGTTGATTGTAAGTTTAAAAAACTTATTACCTTTTTTATATTAAAAGATAAATTTAGCATGTGTTATGGGAATGTGTCCAGATGCAGCACAAACTTGCATCTCTGGGGTTTGTTGTTTAACTGCACCAGCAACAACAACCATGCCACCAACAACTACCCCAGCTGTAACAACCCAAATTCCAACAACAACTCCAATGATAACAACAGTAATGCCAACAACTTCAACACCGTAATATTTTAAGTTATAAAAATTTTCTGGATTTAGAAATAAAAAATTTTTAGATGCTTTGATAAAGTTGGTTCAAATGGTGTAAGTGATTGTCCAAAACTTGCATATCTCTGCAATGATGCAAATTATTACAAACTTATGACAGAACAATGCCCAAAAACTTGTGGTCGTTGTTCTTCTGCTTCTGCTGGTGCACCACTTACAACTGCTGCACCAAGCAATTCATGTGTTGATAAAACTAAAGCTGATGGAACATCCGATTGTCCAAAAGATGCATATCTTTGCAATAATCCCGTAAAATTTAGCATAAATTTTTTTTCAAAAATTAAAACTTTTATTTTAGGCATATTACAATCTTATGACACAACAATGCCCAAAAACATGTGGTCGCTGCTAAAAAGTTTAAACAGTTATTATTTATAAATAAAATAAATAAATTCATTCATTTTTAAACCAATTTTTAATTGCAAAAAACTATAGTTTGACAAATATTTTTTTCCGCAAGAAGTTTTATTTTTCATATCCTACTTTTAGAGCAAAAAAACTAGACTATTAACAAAAGTAGAGGTTCATAACAAAAAAAAGGATGGGGTCGTGGCATAAAAGCCCATGACATAAAACCCCTTGATATAAAACCCCCTTCAATTTCATTGTATTTCATTCATGCTTTTTTTGGGGTTTTATGTCATGGCGCCAAAAGGATTCAAATTCTCCAAATTCAACGTCAACTTTGAATCGTAAGTTCAAACATTTTAAAGCTGAAAAACATATATTTTTCAGCGATTTTTATTGGGATTTTTGCAATTATCGTCTTTTTTGTTTATTTCTTCACACGAACTTTTTATTTGGTTAAAAAATTCTTTTTTTTAATTCCTCCTCAAAAAATTGAAACTGTAAAAAGGTATATATGTTACCGCCGAATTTGTGGACCCGCCGATCTTGAGAACGGCTAGCCGAATCTGTGGACGGCTAGCAGAATTTGTGGACGGCTAGCCGAATTTGTTTATTTCAATTTTTCTAAAAAATTTTTTAAAAAATAGTTTTTTTTCGCAAAAATGATAAAAGGTGATAAAAAAATAATATACAAAGAAAGAAAGGATTTAAAAAGAAGAATAGGTGAGAAATTTTGGAAAAGTAAAAACTATTTAATTTTTAAATTCAATTTCATTATTAAATTTGTAAAATTTGAAAAATGGCTGACAATCATATGGATGTTGACGACGTTGCTGATAATCTTGTTGTTGAATTTGTTGGAGGTGAAGATGAAGAAGATCCATTAGAAAAAGCGAAAAAAGAATTTGAAGAACTTTGGAAGCCTGCTTTCATAATTTTTTCAAAAGATAAGAACAAAGGAGGTATCAAAAGTGATGAAACTTATAAAGGAATTGTCAATGCAATCAAAAAAAAAGCCCGGGGTGAAGAATTTACACGAAATGAAAAACAAGAATATAATTGGAGTGATCGGTACGTCTCTTTTTTTGTTCACAGAAATAAGTTATTGTTTTACAATTTTTTAGTTACACAAGAGAGCGGGTTGATGGAAAGAAACAAATTCTAAGAAATGGCAAAATTGTTTTATCTCATTCAAAACTTTTCAAAGTCCTTTATTCAAAACATCTTGAATTGGGCCATGCTGGAAGAGATGTTATGTTTCAAAGATTAAAAGATTACGATTCAATTTCAAAAGATTTGCTTACTGTATTCGTCAAATGCTGCCAAAAATGTCAATTAAAAAAGGGAAAAACAAAAAAAGGAATTACTGTATTACCAATATTATCAAAAGCTCATAATGTTCGATGCCAAATGGATTTAATTGATTTTCAAGCAAAGCCTGATGGAGATTACAATTTCGTTTTAAATTATCAAGATCATTTCACAAAATATTGCCTTCTTCGACCATTAAAAAGAAAAACCGCCGAAGCTAATGATTGCAAATTCACATAGAAGGACAGAACAAATTGAAGTTGGACAAAATGTTAGAATTGCAATTGCAGAAGTTGATCGCGCAAAATGTGATCCTCGAAATGTTTTGGGTATCGTTACTGGGAAACGAAATGATCTCTTTGAAATTGGAACAAAGCAAGGAAAATTCAAAAGATTATTTGCCTGAAGTCAAATTGAACCATTAAAAGAACCATTTATGACTTCAGATGATGTCCCAGATGCCGAAATATCTTCTGTCCGAACGGCCGCCGCAGCAGCTTCTGTAGTAGGCGGTCAAGGGCATTTTCATTGTGATTGCAAAACAGCATGTAAAACCAACAGATGCAAATGTAAAAAAGAATCAAGACTCTGCAACAGTCGATGTCACAATAGTTTGAGTTGCTGCAATAAATAATTTTTCTTTCTTTCTTTCTTTGTATATTATTTTTTTATCACCTTTTATCATTTTTGCGAAAAAAAACTATTTTTTAAAAAATTTTTTAGAAAAATTGAAATAAACAAATTCTGCTAGCCGTCCACAGATTCGGCTAGCCGTTCTCAAGATCGGCGGGTCCACAAATTCGGCGGTAACATATACAAAAAAAGTGAGAATAGAAAATTTTTTATCAACTTGGAAAACAAATTGAAATAATTTTTCTGTTATTTCCTTTTTTGTTGTTTCTGAAAAATGATGAAAAATTTATTGCTTGCAACTGTTTTTCTTTTCTCAACCTTACTTCTCTAAAAAAATTGTGTCAATTTTACAAAAAAAAATCGACGTCAAAAACGCAAACTTTTAAAAAACTATTTTGTTTGAACATTTAAAATTCCAAAGAAATAAAGAAAAAGGTATTTCAGCTTTCACTTGCAAAATATGAAAGAAATTTTTTAATTAATTTTGCAAACAAAAAAATGAAAACCAAATGATGACAAAATTTCGAAATATTCCTCTAAAAGGATACAAAAATGTAAAACAGTTGTAGATATAAAAATTCTTTTTTTCTATTGATAACAAAAAGGTATTCCAAACATGCATTTATTAATAAAATTAAATAATTAATACAGCGAAAATAATATTAAGAAAACATACAAACAAAATTATTTCAAGGAAAGAAGCCATTTTCTCGGCAAACTTCAAATAATTTACGAGTTCTTTCATCAGTCATTTCAGGAAAAGAGATAAAAGGTGGAATATAATCAAAAGTTTCAGCTTCAATAATTTCATCAATGATTGCTTCAAGTCGGCTTTGATAAGCAAGAGAAAGAGGACCAGGAAATTCAAGTTCGAACATACCACTGGAATTCTAAAAATAAAATTTTAAAAGAAATGCCAAAATTGCTATGGAAAAAGGGTCTTACTTTAATATGAGCAAAGAGAGTTTCAATATCAAAGGCTTCAGGAACATTGAATAAACGGAATTCATATAAATTCTGAAGACGAGGAATTTTTAAAATTTCTTTAACAGATTTTGCAGTAACAGTTTTGTCATCACTTTTGAAGCAGCTAAAACAGTAGAATTTACCATAATCTTGTAAAATTCAAACTTACTGATCCAAAGAAAGGACTTCGGGAATCAATTCAACAAGTGTTTCAAATGTAATTTCTTTTCCATCACGATTAACAACAGTAAGATCAGAAAATCGAACTCGACCAGTTTTTGCAGTAACAAACAAAAATTCATCAACTGTAAGTTTCTGATCAAACAAAGTTAATTCTTCGATTTCACAGCGATAAATACGTGGAAGAAAAGATGAAACAAGATCTTTTTGGAAAGAAGAATTAGCACGAAAGCCAATACAACAATAACCACTGACCCAAAATTTGTATGGAACATTCTTCAAACAAATATCATGTTCATATTCAGAGAAATCAGCCTTCATTTCATTATTTTTATATATTAAAAAATCAGTGAACAAGATTGGATTCTTCCAAAAAAAGTATCGGCATGTTTCGATTAATTTCTTGTATAATTTTGCAGAGGTTGGATTCTTGGCAATATATAAGATTACACAATCAGGAAAAGCAAAATCATAACGACGATTTGGAGCAATAAAACGGCAACGTTTTGCACTAATTACATCTGAAGAATCAGTAGATGCAGAACGCTTACGCTTTAAAGTTGATGAACTTGTAGCAGGACCTTCAGATTCAGATGCATCCATTCTTCAAAGAAGTATAACACTACCCCTACAAAAATGAATAAAATAAAAAGAAACGAAGCAAAAAAAAGCACGAAAAAAAGTGTAACAAATAATCACGTTAGAAAAGGAGTGTTATCAATGGATTGCTCCATTTTATAGGTAATCAAAGTCAAGGTAAATTAGCATTATATAAGACACAGTGGCCCCGTAACCATCTATATATCCAAAAGTAACTAAAATAAACACAGAGAAAAACAAGACAAGAAAGAGAGTGGGAAAGAGGTATTCATTGATAGCGGGCGTGCACAAAGGAAGGAGATTTGACGAATGCAAAAAGTAAGACAAAAAATTTGAAGCGATTACGAAAATAGCATTCCTAAATTTTATATGCAGAAAACTCAATTTCCATGAATAAAAAATTACGTTAACAGTAAAAAATAAAAAAACAGCCCAGACTTATCTGCAAAGCAGTTGCACTTTGTGCGCATTTAGCTTGCAGGTTATTTTGGCATGAACGAAACAGTTAAGGAAATTAACTGCGCACTCAGTGCAAATAACCTGCGCACTAAATGCATTTTGTATAGTATAGTGCAAAAAAAGACGTTGTCATTCAAACATTTTGCCAATAGAATCCACAGTATGACACCAATTTTTTAAATGTTGGTTTAATTTTAAGATATTAATTTATCTTAAAATTAAACCAACATAATCCAATCTTTCTCATGTCCTCTGAATGAATTACTGTTTTAAAAGGTAATTGTAGTTCTACACTGAAATTGTTATCCTCAATATCAAAAAACAAATACACGGAATTTCGTCTCCATTTTTGTGGAACACAAGCTTACAAAAATCGTCTTGAATCAATTATTGATGAAAAAATTTAAAAGTAGGATATGAAAAATATAACGACCTTTTTTGAAGCGCTCCGCCACAATTAAAGTGATACTATAAAAGAACCCATTCAACCCAAATAAACACAAAATGTTTTTACAAAGACTTTATTTATACATTAGTAATACAAATATATTATACAGAAAGAGAGATATTAGTTGGTCGCATTCTTTTAAGCAGATTTTGGATAAAGGATTGATTGAATCTTTGTGATGAGAGGATTGAGAACTTTTTCAAAGACACGAATGGCACCATTTGTTTGTGGAAGACCAAGATAAAGAAGAATGGCACATTTTACAACAAAATAAATTGGACAATATTCCATAATTCCATCAGCAAAAACATCAAAAAGAGCCAAAGCACCAAAGAATGTCCAAAAAATGAGTAATTGGGCATCATCATTATGGTTTGAAGTTCGAACAGCTTTAACGGATGCATATGCAGGATATGCAAAAGCAAGCAAATTACATAAAAGGCCAGCACCATATCCAAACATCATATATACAGCGAGGACTGCTAAAGCTCCATAGAAATACTAAAAAAGAATAATAATGTAATTTAAATTAAAGTTATAAATGTTGTATCAAATTTTGAAAGAACCATGGCTGTAAAGCGTCGAAAATCAATCGATTAGTTAGTGAAGCTGACAGCACCAAATCCAACAAAGTTAAACAACGATGTCAGCAACGACAATAGCCAAACAGTTATCAAAATCCGATATAAAATATACAAACAATCTAAATGAAAAAAACTAACCTGTTCACGTTTAATTTTGGTATTGGTTTCAAGCTTTGCAAAATTTTTATCCAAAAAAGCAATATCTGAATTATATAATACCTTCTTAACAGCAGGATGAATATCAGCAAAAGAATTAATTTCACCAGTATTTGATGGAGATAATGCATTTGCGGCAGCAGCAGCAGCATTCTTTATTGCAGCAGCAGATTTTTGAGGAGCAGATGTTGTTGCATCAGCAGCAGAAGTTGATGGATTTACTTTTGTTGAAGCCATTATTTCTTTCTTCTTCTTTCAGCAACAAACAATCAGTTTTCACAACAAAATTGATCCAGAAATGATTCAATTTTTTCTTCCTTTTTTTCTTTTATACCTTTTTTGAAGTATCTTTTTTTCATTTTAATTTTTGTATGGTAATTTTTTATGTAAAAATTTTAAAAAAATCGAGCAACTTTCTTTTGCTTTTTTTTTCAACGCAAAAATAGTCTCTTTTCTTTGTTTCTCTGTTTTTTGGTGTTTCGCGTCTTTCTTGCTTCCTTTATTTTTCAATAAAAACTCTTTTTTATAACCAATAAAATTGTGTAAAAAAAAGACAGGGTCTCATTTGAGTCCCGAAGTAAAATTTTTGGAGAGTTGTTTGGGGTTTCCTGAACAACTAATTTTTATCCTATCTTACAGCTGTTTGTTTAAATAGAGTTAAACATTTTTATTATTTTTTATTTACAAATAAATACATTCAAAGAAACCGTAGATTACAAAACCCAAAAACAGACATTTTTTAAATTTAAACCAAATAAATAATATTAGCAAAAATGCTTGAAAAAGTTTATTCAAGCAGATATTTGTTCTTCTTGTATTTTGAAGAATATTTTGAGATTTGAGTAAATGGACGACCCGGACATTTTGGAGTTTGGGATGATGTTGGCTTGGGTGCTTTGGGTGAAATCCAAAATTCGAGATCGAAAGTTTGATGAACTTGTTTTATGATTGGTGAATATGGTAGTGGATCATTAAAACCTAAAAAATAATTTTGTTTAAGTTGGACTTGATTTTGTAAAAAAATTTTTACCTCTATCATCAAATTCATCATCAGGAATTGTAAAATTTTCAAAACTGTGATAAATTCTTGAACAGCTTTCATTGTCGGAATCAAAGATTCCATGAAGGCCTGGAGGCATTGGAAAATCTGGAATCATGGCTTTTTCAGGTATCCTGTTTTTGAGTGTAATTGTGTGGAATGATTTTTCTGAAACAAATTTTCTGCTTTTAAATAGTAATACAATTCTCTCATAAACGAACGAATGGAATTTATCTTTTGGAGAAAAATCGGTTCCTCCTATTTTTTTAAATAAATTCTTTTAAAAAAATATTTTTTGTAAAATTATGCACGTTTTTTATTTCCATCAAAGATAAAAATAAGTTATCAAAGATTACAAGAAAAAAACGCCCTGTTAAGAATGATTTTAGATTGAAAATTGACAATAGGTTTAAAAATTTTTTTAGCAATTTTATAATAATTTTGTAAAAAATGTTTTTTACAAATTTTGGTTAATTTTCAAATTATTCTTTCTTTTATTTTCGAAAAAAATACCTAAAAGGTGGTCCAATACAAATTACTAAAATCCCTCCATTCTTTTAAGAAATTTGTACTTAATCTTAAAAAACAGCTAAAAATTGGATTTTTCATTAGTAATAAATACAGCACACAAAAATAAAAACCCTATAAACAAACGTTAGACTTTGAAAGATTAAAGTCTTTTTTGTTGAATAAATCTTTTTTTAATGCAAAAAAATAGATGTACCTTCAATCTTGTTTTTATACTTTTGGATTTAGGTTTTTTTTGTAACAACAAATGCAAAAAAACAGCTACAGCAATTATTTCCGATGTGCTTTAAGTAAGCAGTCATTGTTGAACCGAAATAATCTGTTTGGATTTATCAAAGCAAAAGAAGAAAGCAAAAATGTGTTAGGTAAAAAAAATTTCATCTTTTGAAAATGAAAAAAAGACCAAAGCTAATAAAAATGATAAATAGCAAAAGTTCATAGATGATAAAAGCAGATTTATTCAATATCCAAAAAAATACTGTTGAAAAACTTTTTTTAAAAAATAATTTAGAAAAGAAATAAATCCGAAAAATTCCGGTAATAACCTTTTTTGAAAACCGATATTTTTTAAAGTATTAAATTTTGGAATTATTAAAAATCCAAAAATGATTTAATTAAAATGAAAATTTAAATGTGTAATTACTTTTCAAAAATAATCAAAACACAATTTTTAATCAAAAAAACACTGATTAAAAAATTGTAAAATTAAACTTTAAAAGGTTAATTTTTGAGCAGTCTTTTTTATATCATTTTTTTCCTTATATATTGCAAAAAAAATTGGTTGCTCACAATTATTAGCAACGTTTAATCATCCAAAAAAATATTACAAATTTAATAAATGTCATCGTCTTTTTTTTGATTATCTTTAAAATTTTGTTTTAAAAAAAAGGGAATCTTTGTTCTGTTTCAAAATCATCAAAAAAATGAGATTATTTTTAAAAATAGACTAAAGAATTAAAATTAAAGATAGCTTTTTTGAACAATGCTTGTTTGTTATTTTTTATGAATTTTTAATTTATTTATTGTTGTTTATCAAAAAAATAAATAAACAGTAAAGAATGTTTTACAGACAAAAAAAGAAACCTAAAAATATTTTTTTTGTGGAAATTAAATGCGTTGCAAAAGTCATTTTTTACAATATTTTTAAAGGAGGCATTTTTCGTTTTAACATGTTTTTTTTCGAAATGTCATGAACCTGAAAATCAGGGTCTTTTTTTATTGTTTTTTTGCCTGATTGTCAGGTTTATGACATTTCGAAAAAAAATGTAAAAATTAAAAATGTATTGAATCTTCTGATCCATTTTAATCCGATTTTTGCTGGTTCATTTTGTTTTGTTTAAAACGCTTTAACTTAAAATACTTTCTGCAGATTAATATGTATTTCATTTTGGCAAATTTTTTACAAATTTGTTTTTTTTCTTACTGTATAAAAAAACATCAACTTATTAGCACTTTGCAAAAATATGTGTAAACAACCATAATCTTTAGTTTTTTCATCACATTTTTTTTGCTTTTAATGTTCTTTGTATAAATTTTTTACAAAAACTTTCTCATCACTTTTTTAATTAATAAAAATTAACTGAATAATGTAAAAAGATTTTAATTTTTATATTTTATTATAATATTATTTTAATACTTTTTAGATAACAGTTTTCTTTTTTAATATTTTTTGTTAAATACAGAAAATGTAAAACCACGTTTGTAGCAACGAAAAAAAAAGAAAGATTCACGTGAAAAAACGCATCGCTTTTTTATAAAAGCAAAGTCTTTTTTTTAAATCAAAAGAGAAAAAATGAAAAGGGACTTTTTGGTGAAAATTTTTTAAGGGCATCTTTTTAAAGAAACAAAATCATGAGAAAAAAGATGATTCAGAAATTTATGGTAATAAATGGTTTTTCAAAAAAGAAAAAAAAGGAAGTAAAAAATTTGATGAATTTTTTTGGAGGAAAAAAATGTATAGGTTTTTGACAAAAAAATTTGTTGAAGCAAAGATTAGATTTGATTACAATGCGTTATACCAAGGAATACGAAAAAAATATGAAAAAGTTAAAAAAGTTGAATCCACTTTTCCAAGAATTTGTGGAAAAAATCTTATTCCATAAGTGCATCAAGCAGCCGCGAAATTTAAAAAAAAAAAAAACTGCTGAAACATTTTAAAACATGTTTCAGCAGTTTTTTAAAAAATTCTAAAATTTTCAATTCTGGAACATTTTAGAATTTTCTGGAATTATGAAAAATTTAAATTTCGCGGTTGTTTGGTGGAATACAATTTTTTCCACTAATTTTTGACAAAGTTATTTCAACATTTTTCAGTCTTTTTTTTCAACTTTTTTGGGCGATTTTTTTCAAATTCTACGGTAATAAAGGATGAAGATACTGCAACCGTTGAAAAAAATATTTGTTAAAAAAATTTATTAAAAAACATTTAAATAATAAAAAAATGGAATAAAACATTTGTCTATCTTCGTTGATTCTTTGGTGATTTATCATATTTCTTTGGTTTAAATTCAAAAATATCTGGATGTTCTTTATATATTTGAAAAAGTAATGGAATTGGATGTTGACATTTTTCTAATTTTTCAGCAGGAAGTTTTCGAACAACTTCTCGAAATCTTTCTCTAAAAAAAGTGGCACATTTTTTATAACTGTTATAAAAGTTTATAATAAAAAACTTACATAACAGAATTAAGAAAGAATAATCGAGTTATATCATCAACTTCTGTATATAATGCTGTAAAAAAAGAAGTTAATTTCATGAAAATGGAAAAAGAATGAAACTTACCAATTTGATAAATTTCACGTAAAGAATGCCGTTTAATGAAATCCAAATATTCTGATTTATTTGCACCATAATCTAAAAAAAATTAAAAAATGTAATATGTAATTATTGGATAATTCTGAAGAGCAGGATTCAGAATTCTAAATAAAAATTTTCTTCAACTACTACAAAAATGGTGCCATTCGATTTGTTAAATAGGCTCAATGACTTAAACAGAAAAAAAATTGTGAGAAGGGCATTTTCGATTTGGTGAGGGCATGCCTTTGATATATGTACAAGCGGCAAAAAATCAACGGCATGCCTTTCTAAAAAAATTTTCTGTCCCTGAACATACTCATCGAAAAAAAACGAATGACATCATTTTCTTAGTAGTTGAAGAAATTTTTATTAAAGATTCTGAATCCTGCTCTTCAGAATTGTTCGTACCCATGCACAAAGGGTTTTTAGTACCCCTGATCTATTGTTTCATCGAAAAATTTCGTGTTTCAACTTTTTTCGGTTTCATAGTTTGGGTTTCAAGATTTAGAAATTAAAACAGTTTTCGCGGACTTTAGCGAATTTTTTTAAAGAGAACAGTTTTTAAAAAATAAATTTATATACATACCGGGAACAGGAACACCATGAATTTCAACACATGCTCGAACAAGATTATCTGCATGCTTTTTAAGCCATGCTTCTTCATCCCCTGGAACGGTAGGATCTCGATCATTTATCCAAAATCCATGTGATTCAGCAATTTTTTCTGCCATTTTTCTTTAAAAAAATTTTTTACACTATAATTTAAAAATTTAAAAAAAAACACATACACAGCAGTATTAAATATTCGAAATCTTTTTCCCGGATCTAACGTTAAAAATGCTAAATTTTCCATTTCATCTGGAGTCATTTCACTTTCAGTTTTTGGTTGTGTAATATCCAATGACAGAGTTGGCTGAGTTGAATCAGTATTTAAACTTTTTTGTGGTGGTGCAAATCCTGCTGCAGCAGGTGGTTTTGCAGTTGCAGTCGTCTTGTTGTTTCCCTCTCTTGCAGTTGTTGCAATTGCAATTGTTGTATTCTCTTTTCCCGTTCTTGCTGAAGCTTTTATTGCAGTTTTTGGATTTAAAGATTGAATTTTTGGTTTTAAATTTGCTGTTTTTTCAATATTTTGAATTTCTTGTTTTTCTGGTTCTTTTTGTTCTTGAATAATTATTTCATTTGGTGCAGGACTTGGTGTTTGCTGCTGCTTCTTTCTTCTCCTTCTTCGTTGTCTTTCCCAACAGCAACAACATACAATTAAATTAATTGAAAGAATTATTAATATTCTAAAAAAAAGTTTAATAAATTTAAAAAATAAATATTCATAAAAACTTACATTATAGCAGAAACTCCAATTGAAATATAAATATAATATGTACAATCTTGGCATTTTATTATTGGCACTTCTGGATGAGCTTAAAATTTTGACGGTAATGGAAATTGTTGTTATATGATAAAAAAAAGTTTTTTAAAAGTGTCTAATTTCGGTTTCGCTTTAACGAAGAATTACATATTTAGTTTTTTTTATTCATTTTCGGAAAGCTCTATATCCAACCAAAAAAGTTTTTTGAAAAAAAAAGAGATAAAACTTGTTTCATTTTTTTTAACCTTGTTGACCATTATTTAATGTTTCATTTGGATTGAGTAATTTTTGGGATGCTTTAAATTGTGCAATTTCTGGTTCTGATACTTTATCACTTTTTTGTTGTCTTGGAAATTCAAATGAATTCTAAAAAAATGTTAAAAATATAAAAAAATTTGTTTTTTGGATTTTCAAAGTCTTACTTGAAATGTTGAAGCAGCAAAAAGAACTTGGTTTTCATTTTTCAAATCTTTATTCTTTTTACCAAATGAATCATATGCAGCAGCATCAGAAGTTTTAAATGAATCTTTATAGGCAGAAATATGTAGGGAAAGGATGCTGCTGCTTCTTTTATTGTTCTTGGCATATTTTTTCCATTGTTTCTTAAATTCATCTTCATCATTTTCTTTAAAAACTTTTTTAAAAGTAGAGATTTTAGAAAATTTATTCCATTTTTGTGATTTTTCTTTTCTTTCATAATTTTCAAAATTTTGTAATTTAAATGTTACTGCAATCTCCCTTTTTACCTTTATTTATTAATAAAAAAAATACATTATATTTATATTAAAAATAAGAAAATAAACATTTTTCAAGAACCACAAGTTTACAAACAAAGAAATAATATATTTTTTGTGGGATTGCAGCAATCTTTTTTGTTTTACCACAAAATTGATTGGTATTTAATTTGCTGTTGGAATGAATAGGAATTAAAATTGAATTTTTGTAGTTTTGATTCAAATTTAGGTTATCAAATTTATTGTAGCAATCATTTTCATTGATTTGAGAATTTATAAAACTTTGTTGTTTGTTCTTTATAATTAAAAACTGCTCTCGTGGTATCATTTCTAAAAAAATTATACTTATTAAAAACAAATATTTAATTAAATAAAGGAATAAAAGGATGTTTAAAGTAACAAGATATCCATTTTTATTTTTGAATACAGAAAAAAAGAACAAAATAGAGCGCAACACAAAACTTCTAAAATTTTTAACTGTTAAAATTTATCAATTTAACATTTTTCGGCTTTAAAAATGCTTTATATAAAAAAAGAAACATTTAATGTGCTGTTTTCAAAAAAAAAATAGTGAATTTTTGAAAGCAAAATTTAATCAATACGAAGACAACGGAGAAAAGCGTTTGATAAAAAAATGTTTCAAAAAAAGTTAAAAATTTTTTGAATTAGCTTTTATTTGAAACGGCCATGATGCAATGTTGCGGTTTTTCGGTTTGTTTATCCGAAACCGATATCATTGTTTATTTTATTCATCGAGTTTTTTTTGTGGCAAAAAAAGCATTGTTGATTTGTTGTATTTATTTAAGTTTTTTCAATTATGCAAATTCTGTGACCTTTTTTATTCATTTGTTTCAAAAAAAAACACCGGTAAAAACAACAAAAAAATTTACAAATGTAATGAAGAGACTAACAAATTTTTAAAAAAGTGAAAATGATTAATTGAGCAAAAACAAAAATTTTACAAAAACAAAAAAAAAAAGAGTAACAAAAAAATTATGAATGTAATTTAGATATGAGCATAACGACGTCGACCATATTTTTCATAATCAAATTGCATTTTACGTTCCAAAAAATGACCACCATAAATTCCAGCTGTCGGATTTGCAAGAAATTGTTGAGCAAGTTGTTCAGTTTCAAATGTTGCAAAAATGCTTCCACGAAATTGTTGGGTTTCCCCATCTCGACGTGTAACAAAACTTGGAACATTTCCATACATTTCAAGATAGACTTTAAGTTCATCAAATGTTGTATCAAGTGGAAAACCACCCTAAAAATTATAAAAAGTATAGAAAAAAAATTAAAAACAATAAAAAACACTTACAATATAAACAGAACGTCGCTTATAATCTTTCAAAACTTCATCATGATTGCCTTCAGGCTTTTGTGGATTTCGTCGAACACAATCATCATCAAAAGAAACTTCAACAAGTTCAGAACGATATCTTAAAGCATCAATAACTTCTGCACGAGATGTAGTTAATTCTCGAAGATGTTTAAATGTCAATAAAATATCAATTGGAATCCCTAAAATTCAAGTATATATATAACTTACAAAAGGTATTAAACTTACATCGACCAACTGCTTCTTCATGAAAACTTTTCAAGAATCGATCCTTATAAAGATTGATATCATCAAAGTAATACTAAAAAAAAGGATAAAGTAGATAAAAAGGAAGAACGAAAGCTTACTTCAATTTGCTTTCGAATTTTTTCTAAACGTTCTTCACGTTGAGGATTCATGATTCAATTTAATTCTAATTTTTCGATAAAAGTTTGATAGTAAAAACGTTTTAACGCTGAAAAAAAGTTTAAAAATTAGTAAAAAAAATACAAAGCAAAAAAGAAACAGAAAAGAAAAATGCGTCGAAAATGATTGCAAAAAATGAAGCAACGGAGAGAAAGTTCGAGAACCTTCTTTTTCGGCCGTGAGAAAAAGGTTTTGCGAACGATCGTTATGAAACCTATAAATGTTGTATTTTTCAACGTTATAGTGTTCCTTTTACGCAAAAATTTATTCAAGTTCTATGATTTATTTGCTTAAATTTTTCACAAATTTGAATAAAATTTACAAAATAAAAATAACCAAAAGTTCTTCCGGAGAATAAAAACCAAAAAAGATAGAAACAGCTTTGTGGCAAAAAAAACGAGCCATTGACCTCTTTTAAAAAGAGCGATCTTTCATTAAAAAAAGAATGCCAAAAAGATAGAAAAATGCGATACGGAAGTAATAAAAAAGATGAGAAAACGCAATGAAAAAATTTGTAAAAAAAGTAAACACAAAAGCAAAGGTTATTGAAAAAAAAGTTATTTGGAAAAAATTTTTTCGACGCAGAAAATGGAAGAAAAATTTTTTTTGACTTTGTAAAGTCGGTTTAAAAATTAAAAATTTTTAAACACAAAATACAGTAACCAATTTACAGAAATGTTATAGAACTTGAATATAGTAATTTTCAAAAATTTTTATTTGATAAAATACCTGAATTCAAAAAACATACAAAAGTAATAAATAATACAAAATATAAAAGCAGCATTAAAAGCATATATCACAGTTAAAAAAAATAAAAAGTGGTAACCTTAAAACATATCACATGGCAATTTAAATAAAGAATTTGGTGGTTCAAAATGCATCAAAGAAAGAGTAATTATTTAAGCTCAAATTTTTGAATATTTAAATCTCCAGTAATTGAAACAATATTGACTTCATTGAGATGAATGCCAGGGCGATAATTAAATGTAAAAATTCTTTGACCATCAAGTTCAGCCTAGAAAAATTAAAAGATTAGTAACGGACGAGCATGTAGCAAAACTACAGTAATCAAAAAGAAAGAAACTTACAGTTAAAAATTCTGATCCTAATGTAATTTTCATATCAAATGTTATTCCTTGAGTAAATGGAAATCCGGATGCAACTCTTTCTTCTGCTGCCCATCGATTATTAATACAATGATTTCGAACCAAAGCTCCCTGAAATTGCACTATAACGTATAAATAAGAAAAAACAAAAACTTACAGCAGATTTACCATGTGGAAAATCGACTCTTAAATGAAAGAAATAATCACCACTTTTCATTAAATTAAATGTGAAACCAGTTGCATGCATTTTTGGGGTGGCAGTAAGCGAAATAGTTTTTGTATGATCAAGTGAACCAGGACGAAATGAATGAACAAATGGTACATCCTATAGTAACTGTATTTTATTATCCATCTGCAACAATAAAAATAGTTTCAAAAAACTTACAGGTTTACGAATAATTGCATCAGGGGATGGACCAGTTGGTGGGGCAGGATATGTACCATGTCCAATTGCAACTGGTTCATTATTGGCAGTTTGAGTTGATTCTACAAAATTTCCTTCAAATTCAATAACATCAATTTTTGCTGCTCCACTAATAAATATTGTATTAATTGATGCAAATGGAATACGATGAACAAAATCAGCTAAATGCTTTCCATTTACAGCAATCTAAAAGCATACATAAGCATTCATAAAGTTGTATATATATTACTCACCTTGAAATAACTTTGTAAAATTAAAATTCGAATTGTAAATGGTCCATCAGGTTGTAAAATATTTCGAAATCTTTCTTCTGGTCCCCATTTATTGTTAACTAATGAATTTAAGACAATATCTTCATCAGCTGAACCAAAAAGTCCTTTTTTCTTAATAAATCTTGGGTTAAAATGTAGTGCTTTATTATCTTGATGATCACCTAAAGGTTGTACATAGATATTTAAATATTATGAATAAAATTTACCTTGTACCAATAAACCACAACATAAATCTATTGCAAATCTATGTGGATGTTCAGATGAAGAGGAGCCACGAACGGTGATTGCTTTACCAGGAAAAATTCCACCAGGAATGTTTGTTACAAATGGAAGAATCTAAAAATGTTCAATTTTTAAGTGTTAATGTAAATAAATCAAATTACTGGATCACTAATACGTTCTATTGATGGAGAATTTGGCGTTGGAGCTGTCATCTTTGCAGAATCTAACAAATAAAAATATAGATAAAGCACGTGAGACAAATTAAAATAAAAACGCGTTTGAGAAATGACGTATGCAAACACGCAGATATAAAAAACAGTAAAAAGTCTTTTTAACGTTAATAATCTGTAATCGATGACTTGACACATAAAAAATTCAAGAAAATTCTAAGATTGTTCTTTGAAATAAAAAAAGGAGAGGTTTTGGTTGTTGCAGCAACTTTTTTTTGCTGCTGCTGCAAATGGAAAAAAGGAAAGTGGTGAAAAAAATAAGTGAAACGTTTGTGTACTTTGACGTTTGTGTGTGTGATTCATTTGCTGCATTTTAGTTTGCATTTTATTTATCCACCTTTAATCAATAATTGTGCAACAATGACTACAAAAAGCAGAAAACTATGAAACGTGGTCTTCAGCTAAAACTTAAAAAGAGTGGACAACATTTAAACGTCAACAATGAATTTTTACCAACTTCCTCCTCGATTTGTAGTTTGAACTCATGAAGATAGACAAATCTAAGTACAGTAAAATGATAATTATTTTGCACATGACAGCGTTAAACAATGATTCATCAAAAATCACGTCATGTATGAACAAACATCAAGAAATATAAATATTAAAAAGCAACAATAACTTTTTTCGACAAATAAACAAAGTCAGAAACAATTTTAATTCAACTTTAAACACAAAAAAGACGCTAATAAATTAATATATTAGTCAAAAATCAACAAAGTAACAGACGATTAAGCTTTTCCAAAGAATCTTTGCATCAAAGATGTTTTTTTAGGAGATGATGGCACAGCCAATGAACGCATAGGATTGGTAACCATTGATCTAAAAAAAGATATATATATATGAGAGAAAATACATATATTAAGCTTACTTATTAGAATCATTAAGATTCATATCACGTTGATCAGGTAAAGTTTCATCAAAAAGAATAGAAAAATCTTCACAAAGGAATTCATTTGGATTAGTTGAACCATATTCTACAGATGGATCTTGAATAACACCAATTATAAAATTATCGATGAAATGGATTTTTTGTTGAAGAGCATGTTGAGCTTGAGATTTTGTTGCAAATCGAAGATGGATCCAGTTTCCATTTTTACCAACAGGAGGTCGAGCAGTTTTAAGAATTTTTCCATATTTGCCAAATAATTCAATAATTGGTTGAATACCTTTTCTTTGATCAAATGCAAAAACTGTTACCCAAAATTCTTTTTCTTCTTCTTTTTCTGTTGGTGAAAATGTTTGAAAAAAATTTTTTGGTGACTTTTGTTCAGCAGTTCTGCGAAAACCAATTATTTCATCATTGATTGAATTTAATGGTGGTGGATTACATCCTGTAAATTTTGGTGGCTTTCGAGTTGGTGGTGATGCGGTTGTTGTTGTTGGAGAAGAAAAAACAGCAGAAGAATTGTTGCTTTCATCTAGAGATGATGAAATAGTAGAAGAAGAAGCATTTTTAACAGATTTAAAAAACATCTTCTTTGCACAAAATGAGAATCTAAAAAAGAGAGATGAAAAAATGTAAGCGAAAAAAACAACAAAAGAAAAACAAAAAAATCTTTCGTAAAGTTTCGTTGGAAGCATATTTGGTTCCTTTTTTCATAAACAAATAAACGATTTTAAAATCAAAATAAAGCGGTCACGGTGGCGCAGTCGATAGAGCCTTTGGTTCTAGTTCGATACTGGCGGGGTTCAATCCCCCGTTAGGGTCGCAAACTTGCTGTTGACCTTTGATAGTAAACGATATATAATAATTGTCAGCTATACAAAATTTTTTCAAATAAAATTTTTAACGAGAATATGCAATTGTTTTTTATACACAAAATTATGACAAAATGCAATATTAAAATTATCTCTTATTAAAAAAATATCAAATACCTAATCTCAACATCAATTTTCCGAACAAAAAAATAAACATTTTAATTAAAATTTATTATGGCAAAAATAAATGAATACAATAGTAAATAAAAAAAGTTTATATACAAATTATTCATCAGGAGAAAAATTAAGGATAAGTTCACCAGCGAGTTTTGACTTTGGAGCATTTGATTCAAACAATTTTAATGCATCCGTGGCATCAGCAGGTGCTTCATTGAACATAATTACAATTTTATCAGGTTTTGGTTTTCCAGCCTAAAAAAAGTGTTAAGATAATTTTTTTGTTTCAAAAATTTTGAATCCAAACCAACCAATACATATTAAAAAAACTAACCTTTCGAGTAATTTCGAATTCTACAGTACCACCAACTTTAATAAAACCAGAGATAAGATTGACACTATAGTTTGAATTAATACTTGATTTAATTTTATACGCTAATCTTGAAGATGATTGATTTAATAATCTATGTTTACTCTTGCCTCCAGCAGCAGAAATTGTACAACCTGGTGGTTCAATAGATAAAGCTTTTCTTGACATATTTGATGATGAATCTGACATATCATCAACCGAAGAACAAACAGGTGATCCCGAAAATCCAGGTTTTCGTAATCCAACACCTTTTTTATTTGATAATTTTGATTTTCTATCTACTGCTAATTCATGTGGAAGAAGTAACATTCGAGCACGAAAAAAATAAAATTTTGGATAATGTATTAAATTGTAACATGTTGAAGAATAAAGATCTGCATATCTTTCAACTTGTGAAGCAAAAAATGTAGTCCGTGAGCCACTTCGAAACATTGATCCAAGAAGGCCATACGCTTGATCCATTTCATTTGCAACTTTCTAAAAAATGTTAAGTATAAAAATACTGCTACAAAGTTCAAAAAACATACACGAATAGCTTTAACTGTTGCATCAATAGTTGCACGACGTTGATCATTTTTTGTCGTTGAATCCAAATTGTATAATTCTCCAAGCTTTTCATCATCATTTTGAAGCATTTCATGAGAAGTTTGATTTTGAGTCCATACAAAAAGTTCAGGATCAAGTTCAGGAACTACCAAAAATGTTCTCCAACCAATTTTTTTTGATTTTAAAACATCTCCAAAAATATGTTCTCCAACATATAAAACATCTTTTCCACGAAATTTCATCAATTTTTTAAGTCCATCACATGATCCACCAGAATATATATTACCATATTTTATTGGTCCAACATGTACATCCATTTTTAGAGTTCCTGTTGTAGTATCAACTTGTCGAAATACCAATGTTTCTGTAAACCAATTTGGCTTTTTTGCATCAACAATTACAATATCAAATAAATGCGGCCAATCTGATCCTGCCAAATATGTCATAACTCCCTAAAAAACATATTTTACAGTATCCTCAAAAAAAAGAACTTACATGTGTATATTTATATTCGCTATTTGTCAAAAGGAAAGTTTTTGCACCAGATGTTCTTAATTGTTGCATTAAAGTTCGAAGTTCACCAGATGATGGATGAATATATTTATCAATATTTTGTAAAATATAATCTTTCATTCCACTACTGATATGAACCCATTCAACAGCTTTTACAACATCATCCACAATTGATCTATATGTTATGACAGTTTCACCAGATCGAACACCAGTTTTATCAGATGCCCTAAAACAGGATTAAAGTTGTATAAAACAAATAACAAAGCGTTACTTTTCATGCATTGGTAAATTATCAAAAAAGTCAACAAGTTTTGCAAGAAGATACATATCTGATAGATTGAATAAAGTATTCAAAACATATACACGAGTGTCATCAAGTTTCAAAAACTTATTTGGATAAAGTTCTTCAATTTCATGTCTGAAAATGCATAGATTCTAATCATCAAAAAAAAAGAAAGATACTCACGGTTTCATAACTTTTGTACCATGAACTCCAATCAAAATATTATGGGAACCATCAACCTTTAACAAATTTCCATATTGTCGATCAAACCATAGTCCCCGAACAGGAAAATTTGGATCATAAGTCTGCAAAAGAAAAAAGATTTAATGATACAGAAGAAAGAGAACACATACAAATTGCTTTATTCCTTCTGGATATGACATTTCGATCAATCTTTCAATTGTTCGATCAAATAGCAATGTTTCATATTGTGGTGATTTGTAATCTAAAAAAAATATATGTGTAAGGGGATCGCCAAGCAAAATCCAACTTACGTGCAAGAGTGTAATCCATATCAAATCCATAAAATTTAATCTTTTCAAGTTTAAGTGAACGACCAACAAAAATTCTTTGAGAGAGATCTTTTTTCTTTTGCTGCTGCGCTTCTGGAATGGGTACTGGAATTGGTGTCCAAGAAGAACGCGATGTATTTGATGTTGAAGCTGTGGAACCAGATGTTGATGTAGAACCAATAGAACTTCCATTTGTTGATGTTGTAGCTGTAGTTGAACCACCTGATGTTGACGCAGTTGAACCAATCGAAGTACCACTTGCTGACGATGACACTGTTGATGAACGCATAGTTTTATTCTTTCTTCCTCCACTTTTCAACAACAAATCATTGAAAGAAAAATGAAAGGTTTTTTAATTTTTGTTTTTATACTATTCATATTTAGCTGAAACAAAGTCAGCAGAAACAAAAATTTGCATATTAGACAAGGAGTAATTGTAACAATTGTAAACGTGCTGTTTTTTAATTTGGCCGCGTAAGACTTGTTGTGCATTAAAAAATGTAACGCGCAGGCAAAGAAAATGCAAAGCCAGAGAGAAAACAATAAAAAAAAACTCATAGATTTTTATGTTGTTTTCAAAATGTTTAATAATCTTTGATTGGGATAAAAAATCTTATATTCATTTTTAACACCGATTCTAAAACTACAATAACCTGATCCAGGAATCATTAGTTTTTAAAATTTGTAACGACATCAAATTTTTTTTTAGCGAAAAGATTTTATAATTATTTCTTACTGGAATACGGTATTTCACTTTCACTCGATTTTCTCTATTTTGTGAAAAAAAGTTTTTGCAAAATTTTGATAAAAAATTTATTCATTTGAAACGCTTTCATTGAAAATTTAATACAAAAAAACACGTGTAAAGCGAGAAATTGCATTTTTTAAAAAAATTTCAATTACCACAAGATTTTACATTACTTTTCCATCACCAAGTCGATATCCTTGTCCGGGGAAACGAGATTTCTTTGGAGTTGATGGCTTATCCATTTTAGCAGGTGCTGTCGGCTTTTCCACTTTCGGATTATCTTCTTTCTTTGAATATTCAATTATAATACAATCATCATCACCATCATTATTCAGTGCACTATAAAAATTGAAATCTAGTTGTTAACATAAATTTTAATATTATACCTTGTGCTTCCACCTTCATTATTTCTTGCAACAGCTGCAAGATTCTTAACATCACTATTAACCAAATTTGAAATCTTTTTATTTTCTTGCTTTCTCTTTTCACCATCTGTACTACTACCATCACCAAGTCGATAACCTTGTCCAGGAAAGAATGAATCAATCTTCTTTGAAGTGCTTGGTTCATCAGCTTTTCGTTTCCGTGGTTTTGGAGTTGTTGGTTGCTTTTTTACTTTTGTAACTTTATTTTCTTTTATATCTTCTGTACCATCACCAAGTCGATATCCTTTACTAGGAAAGACTGAATCAGTATTTGATGGACCAGGTTTATCATTTTCGGCTGCTGCTGCTTTCTTCTTTTTTGCATTTGGTTTTGGATCAGGTTCTTTAACTTTTATAAATTTTCCTGAACAATCAAAATACAGTATCCTTTATTATAACAGAAGCAACAAACCTCCACAATTTTGTTCATGTTGTGACCACCATGTATCATTTTTACTTGGTGCACGATTCATTGAACGTTTAACCCAACCATAATATGGTCCTTGGCTTTGACATCGACCTTGACATCTCCACCAATGTTGTTTATATACAGCAACTTCAGCATGAAATGAATGATAGATTGTAATAGAAGTTCCAGCAATACCATTAATTCGATGCATATGTGATTGAAATTCTGGACCATGTCCATCACGATCACGATTTCCACTTGTTAAAAATAAATATGCATGAATCATTTCATGTAATAGAGTTTCAATAAAATCTTTTCTTGGACGAAGTTTTAGTAAAGGAACTGATAAACGAATTGAACAATAACCACTTCGAGGTTGAAATGAACAAAGACCAGCACATCTAAAAATAAAAGGTTACTGCAGCATTTCAGAAAAGAAACATACTGTGTCATTCGATTACTCCATGAAACTTCACAACCTGCTAAAGCTCCATAAAAGAATACATCATTAAATTGCATAAAAGATGCGTGAAGATCTGGATTTGGATCAATTAATTCATAAGATGGATCAATCAAATTCATTGTTTATAATGAATTTAGATTATCATCCAGTAACTAAAGTGATTCGAATAACAAAAATACAGTAATCCACAAAGATTAAAGATATTTAAATGAAAGAAACTTGTTCAGCAAAAAAAAAACAGAGATAAAATGTAGAAAGAAATTTATTAAAAATATTACAAAAATTTTGTCAAGTATTATTACTATTTATTGAACACGCTCCACTGCTTCCTTGTATCAAAAATGGTTTAGTAGAGTTTAAAATTTGAGCAGATTCTATCTAAAAAGTTTAAACATTACTAACAAGGGAACCGATTTTGGAATGGGACATATTTTAGAATATTCCCTTGATATTCAATAGTATTTTCACAAATTATGAGCGGCCCGTTTAGAGACTCATCGAATATAATATAATACTATAGTATACGATATCGTATACTACTTAATAAAATTTATTGGTTGTTTTTTTACATTTTTAATCCAGTTATAACTATAGTATACGATATCTCCAAACGGGCCGATCATAATTTAGGGGAATATCATTGAATATCAGGGGAATATTCAAAAATATGTCCCATTTCAAAATCGACAGGATATCGGTTCTCTTGTAACTTTCGCTCAACAAAAAAAACTTACACAATCAAAATCCATTTTATTATTTACTATTAAAGTAATATCATCACATAATCCATCCATTGAACACATACATGGTTTTGAATCTGTTATTCTTATACAAGCAGCATTCTTTCGATATCTTTTTGATCTCGTTTCTATTGTTTTATTGCATGAAGACCATTCGCTCCATTCCGTTGAATTACATTTATAATATTGTGGTGAAAAATAATCGATAAAGCTGTAATCTACGTTTAATACAGTATAATACATTGAACTAAAAAAATCTATGTTAAAGAAAAACAAAAAGTTTAAAAAATTACCAATATCGAGCATATATGGCCCAAACAGAGAATGTTACAAGGAATGAACCTATTATTATTGATATTAAAGATAGTATTCGAATAACAAAATATAAATTCATTAGATATTTTGAAGATCAGAAAAAAAATATAAATAAAAATCAGTCAAGTATGTGAAACAAAAAAAGGAGAAACAAATCTAAGGGAAAAAATTTGCATAAACGTCTATTGCTTCTTCATTCCAACATCCATAACAAGTGGCCGATCTTTTAGTGATGAAAATGGTGGAAGGTATATTACTCGAGCACCAGATAAATAAAAAGCACCTAAAAAGTCTTCAATAACTTTGATTCTTAAGGTTAAAAACTTACCAATAGACATTGTCCTCCAGAAAATCCTCATATTTTTACTGGGATTTCTTCCCTTTGTTGAATTATAAAGCATATAACATCCTAAAGCAAATGCTCCAAGTGAACCCGTAACTTTACATTCAAAACAATCAGTAAAATCTGTTCGTTTTAATTGTGGTGGTGGAAGGCTTTCTCCAGATGACATCCTAAAAAAAACCTTTTACTCGGTAAACAAATTACTGTAAATGTTTTAAAGGCATAAAAATTGGATGAAAGCCATAACAAATAATCAAAAAAAGAACAAACTGTTTTATAAATCTAATCTTTTTAAAACAATAGTATTTCTACATATATATAATATAATACAAGTTAGTGAAAGAGATAGAACCTATAGACGAAAAACTACAAAAAAAAGTTAATACATGAAATCAATGTTTATCTTTAGGAATTTCTGGATCTTTAAGTCCAATACCTTGTAAACCAGGAACATTTTGTTTTAACCATCGCACATAGAAGAGTTCCGTTCTTTCTCTTGGTGGCACAAGATTTGGATTATTTTGAATGGCATAATAAGCGTAATGAATTGCTCCAAAGAAAACAACAAATACTCCTAAAAAGTTATGTGACTGAAGCAAAGAAATGTAGTGTTTAAATAACAAACCTAGTTCTTTTGCACCTCGACCAGTTAGTCTCATTTTGAAATAGAATCTAAAAATAATGAAAAACAAGAATTAAGAGAATATGATAACAATAAAGTTTAAACGGAACGCCAACACAATTTTCACGGAAATAGAATAAATTTTGTTCAGTAGAAACAGAAACACAATCCTTGCCTCAACGTTTAAAGTGATAAAAGTGTAACAAAATATTTTTGATTATAAAGTATGTTGCAATATGAAAACTCAAACAAAACGTGATTTTGCCAATTTCAATTTTTTGTTGAAAAAATTTTTAAATTTTTAAACTTGTTATTTTTTTCGTGCTGAGAATTTACTGCTGTTTTTTTAATTTTTTGAAAAAAATTTATCGTTTTTCGAAAAAAGTACTTGAACATTTTGATGATTTTCTGTCTCATTTTTTTCAATTTTTCTGCTAATTTTTATTCGCTTTTCCTGCCGTTTTGTTTAAAACATGCTTTTCTATATGTTTGTTATACCTATATAAGATTTTGCGCCAGAGGTTTGACAAAAGCTTTAACACAAGATCAATGAAAAAACTGTTGATGCGTATATTTTTTTGCTGACTTAATTATATCCTTTCATCATCATGACAAAAAAAGATAAGTAATTTAATTATTTCTTGGTACCAAGGTTGTAGTTAGCCACTTTTTGTTTAAATTTTTCAGTATTTTTGGTCAAAAAGTTTGTGACTTTTTTGTTGATTGCATCGGTTTTTTTGTTTTTCATTTTATTCTTCGAATTTAGCTATTAAATTTAACCATTTTTATTAAAATGGTTTATTATTTATTGATTGCATAAAAATCTGATTCTACATTATTAAACACGAAAATATTTGAGATTTTTTCCTTTTTTTCTTCGTATGACTGGACCATTTTCATTTTATTCCACGTGTTTTGATACTGTATCTTGCTTATCTATCGTGTACACTTTCTCTTTTTTTGCAAATAATCAAATTTAGAACGTCATGCCTAGTGGAAATTATACTTCTGATGAATCAGAACTATCATTCAAACGACCACGAAAATTACCACCGTGTGTTTCTTCTGTAAGTTTTTCATAAACGTTACTGCCAGTTTGAAATTCTGTACCTTTTTAGACACCTAAAGATTTTGCGGCATGCCGTTCGATAAAAGCTGAAACACTTCGACCTTTACTTGATTTACCAGAAGATGAATTTACTAATAAATATATATTAATAGATTGTCGATATCCATATGAATATGCTGGTGGACATATTAAATATGCTATTAATTTTCATGATTATTCAACCATTAATGAATTGTTCTTTCCTGATGATAATGAAAAGTATGAAGAAATTAATAAAAAAATACCAATTTTTTATTGTGAATTTTCTCAAGTTCGTGGTCCTAAAATGTAAGCTTTATGGATGTTTTAAAGCTTAAATAAATGTATTTTTTTAGGGCAGCAACTTTACGCCAACTTGATCGAAAAAGGAACGAAGATCGATATCCACTAATTGATTATGAGGAAATGTATGTACTTGAACGTGGTTATAATAATTTTTACAAAACTTACAAGAAACAAGTTTGTTGTTACTTTTACTGTATTTCGCTCTATTTGTTTTTTAGGGTGTTTGTGTACCAGATTTTTATACACCAATGAATTCAAAACGTCATAATCATCATTTGAAGAAATTTACATTTCATCGGGCTCGTTCTGCAGCTACCATAAAACCATCTACACAAGCTTCCCGTGCAACTGTTCGACAAGTAAATCGTCGAACTCGTTTACAATCTACTCAAAGCTGTATTGCATTTCCATCACCACTTCCAAAAACTTCAACACCAACTAAGGGAACTGCTGCAGCTCCATCATTGCTTGAACAAGAATTAAAGAAATGGCGTGAAACAAAACGCATAACATCACTTGCATCAAATTCTGAATGGGATTCAACGTTAGAAGGTTCATATTTGGATGAAATTGAAAATTTATCTCCAATTGGAAAACTTGCAAATGATGATACAAATTCACATGATGAAGTTATTGAAATTTCTGAAACTTCAAGTCCATGTTCTACAACACATATTGATAAATCTCCTCCTGTATTACATAATAGCTATTGTAAGCCTATCCAATTATCATTTTCTGAATAATCCACTGTTTTTTTTCTTTGTCTGTTATTCATTAGTTGTTATACTTTTTATGCATTTTTTATATACATTTATACTCTCTCTCTCGTTGGATTATTTTGTTTTTTTCTACAGTATTCGCTAATTGTTGTAAAATAAAAATTCTTTTCTTGAATTTGAATTTAGATTTTTTCGTAAATTTTTGGTTAAAATTACTGTAATTAATTGTTTAGATTTGAAAAACCTTTTAAAAATTTATACTGTAATGAAAAATAGTAAATTTGTAAGATACATTTAAAAAATAACTCGTATATTTTTTACATTATTAAAAAATATTTTTTAAATTGAATCATTTTGTGCTTCAAGAAATTCATCATCATCATTTTGTTTTTCTTCTTCTCCATCTTCTAAAACGCTATGTTTTCCATTTGAATGCCCGTTTTTGTTATGATTTCCATTTACACCATTTTCGGCAGGTAATTGCCAAGATGGAATTGAATTTGTTTGCCATCGAACTGTTTTTGGTTGTTTTAAAACTCCGTTTGTTGGTGATGTTGTTGTTGAATTTGCTGTTGCAGCTGCTGCTGCGGCATATGAAGATGGTGGAGATGGAGTTGATGTTGGAATTGCAGGGAATTGATTTTGATTTAATAATAATGATTTAACAATTGCAACATCTGTTTGAAGTTTATTTATATCATTATCTGAAAAAATAGGGGAAGTTAGAGGGTTTTATAGGGAAGAAATTTTGTTTATCTTAGGAAAATATATTGTAATATTATTTTTAAAATTGTTGTTAAAAGTTTTGTTTTTTATTTGGTTCCTATAAGATTGTAAAATTATAGTATTTTTAATTCCTCCTAATTATCTGAATTTTAAAACATTGTTAGCGGTTCGGATCGAAAAAAATTTCGATTTTTTGATTATAATTTTTTAGCAATTCATTTTAATTAAATTTCTTTTTTTGCCATCTTAGTGGTTTGAATTTTAAAAATATAGAAAAATAAAAAAATAGACAAGAATGAAGATATTCATAATCGATCATTTTGTTTTTTGTCTGTTTTTTTATTTTTCTATAATATATATATCTAAAAATTCAAATTACAACCTATCAAATGAGGGTTATCAGTGGCAGAAGAATTGATTTCATTAAAATAAATTGCTAAAAAAAGTTATGGTTAAAATACCGAATTTTTTCCAATCCGGACCACCAACTCTGTTTTAAATATGTATCCTGTTAGCTCCAATATCCCTTACTTTTATTTCCACCATTATTATTTGACATTAATAAAAGTGCACGATTTAATTGTTCTTGTTGAGCTGAAACTGTTTGAAGGGTTTGCTCAACGCTATCCATAATAAATTTTGTTGAATTTTGTAATTCATTTACCTAAAAAAATTTATATTTTTTATACAAAGCAAGTTTAATTACTTGATTCTGTAAATATTCCAATTTTTCATTTCCTGGTTCAGGAATATTAAAGAATTTTGGTAAAACCCATGTTCGCATAACTTTATATGCCATATATGATGCCCCACCAATTACAACCATTGATTGAGTAAATGAATATAATTTTCCACCAAAACTTTGTGGCGGTTGTTGAAAGTACATTTGTTGTTGTTGATGATTTTGTGAATATGGAATTGCAGATGTTGAAGGATCTGGTGGAGGAAGCATTTTTACAGCTTCATCAATTTCTGAATCTGTTAAACCTTTTTCTATTAAAAATTTCTTTTGTTCTTCAAATGGTGTATTTCGAACTTTTGGAGTTGACATAAATTGTCGGGCCGCTTCAACCATATCTGATCGATTTGCGGTTGATGAAGAAGTTTTTGAAAATGATGTTGATGAATCTGTTGGATCTCCGGACATTCTAAAATGGATCAAAACGGAGTTTTTTGAGGAAAATAATAAAATTTTGATGTACAAAAAAATTAGCAGTAATATTTCAGGAAAGTTCAATGCGATCGAAAACAAAAATATTAAAAAACAAATTTTTCGATGGGATTTTAAAAAATTTGGAAGAAATGAATTTATATTATGATACTGTAGAGCAGCTGATTTTGGTATAACATTGAAAAGTTAATGTAAACAACTTTTCCATAAATAACTCAAAAACATAAAACTCTCAAAAAATAAAGAAAAAATTTAAAACACACAAAATAAACTGATAATCACGTATACACACGTTTTTCATGGATGGAAGAAGATCGATAACAAATTAAATGAAAATTGAAAGAAAAAAAATTGCACGAATGCAAAAAAAATTAGAAGATTGTGGCAGTAAAGAAAAAAAAATAGAAAAAACAAAAACACACATGTTTTTGAAAGTATGCTTCCAAAAAAAAAAGAAAACTCTTATCTTCCATTGTTTTTTTGCTCAAAGATTACAGTTACTGAAAAAAGTTGAGGGTTACTGTAAGCAAATAAAAATTATTGGACCAAAACAGTTTAAAAATGGTAGAAATAAAAGTTGAAATAAAAATTGATTAAAATAGTAAAATGGCGTTTATTTCAGAACCCAAAAAAGTCCATATTTAAAGTCAAAAAATAACAAGAGTAAGCAAAAAGTGATAGAAACTCAACACAAATTAATGCCTATGTTTGTTGATAATATTTATATCAAACTAGAATACACTCCTTCCTTCCAAAAATGTCTTTAATCAATCAATATATCAGACACTATTTTTTGATATCACAATTTTTTCTCTCTCTTTCTTCTTTGACATGTTTAATGAAAAAAGAAAAACAATATTTTTGCATGTTTAAACAACCACAATTTTTGTAGGCATCTCTCAGTAGATCTCTTTTTTACAAATTTGGATGCAACAAAAATTGTGCACATTTTTTCACAACAGAAAACACATAAATTGTTTTTGCAAAAAATATACAGAAAATTTTAAAAATTTAATTAATGTAAAATCAAAACAGAAATTATGGTTTTTTCCAATTTTGATTATCCATTGTAATTCCAACCAATGAAATCGAAAATAATTGGAATCATTCGAAATATAAAGAAAAAGTAGAAAAAAAACTGCAAAAATTTTGGAAAGCTTGCAACACTACGGACTAAATTCATGGGTACATGGGTACAGGTCAACAGCAAGTTGGCGACTCTAACGGGGGATTGAACCCCGCCAGTACCGAACTAGAACCGAAGGCTCTATCGACTGCGCCACCGTGACCGTTTTCTTTTGCTTTTAAAATTGTTTATGAAAAAAAGAATAAAACGCCAAAATAAACTTTTAACGAAAAAAAACGTAATTTTGCTGCAAAATTTTTGCTGTATCAAAAAAGTTACGGTTTTTTTAAAGCAAGTTTTTTTAATTTTCAATTCAAAGCTCTTTTTTTTAGCTTTTCATAGTTCTTACAATTTTTTTACATCTTTTTTATCTTATGATGTTCATAATCTTTTGTTAATTTGTTTTTGCGTGGTTTTCTGACATTTGTTGATAAATTTATTTTCATATTCCTTCCTTCTTTTTCAGGTAATAAAATGGAAGAATGTGATGAAGAACTTTGTGAAGCTGCAACATTTGAAAATGTTGTTCAACAATTTACTTTAGAAGAGATTAGTAAGTTTCTTTTCGACATAAATAAACCTATACATTTGTTTTTTTAGCATCTCATTTAAAAGGATTAACTTTACGTATCAATCATCTCAACAATGAAGTAACAACTTTAGCATTTAATAATTATCGAACTTATGCTGATGCTGGAAGAGCAACAGAACAATGTAAAACAATGGCAAGCATTATCTTTATTGCTTTACATTTATATATCTTTTTTTTTAGTTTTCTGATGTTCATGACAATGTTAAACGTGTAAAAGAATCCCTACCAGAAGTATCTGCCAGCATTAAAGAATATTCTGATGGAATAAAAGAATTTCATAAAGAATATAATAATGTTTCAGCTGTAATTAACCATGATAATCTTTTATGGAAGATTATGGATATGTCAAAGGTTGTTGAAGTTTACTTTTATATATTCAACAATTGTTGTTTAATATTGATTTTTTAGATGTTTAATGAATGCATTCGACTAAATGAATATGAAGCTGCATTTGCTTTAACAGATTTTGCTGTAAATCTTAAATGTTCACGACTTTATTATCAGCCATTGATTAAGGTTATCTTTTTTATGGTATTTGACTCAGAGGAGTGATTGCACCTGCTTCTGCACCACCACCAAAGTCAGTACCAGCTTCTGCACCATCACCACCGTCGACTCCAGACCCATTATAACAACAATTCTCTTTAAACTGCTTATATTTTTAGAAACCTGTTGATTATGTTATTGATGCAAGGCATTCCCTTCTTGATGAACTCTTCAATAAATTTACTGGTCCACTTGATCTTTCAACATCAATTCAAATAATCAATAATATCCGAAAAATTCCATATATTTCAAATACTCAACTTCGTGTATCAATTCTTCAATACCGTAATCTCTTTCTTGATTCACAAATTACAAAAACTATGTCAAAAAAAGAATATATTTATAAAATAATTGATATTTTTCGTGATTGCATGTATGATACAATTATTCTCTATCTTGCAATATTCCCTGAAACAGAAACAAGTCATCATCGAAAATCTGTTATTAGATCATCATCATTAGATCCAAAATGGGAACGATGGACAGAATCTTCGAATAGCAATCATCTTCGAGCATGGGGGCATAAAAATTTGGAACAATTATTTGAACTTATTCGCTCTGCAACAAATGTAAATTATGAAGCATTACGAGAAAAGTTGATGAGTTTTTCTTCAAGCTTTGGAAGAATGGGACTTGATTTTCGTGTTTATATTCTTGAAGAGCTACAAATAATTCAAACAAAAATGCTAAAAGAAAAATTTGGAACAGCTTTACAAAAGTTTGTTTTTTTTGCTACTTTTTTTTATTGTAAATGTTTTTTTACAGGTTAATCTCAAAAAAATCTATTCATTTGATTGATTCTGAAATTGTTGAAATGGCTCGCTTGGGTTTGGTACAATCTTCTGAAGTTGAAGAAGACGCGTCTCTTCCCTTAGATATGATTGCATGGGATGATTTAATTGTATACGCAAATGAAGTTATTACAGTATTAAATGATTCAAGGCATACAATTTCTGTTAATCAAGTATTGTTTGAATTCATTTACAAACTTTTACAATTCTTTTTTTAGTTAAATGATCTCTTTGATTGCCTTGACAATTCTTTTACTGCATTACTTTTATGGATTGATGGATTTTTAGAAGCTTCTGCTGATGTTGATTCAATTACCGCAAAACGAGCATCTCAAATTGTTATTGAATCTTTTATTCCATTTATTCAAAAATATTTTACTACAAATTTTTCTCAATTTTTACGTCGAAAAATTTGCGATGCTGATGAAATAGAATACAATGAACCGATGAAATTTAAAACTGATTGTGCCGCGTATGAAATTATTGCAACAAAAGAATCAGAATCTGAAGCTTAATATTTCAATAAAAAGAATATTGTTTGATATACATAAGTTTATTTTTATAATATATAATTTAATTCAGATAAATATAATTTGATAAATCTACAGTACTTTAAGATGCACGTTATACAAATCCATAAGTGAATATCAACGTGGACACATTGCATGCCGTCCACCATCAACTGGTAATGTAACCCCAGTAATAAATGATGCAGCATCAGATGCCAAAAATGCAATGGCATTTGCAACTTCTTTTGCTTCACCAGCTCTTCCAAGGGCATGCGTTGACTTTGAATGTTCCAAGAATTTTTCATAATCTTCATTATTCATTCCACTTCTTCGATGTAATTCAGTTACAGTAACTCCAGGACTGAAAATATTATGATTATAGATATCAGACAAAAATTAGTACTAACTTTACAGAATTAACTCGAACTCCAGCAGAAGCAAGTTCAAGTGCAACACAACTTGTAAACTGATCAAGTCCAGATTTGCTTATATTATATGCCAATACTCCAGGAAACTAAAAAGTTGTTTAGCTTTCAAAACAACAAACTCCAAAAAACCTTACAGATCGAATTCCATTAACACTTGAAACATTTACAATATTCCCTTTTGCTTCAATTAAAAATTTTGCAGCTTTTTGTGTAATATTATATTGTGCTCGAAGATTTAAACCCAAAACTCGATCATATTGTTCTAAATTTGTATCCAAAATGCTACCCTTTTCTAATATCCCAGCATTATTAACCTAAAAGATATTTAATAGTTATATAGCAAAAAAAGATACATACCAAAATATCAAATTTCGTTCCAAATTTTTGTTGAACCGATTTAAAAAGCGCTTCAACTTCATCTTCTTTTGTAATATCAGCTGATACAGTATGAATAAAACCCTGAAATTGTTTTAAGGTTAATTAAAATGACAAAGTGCATATTACATCAGTTTTAATTTTATCACATTCATCAGATAACCTTTTTAATTGTTCAAGATTTCGTGCAACTGCAATAACAGAGGCTCCAAGTTGTCGAAAAAGAATTGTCGTTGCTCGTCCAATACCGACTGAGGCGCCTAAAAGTTATATTTTACAAATCTATTTAAGTTAAAATCCTTGAAGAAATAACTCATTGCAAAAGGTTAACTACAACAATATTTTTGAACATAATATAAACAACAGATAGAAGAAAAGAGCAGGGATTGAAAATGAGGCCGGCCGGCCCGGCCCGGTCCCGGGCCGGGCGGGCCTTAGTAATTCTGGCCCGCGGGCCGGCCGGGCCGCGTTAAGAAGCCCGCGGGCCGGCCCGGCATATTTTTCAAATTTTGTTTTTTGGTAGTTTTTATGTTTGTGGTGTGCGCAGTACGCACTTTTTCTTTTCTCATCACTATGAATCATTGTTATATTAATTCATATTGATGAGAAAAGATGCAAAAAACTATTTTTTGCAAGCTGCAGGTTTCGAAAAATATTCTAAAAAACTTTTAAAAAAACTTGAAATATTTTAGGGCCGGCCCGGGCCGGCCGCGGGCCGGCCGGGCCGAGAAAATTCCGACGACGGGCCGGGCCGGCCGTCAATTTTTAGGCCCCGGGCCGGGCCGGCCGACTTTTTCGGCCCGATTTTCAATCCCTGGAAAAGAGCAAACCTGTGATAACAGCAAATTTCCCTGTTAAATCAATTATTGTTGGAATTTTAGATGTCATTTCGATTACACTAAATAGCTTAGTTTGAATAAATCTTGAAGAAAAATAAACTTGAATCGGTTTTAAAGAATAAATAGTAATAAAATATAAAATAAACTCTGCAAAATCAAAATCAAACAAGTAAAAATTTAAAAATTTGATTTTTTCAGAGCAAAAAAGTCGTTTGTTTAAGACAGCCGAGAATCTTTTGCACATTGCAAGAAACAGGTGTAAAGTTAGTGATATGTTTAATGTTTGAATACATATAATTACAGTATCTCAAAACAAATAAATTTAAAATAAGCTTTCAAATTCGTTGGGAAAAAATTATTTATTCCAAGAAGTTTTTAAAAATTATAATTAAATAGAAACAGCAGTAACTTTTAAATCTACAAATCACTTTTAGGTTGAAAAGGCTCCGGTATAACAGCTGGTATAGCATATTCTGATGGGTGCTGCTTTGTATTATCTGTATCATAATAATGATCTTGACTATTTCGAATTTCCAAAAGTCGATATTTTTCACTCTTTTTTCGAGAAATATAAATTTGTGTAATACACATTGAAATTAAAACAATAACTAAAAGTGCCATAGAAATTGCCAAAATTGGTATAAATAATTTTGCGTGCCAAAGTAAATCATTAACACTTTTATCCAAATTTGATAACAAATGATCAATTGAATCCAAAATCTAAATTTTCAAGGGGAGTTAATATTTATTTCGAGGCAACGAAATCGAAATTCTGGTTTGGAAAGCACGAAATTTGAATTTTAATGTTTCGTTTTCGCATAAAAACATAATTTTAGGCACAAAAAAAGTTTATGTTTTACAGTTTTTTGGTTTTAAAATGAAAAAATTATTTCGGTAATTTCGGCATTTCACATAGTATCACTTACCCTATCTAATGACATATTTTCGTGTTGAGAAACGATCGCCTAAAAAAATTACGAAATTTCATCATAAAAGCGTATCAAAACAAATAATTTTGGCAAAAAACCATTAAATAAAGTTAATGAAATTTTATATTAATAAATTTTTTTATTTTGTTAATCACAACACCAAATTAAATTACGAAATCTTTGATAAATAGTTTTTTTGGAATCTTCTTTTAAATATTGAATTAAAATTTTATCAGAGAATAATGGATCGGTCCATTTTGATTTTCGATATTGTTGAAATCGAAAACATTGCAAACACGTACAACAGCATAAAATTAAAATAATATTTAAACAAATAATCAAAAGTTTTGCCCAAAAAAGTATTTCACAAAGGTTTGAATCAAAAAGGATTAGCTGGAGATCCAAGAGATCAAAGGACTAAAAAATAAGTTTAATTTCGAGAAAAAAAAATAGGGGAAGGGATGTCGAAATAAAATTAGGATTAAAAATTATACCCTACTTTTGCAATATTTAAAGATGATGACATTTATCAGAGCTAAAACCAAAAAAATTTGCATAAATATCATTAAAAATTTAAACAAATATTTTGTACGGTTTTTAACCGCAAAATTCCAAAGGTAAAAAAATTAAAAACATATTTATTAAAAATAATTTAAACTTTTTCAGAATTAATATATCCAATATCTTTTATCTTTGTTCCGGGAGTATATGTTTGAGGACCGCCACTACCATTATTACTACTTTTAACCAGGCATGAGAATAGCGGCCTGACGCACTTCGCCAAAATCGCATTATCAGCACTGATAAGGATTTTTATTTCATTATTTTTTATTTAAATGCTGATATCCTTTTTTTGGCACCCTTTTTTAAAGGAAAAACAAGAAAAAAATAAAATTCAGAAGCAGGATAAAAATGTTGCGTTCTACGTCAGGCCGCCAAACAGTGGAAGCTTCTCATGTCTGCTTTTAACATCATTTTTAACAATCTTTCGCCGCTTTTGAACATCAAACATTCGTTCTTCAAGTTTTCGACGAATAAAATCATCTTCCTTATTTTTATGTGTTAACCACATTTTTATATTCCAATAGATTAATAACAAAATTATTAATACACAAATAATTACAGCATTACAAAGTATTGATTCAATAAAATTTAGGGTAATATTAGCTTTTGTAATATTTAATGTTACATTGTAAAGGGTCTAAAAAAGAAAGGGTTTGTAGAAAAAAATTAAAATGGAACAAAAAACTTTATAAATTTTTCGTTTTAACATGTTTTTTTTTGCATAAACCTGAAAATCAGGGTCTTTCTCTGCTGTTGTTTTGCCTGATTTTCAGGTTCATGATAAAAAAAAAAAAGAGTTAAACAAGGAAAATGTATCAAACTTTAATCACTGACAATGAATCTTGTGATTCATCAAACAAAATTACCTGTGATAAATCCTTTGAAATTTGTTTTGGCTCAAATGGAATTTGAGTTGCTTCTTGAACCATTTTATTTTACCAGTGTTTTAAAAACAAAAACTGAAAATCAGACAAAATTATTTGTTACAGAAAAAAAAACAATAAATGTTATAAAAACTAAAAGTTTTGATTTTTTATTGATTTTAATATTTTTTATTTTGAATCACCGCTTCCTATTTTCTTTTTTTCCAGAAAACAGAGCTCCAAAAAAAGAAAGCAATGAGTTTTCATTTTTGATTAAATGTAAAATGCAAAAAGCACGAAAATAATTGTATAAAAACGAAACAAAGTTGAACCAATTTTAAACAAAAAACCAAAAAATTTATTCATTAAAATAAAACGATTAAAGTTTTGACTAAAAAAAAATTTTTGCTATACTTTTTTATTTGTTTCAAAAGCATTTCTTTTTTTTTGGTACTTTTTTTGCTTTGCCTATTTGGGGTGATAAGAAATGAATGAAATGAATGCAACTGAAAAATGAAACAAAAAATAAAAATGAGTGTAAACAATTTTATACAATTTTTAATACAAGATTCAATTTAAACAATTGTAATTAAGTAGAAAAACGAACAAAAAATTCTCAGCTTTTGATTTAAAGATTATTTAAACATGTAAAATATCTTTTTCACAGTTGGTATTAGCTTTTTTATAATTTTCCTGAAAGTAATTTCTTTAACACATTTGTGTTCAGAGATTGTACATCTTTTTTAGCAGAAAAATACTTTGGTATTAATTTTGCATTATACCAGAAAGGCTGAAAAAATATTACCTCCTGAATTTTTTTATTCGTTAAAAAAATAGATGAAAAACATTTACCTAAATTTGTCAAATATATTTGTTTATGTTTTAAAAACGCTTACTTGGGAAACCATATTCCTCTGCTCTGGATTTTTTGACTACAAAGGTAATGTTTTCTTTTACTTAATTTTTTACTTTTAAGTTAAATTATTTCACCAAAAATGTAATTTTAAATTTCGCTTAACTTGAACGAAAAATAGCATTTGTGTATTATTTAACATACCTAGCTTTACGATATCCAACTGTTAACTTTTTTATCTTTCTTAACATTTGGCATTTTTAATCAAAAAAACACGCTTTCAAAAATTTGAATAATCACACAAATGTCCACCGGAGTTCGTCTATTACGTTGTTTCCGCTGTTTTAATCTGCAAAAGAATATTTGTTTTTGCTTTTTTAAAATGGTTTGTTACTTTTTTTTATTACTTTAGTTTGTATTTATTTAAACGTTTTATTATTCTAGAAAAGATTACTTTTCAACTTGAATTTTACCACCTTCTGGAATTACTTCAACAGATGCAATTGTATGTTTTTCACTTTATTAAATGTAAATTTTTAATTATTTTTTTCCAGGAACCAGCTGGATGTTTGGGATATGCAGAAAAATATGCAACATTAAATTTGCCATTAACTTCGCTATCACTTGGGTGTCGAACAAATGAAAATGCCAATCGCACAGCGTAGTCACACATTGACGCACCTTTTGCCAAAATCGTTAAATTTGATGTTGAACATGTTGAGTTTTTTATGTTTAACATAAATTATTTTTAATAAATTTGATTATTAAATATGTTTTTTTTATTTCTTTGTCACAAAAAATATAGTTGTTTATGGACCAAATGGTGAACAAAGAATTGTATGTTTCTGTAATGAAAATGATGGAAATGGTAAATGTGAATAAAATTTGAACGAAGTTCCACAAAGTGTTGGCAGAAGTATCAAATCATTTAAAAGTGTTTAAATTAAATTTATTTTGTTTAATAATTTTTTGTAGTGGTTTATTTGTGAAGAATAATAAAAGGATATCCGTCATTTTTTATGGAAGTAAAATAATTTTTTTAATAAAATGTTATAAAAAGTTTATTAATGATAAAATCTGTATTAAGTATAGATAAATCATTTTCTATTTAAAAAAGTTATTTTTATGTTGTCCACCAAAGTAGACAAAAGTCTACTTTGTGGTCTAAAAAATAATAGAAGAATACCTTGATTTTCAGGTTTATGCCATTTCAAAAAAAAAACGTAAAAATAAAAATATATCAAATCTTCCGCCTCCTTTAAGTACGCCTGGTAAATGTACTCTTTAAAACAGATTTTAGTTCTTTTTTCATTTTTGAACTTTAATTTTTCAGATTAGTTTTTTTCTTTTTAATAGAACTTTTTATTCAAATGAAATCATGCTAAATTTTTTGTTTTTCTTTTTTTCAATTTTAATTAAGTGCAAAAGATCTCAGATATCACGTAATCCCTTTTTTGAAAAGCGGAGGTTTATTTTTATATATTTTTTTTCAGCGACTACATCCTTATTTTTTATACACTTTAAATGCATGTTTTTAAGGATTCCATTACAGTATCCCCCTCTTTTAAATTTTTGCGTGGAAACCACGCATGTTTTTTTGTCTCTTCTTTTTTTTCTGTCTGAAAACAAACGTAAAAAATGTCAAAAAAAGTTTCAAATTTTTACGTAAAATTTAATGTTTGACTTTTTCCTTTTATAACACAGTTTTATTTTCTAAAAATAAAATAATACCTATTTTTGAAAAGAAAATTTTTTTCGAAAGCGATAATTTTAAATGCAATTATATTTTATTTTTACAAAATTAAATTGTGTTATTATTTCTTTTGCAAGTTAAATTTTGGGGTATTTAAAAGCAAAAAAGTGTAGTTTGTTTTTGTAAAAGAAATGTTTTTGGTGCAGATTTTTTAAATGCTTTTTTTTGGGTTCCGGAATAATCTAGGTTTATAAAAAAGAAGATAAAAAAATGACGAGAGATATATTAACCAATTTTTAGAGCCCAACCAAAAATTTTAGGATTAAAAAGAAAAAATAGGGGATTACATTTAAAAAAAGGTGTCATTTGAAAAAAAAAGCATTGCTTATAAGATTTTTTTAAAATATATTATATGTAGCATGAATAATTTTTCCGGTATACTGTAATCCAAGTATTTTTCCCCAATGAAATTCTTTTAAATGATATCTTTTTCGGATAATCTTTTGAGATAACTGAAGATGTTTGAATTTTGTCTTTGATATTAAAGGCAACGGACGATTTATATATTTTTCATTTTTAACGTTTTTTTCAAAGTGGCTTGAACCTGACAATCAGGGTCTTTTCACATCATTCTTTTGCGTGATTTTCAAGTTCATGCCATTTTGAAAAAAAACACGTTAAAATGAAAGATGTATCATCCTCTCCCTTTAAACATATTTTTTTACTTTCCATTTTTGAGGCACAGTAAAATAAAACGTGACAAAATGCAAATCAGTTAAAACATTCGGAAATTATTTTGCTGTTTATTATTATTTTTTTAACGTTTAATTTGAAACTTTGAAGACTCAAATTACAGGAGATTGGACTTCATAAATCTCATATGACAAAACTTAAAAAAATTACATGACAGCGTTAAAGTTGAATAAAAATTGTTTGTTGTAGTTTAAATATTAAAAAAAATGAGACTTTAGGGAATAAATAATAGACTCATGAATGGGATTTAACCAAAAATTTTAGTTTCCAGAATATGAAATATCTGAAAACGTCCGCTTCCTTTAAATCAAACAATTAATGAAATCGTATAAAATTTGACCCCTATTTTAAATCTATTGTCTAAAATTAAAACTTCCCCAAAAAAAACTTGTTTTTTTTAATCCAAAATGCCTTAAAAATTTTCTAAACATTAAAACTTTAAGGAAGTATATTTTTTGGCACTCAAAACCCAAAATCTCGAGCACTTTAAAAGTCTAAAAAACTTTGTATTTTTTAAGTTTTTAATTTTTTAATTTTTGTGTTTTCTATTAAAATTTCATTTTGAATTACTCTCAAAAAGCCAATCACATGCTTTTTTCTAAAGAAAATGGAAACGCATTTTTCCGAGTTTAAACATTTCTACTTATATTTTTAAACTTTTAAAAAATTAGCTTTTACTAATGCTAATAAAAAAACTTGTTTTTCCTTGTTTTTTTCTTTTCCTTAAAAAAAGAAAGAAAGGCACACTCGTCATTTTGGGCATCAAAAAAGAAGCAACACAGAAGCCCAGAGTAAATATAAAAAAATGTCGCCTACACTTTGTCACTTAAAATAAATAAATATATAGGGGTTATATTTATTTAAGATGTTGCTTAACATGTTTTCGTCTTTTTTTTCTTAAATTAGAAAAACAATTTATTTTAGTATATTTTAGGACAAATGCGGAACTTTGAACAGTGAATTAAATTTTTATACGTAAAAGTCCCACAACGAAAAAAATTTCTCATTCATGGGAAAATGGGAATTTGATTGGTTTTTGATTACTACTTTTTAAAATTTTTTTAATGTTCATTTGAGACTTGTATTTTATATGAATGAATCTATCATTTAAAAAAGTTCACAACAGCCGCTACAATGTTTCCCAATTAATTCTAAACAAAGAATGAAAACTCATTTGGGGTTCTTTGTTTGCAGAATTATTCACATTTTTTGGAATTAATTTTCATCTACTGTTTTTTTGCAGTCCTTTGAGAATATAATTTCTTTGTTCTTCTGAAATAATTATTTTATAACAACGTTTTTTTGGGTTCATTTTTTATACGTAATTTTTTCCAAATCCCTCTTTTTCTTTTTTTCCCTTAAAAAAAGTTTCTTCGGCTTTTTTCGTCAAAAAGAAAAAAAGGCGGAGTTTAAAATTTTGATCTGAGAAAATAAAACTCTATTTTCACATAAAAATTTTTTTTTCATTAAAACATTTTCTAATAGGTCAAGAAAATGTATGTTAATAAATTTGTATTTTTTATGGATTTTTTTTAATACTGTATTTTGAATTTTAAAATTTAATTTCAAATTTTCAATTTCGTTTTTTTCATTTTTATATTTTCCCTGTTTTTTCTTACCGCGAAAATTAATTTTTCATTTTTCATAATTTTCGTTTCACGACTTATAAAATTTTTCAGACTTGGCAAACTTTTTTCAGTAATTAAAAAATAAATTTATATAAAATGTCATTGTTTTCAAGAAATCCACACAATTCAACTTTATTGCGTATTATTTGTATATTTTTAATAATATTTGTTGATTTAAGTTTACAATATACTCTTAGGCGTAAGTTCTTTTTAATCTTTATTTTGAACTTTGATTATTTTTGACGTCAAAAAACATTTTTTTCAATGAATTAAAAAAAAACAACTTTAGTCATGTTTAACGTAAAAAAACAAAGAAATATGAGTTAATTTGTTTTCATTCAAAAAAAGTGACAATGATGAGCAAATTTCTCTCTCTCTCTATCGGAATTTTGACAATAACAAAAAAGAAAAGCCAAAGTTTAAAAGGAAATCTTTTTTTCTTGAAACGAAAACAAAAACGATAGTCATTGTTTTAAAAGAAAAACAATTATTATCTTTTTCAAAAAGTGATTTCATTTTAAATTACTGTAGTTTTTGGAAAAAATTGTTTTTCTATTTTCGCGCTAAAAACAATCTTCAACTATTTTTGTCCCACAACGACTTTAAAATACTCAAAGATCAGCTATCAATTTTTAGCATCTTTTAACTTTCAACGTTGAAAAAAATTGACGAAAAAAAAGTAATTAAAAGTTAATTTCCTAAAAAGGTTTTTTTTCAAAAAAAAAGAAAGTTCAAATATATCAAACTTAAAGACAAAAAAAAATAAGGAAGTAAAATGTCAAATGTTGAAATGCAAATGTGTGCAAAATTTTCTTCTAATTTTTAAATCAACTGATGTAATTTTAACAACATTTTCGTGGAATTTTTGGGTTTTTAGAAAAAACTTACATCATTTTGTTTTCTTTTTTGAAACTTTGCAAAATGATTATATTTTTAAGACATTTTTGATAAAAAAAAAACTTTGTTTTTGAGCTTTCATTTTTTGGAGCTTTTTTAGAATTAAGCTTTCCGGTATTTTAGTTTTAATCTTAAAAAAAACAAAAAAACTTTAATCCAACAAATGTCATTTTTATTATACCATTATAACCTTAAAAAAGTGGTTACTGTATTTTTTTGAATTTTCGCTGCAAGAAATTTTTTTAGAAATCTTGCTTTAAAGGGAACAAACGGTTAAATACATTTTTCATTTTAACGTGTTTTTTTAAAAATGCCATGAACCTGAAAACTAGGCAAACAAACAGTAGAAAAAGACTCTGATTGTTATTGTTTATGTTTTTTTGAAAAAAACGTTAAAAACAAAAAAATGTATCAAATCATCCGCTCCCTTTAAACAAAATTTCGAAATTTTCTTCTTGCAAAAAAACTCAAAGCACTAAACCGTCCCTTTAAGCATCGATCCCTCTCACAAAATTTGTACGTCAAAACAATGTACAAATTTTGTGATAGTTTTTCTGATGTTAAAAATTAAAATCCCAAAAACCCATGCAAAGGTCATAAGTTTAGGATTAGTAATTTTAATTTAATTTTTCGTTTTAAAATTGTATGTACTTTCCACGATTTTTCATTATAAAAAAATACAAATTGACGAAAACAATAATTAAATGTACTCCTACAAACTTTTTTTTACTCCATAATTTTACTACTTTTTTTATTTTCTGACGCAAATCTTAAAACACAAAAAAAAAGATACGGTAGAAATTTAATTTTATGCTTTGGTCACACTTTTTTTATCTTTTATGTTTCATTTATCTCTTTTTTTAAAAAAGGCATGGATTTGGGTAGATTAAAATCAGCGGAAATTGGAATATTTGTCATTGATGAAAAATTCTTCAAGAATTTTTAAATCGGATTTCAGATATCCTTTTTTTAAAGAAAATTAATCTTTGAAAATGACACAAAAGAGTTTTGAAAAATTATATTTTTAGAATGTTGTTTTTTACGGAGGAGAAAAAAGGATTTTTTTGTGATAAACATATTTTAATTTTCTTTTGCTGCCGCTGCAAAATTTTATGAAAAGAATTATTTACAAAAAATATTATGGGACATTTTTTTTTTCAAAAAAAGGGGGCGAACCGTGTGAAAAACATGAGTGGAGAATTTTTAAATGAATTTAAATTTCTTGTACTAATAATCTATCAAATTTAAAAAAGAGATGAGACTTTCATTCATTATATTTGACAAGTTTTTTGTTGCGTAAAATTAGTGATGCAAGAAAAAAAAGTTGCAATGAGCTGGATTTCGTATAGCTAAAATTTATAAATTTTAAAGTTTTCGATGAAAAAAGCTATATTAACAGAAAAAAAGCTTTTATTTATGCTAAAAGATAAAACAAATATGATGCAATAATTTGTAACTATTGACCTTGAACAGAATTTTAATGTTGCGGGAATTTTGAAAATCCAAAAATGGAACATAACGACTAGGTTTTTTTAAATTCTAAGTACACTTTTAATCCTTTAAAAACGAACTTTTTAAAGAATTTTTCAAAACTTTTTGTCGTTTTTAATCCTTTAAAGTCCATTTCTTGGCATATCCTCATTTTTTTCTTTATTTAATATCGCATTTTTACATTTTTTTTATCCATTAAACGCCTACAAGTTTTACGAAATTCTACAAGTTTCTTTTCTAATTTCTACTTTTGCAAACTCAAAAAACTTAAAATAAACTACTTTTTTCTTTGTAGTCAAAATATATAATTTTGCAAAACCAAGAAAACACTAAAAATAGCAAAAAAAGCATTTTACTCATTTTATAAATACCCCTCTTTTTTAAAAAAATAATGTGACATTTTTCTTCCGTCTTCTTTCTTTTTTTTTGTTTTTCAAAAAATTTTTAAAAATATAAATTAGCCAAATTTATTCAGCAAATTTTTTTTGACATATTTTTTTAAAAAATGCAGAAAATATATAAGCAAAATAAAAATAATAATAATATTATATATTTATAGTATCCCCTTCTGCAGACAATACCGCAACAGAAATATATGTTCGTCCACGGCAACGACGAAATATGCTAATGTTTTCAAAATTTCATCGTTCTATGTGGCCATATGAACAAGATGCCCCAAAGAGATTTGTTGCAATGGATTCTGATCCATATTTTGAATATTAACTGTTTTACACCGAAAAAAATGAAGAAGAGCAAAAAATGTTTGTGTTTTTAGTGTTGCTGTTTTTTTTCTGTTTAACTTTGTTCTATCACATTGAAAGTTTTTTTTCATTTTAAAAAATATTTAATACATATAATATAACAAATATTAATTAATAAAGTTTTGATTTGTGACAAAAACCACGTTTTCTATATTAGAGCTTCGTTCAAAAAATTTTGTTGCGAGCAACCTGCACAACTTCAGGTTTTTATGATGAAGAAAAAATTGAAGTTTCCATAAAAAAACTGATTTTTTCCAAGTAAAAGAACTTTCTAGAATTTTCTCGATTGAAAAAAACACGTTTTTCTAGAAATTTCCATTAGAGTGGTTTTTTTGATGCAGGGTGCGCGCAACCTTTTTTTGTGTGGTCTAACACGTAAAACATTAAAATTTTTTATATTATTTAAAAGACTGAATAAACAAAGGCGACAAACTATACACACTTTTAAAATTAATAAAATTTGCCAAAATATTTGAACAAAATTTTCGATCCGGTGAAATAAAAAACAATGTAATTAAAATTTGAAGGAAAGAATGTGTTGAAAGGCAACAAAAAATAATAATACTAAAATTGGCAGTATTGGAAATTTCAAAACTCAAAATTCCAAAAAGTGTTATTAAAGGAATGTGTTGCGATTCATACGAAAAGCTGCCAGGTTTTATCAGGGTAAAGCGCGCGAAATTCAAAAAATTCGTTGGAGCAAAAAAATTTTTTTTTTCAAAAAAAAGTTTCTTTTGCTTTGCTTTTTTTACACTGAGCTTATTATTGCTCATATCTTTTGCTTTAATTACCACGTATGAATCAAGGCGAACTTTTTTTTTTCCTTTCTCCAATCTCTTTTTGGCCGACTCGTTGTCTGTGTGGCAAAAGGCGCACGCACTGCGAGCCCGCGGTTGCAAGATCGAGTGCGAGCGAGGGGAAATGAAAAAAATATTTAATTGAAAATTAATTATTTTATGTTGCAAAAAAAATAAATTAATAAAAAATTAAAGGCAAAAAAGATAAAAAATAATAATAAATTGTTGAAACAAAAACAAAAAAAAGAAAATGTTCATTCATCATTATGTTGCTTACAATCAAGAGTATCATAATAAAAATTTTGGTCTATTCCACATTTGAGTAAAAATGAATATCTTTTCGGTGATTGTTTACATTTTATCCTTTTTTCTTGGTCGTTACCAACAGGGTGATAAGCTTCAATAGCTTCATCATTAAAAAATGAAGCAGTTCTAAACTTGGATATAAATGCAGGAGTTTCAAAAAGAAAAAGAGATGTCCCTTCTGTTTAACCTTCAAAGAACCAAGATTTTCTTTCATATAACTTTTGATTTCATCAAAAAAATGTCGTCATCTGTCATATTTAATTCTTTTTTCATTGTTTTTTTCGCTTCAAAAAATAATTTGATTGCATTGAAAATCACAATAACTCTTTCATCATCTTTAATTTCAACAGGAAGTTCTTCAACAATTTTTTCAATATTTTTTGACATTTTAATCAAATGGGCACCAGAATAGGCTTGAAAAAAAGCCTTACGGGAACCACCATATTTTTCAAGAATCTTTTCAAGAATTATTTAAACTTATTACCATCAGAAAAATTGTAATATTTAAATTGGTTTTCTTTGTTTAAATGATTATTTTGGTTTAAATTGATATAATTGTAATTTTCTTCAGGATCTTTTTTGAAGTATTGTTATTTAGAAATCCTTCACGCAGCTACAGCAACTACTTGCCACGTTGTATGAGTACTCTGCGTTGATACCACTGCTTAACCGCACATAAAAAAATTTTTTTTTCAACATTTTTTTCGAAAAAAACGTTGGAAAAAACAAAAAAAAATACTGCATTTGTTCTTATAAACACGCTACTTTTGTCTTCGCAAAGTACGAAAAAAAGACACATCGAGTAGGCATCGAGTCCTTCTAACACAAATTTTTCCATTTATTTATTTTTTGCCTTTATTTTTTATTAATTTATTTTTTTGCAACATAAAATAATTAATTTTCAATTAAATATTTTTTTCATTTCCCCTCGCTCGCACTCGATCTTGCAACCGCGGGGCTCAAAAGTTGGCCAAAAAGAGATTGGAGAAAAGGAAAAAAAAAAGTTCGCCTCTTTCCCTTTTTGATTCATACGTGTTACGTGTGTTTTTTCTGTTTTCATTTTATTGATTTTATATAAATAAAATGTTTATTCTTTCACATTTATCCGTTTGATTGCGGTAAAATATATCTTTCATCTCATTTTCTTTGTGTTTTTTATATGTTCGGTGTTTGTACTCTTCGTGAAGATTAGTATTAGCTGAATAATGCGTAAGAGTTTAAATTTTTGTTTATTTTATAGGAGGTTTCCTACCCCGTGTCTCTATCGCTGAAAGTGATTCTGTCAACAAAATGGCAATTTCTGGATTCAATGAAAGATTCTGCTGCAAGTGTTGCTGAAAATGCTAAAGAAGCTGCCAAAATGTTGCTTCAGCTTCAACATGTTGCTGCAGCTGCTCGTGAAAAACTTTCTGGTGCCTATGAAACTGCTACCAAATATGCTTGTAGATAATTCCAAGAACTTAGTGATCGTGATGTAATGCTTAATCTAGTATTCTGCTAAAGAATTGGGAAATCGTGGAAGTCAGCTCAAAGAACTTAGCATGCCTAAAAAGAAAAGGCTTAATCTAGTAGTTATTCTTTTAACATGATTGCAGAAAATGCTTTTACCTCTTTTATTATTTTTTATTGTGTTAATGTACAGTTAAGAATAAATTTAGTTACTATTTTTGTTTGCCTAAAATTAATGGGGAAGAAGCTTAGATTTGGGAAAAGATAAGGCATCTGTTTTTTTAACCCTTTTGCAAAAAAGAAAATAGAGTTCTACTCTGTAAACTATCTTTTCGTCAGTTGAAACTCTTAAAACCCCCTTTACAACTTTAACACTACAAATACAGAATTAACAGATACATTTATCGATTATATTTACAAAGAGACATCACATAATTAAGAGCTTTAAGAAAAATATATAATACAATTAAAACACAGAATAACTAAGCAGTGGTATCAACGCAGAGTACTCGGATTCAGCATTTTCTTCAGCACGATCACTAAGTTCTTGGAATTATCTTTACAAGCATATTTGGTAGCAGTTTCATAGGCACCAGAAAGTTTTTCACGAGCAGCTGCAGCAACATGTTGAAGCTTTGAAGCAACATTTTGGGCAGCTTCTTTAGCATTTTCAGCAACACTTGCAGCAGAATCTTTCATTGAATCCATGGTTGATTTTGTTGACAAGAATCGCTTTTCAGCGATAGAACACGGTCGAGAGACATATTTCCTATAAAATAAACAAAAATTTAAACTCTTACGCATTATTCAGCTAATACTAATCTTCACGAAGATTGTACAAACACCGAACATATAAAAAACACAAAGAAAATGAGATGAAAGATATATTTTACCGCAATCAAACGGATAAATGTGAAAGAATAAACATTTTATTTATATAAAATCAATAAAATAAAATAAAACAGAAAAAACACACGTAATTAAAGCAAAAGATATGAGCAATAATAAGCTCAGTGTAAAAAAAGCAAAGCAAAAGAAACTTTTTTTTGAAAAAAAAAATTTTTTTGCTCCAACGAATTTTTTGAATTTCGCGCGCTTTACCCTGATAAAACCTGGCAGCTTTTCGTATGAGTTGCAACACATTCCTTTAAAGGAAAAACAATAAAAACAATTGCAATTAAAAGTTCGGCCGCGGCAGAAATAATTAACGATTTTTGCAGTTTTGTAATTATATAAAGTGTTTGAAAGAATGGAGATGGAAGAAATTTTTCTAAACATGTTTCATTCATTTAAAAGTAAATGTTAAGAAAAAAGGAAGTAAAAAATGTTTATGATTTTGTTTATATTTAAAAAAAGCAAGCCCAAAACAGAAATTTTATTTAATTTATTTTACTGTTTCTTTTTAAACAAAATTTTGCCAAAAAAAGAAAGTCATCAAATTACATTAGTTTTCAATTATTTAAACATTTTTCTTAGCACAAAAAAGCTTATAATTTTATAAAAAAAAAACATAATTTTTATGCAAATTAGTTTTTAAAAAACAGTCAAAGATCTGTTATTGTACTTTCATAACTCACGGTCTCTTTTTTACCCCTATTTTGTCCGCTTAAGGCGAATTTTGCGAAAAAATGTCGTAGAGGGGTGATTTTGGTATCAAAATGTAGCTTGAAGCTTCCTGAGTGATATTAGATGGGTGCACGCTGATTTCAGGTGCTTTTGAAGATTCTGGAGCCGGATTCAGAATCCGAGAAATTTTTTTGCTCAAAATGCTTCAAAAATGATGTTTTATAACGTTTTTTGGCACAAATACACATTTTAATGTTAAAATAAGTAAAAATAAACTTATTTCCATCATTTACAATCAAAAAAAAAAATGCCCGAGGAAAAAATTATTGAAAAATATCTTGTTTATGCAGCTTTCTTGCATTTTGCGCGAATTTGTTTTTGCCAAAAACAAATTTTAACTTTTTCTTAAATTTTTAGACAACAAGGAGAACACATCGCTTAGGGTGTTGTCTTCTAAAGATTTTTGCACCTTATTTTTTTAAAAATTTTTACGGAAAAGAAGCAAATTTACTCTCTAAGGATGAATTGTGAGATGATTCAGAATTGATTAAAATGTATGATGAAGCTGTAAAAGGAAATTTTGTTTCAAAAAGATAAACTACATCAGAGAAAAAAGAAGCCAGAAATAAATTTTATACACCCTTTTCTAAATTTTGCATTACTGAATCTTTGATTTTTTAGTAGAAAGTTGGTGATATTTGTATGGCCCCATTTGAAGATCTTTGGTATCAAGCTAAAATTATTTCTATTCAAAAAAAAAATATATTTTTTTGAATACGATTATTGTTGAAATTGGATTCCCTTTTCAAGTTTGTTTTGCACTTTTATCACTTTTCTAACTTATGAATTAAATCCATAAAAGTGCAAAACAATATTTTCATTTTTAATCTTTTTTTATGTTGTTAATATTAAGTAATAAAAGGTAATTAAGTAATAAAAGGTATCCATCGATATCAACAATTTTTTCTTAAGCTTCTCATTTCTGACACAGTTGCAAAATCAGGTTTCATTTGAGTTTAAAAGAAAAAATTGGTTGAAAAATTACCGGGCGCTTTTTTAATACATGGTACATATTTATTCTTATTAAAAGGGTTTGCAGAAATGCCACAAGGCATTAATCCAACACATAGTTGAAAAACGAAGGACAAAACTCCATTGAAAAAAATTTATAATGGGTTTTGTGGTTTGAAGCATTTTACGTCTTCCTACTTTGAAAATAGCTCATGTAGCAGAAAAATCGAAATTTTTTAAAAATCGTACTTATCATTTAAAAAAAGTTTGTACTTATCATTTTTTTATAAACTTTTTTTAACGGTTTTTAAAATTTTTATTCATCAAAATGGAATCTGTTTTCCAGAAATCATCATTGTTAGTTATCAAATTTTGCAAAATAAAATAAAGTTAAATAAAAAAGTTATACAAATAATTTTAAGCAGTGTTAAAATTTTTCATCAAAAACTTATTTTTTAAACAATGATAAACAAGAAAATCGTTTAAAATTGTTTCAATCACATTAGTTTTATGGTCTAATTTAAATTCAACAATGTCTTATGAAAGAATTAAATGATGCTGTTTATCATTGTTAAATGCCATCTTTGAAACTTTTCAAATATTCGAAAAAAAATATTAATTTTAAGGAAAAAAAAATTTCATCTGCATTAAAAGGTGTGTTGTGGAAGATTAAAATACAAAATGTGTAGTTGTTGCTTTCTTTCCCTTTCTCTTTCTCTCTCAATTTTTTAAAGAAAGTTTTCATGTTCGAACAAATGATTCTAACCAATTTTTTATTAACGCGAAAAAATTAGCCACGTTTGGATTTTTTGAAATAACAACAAAAAGATCTCCAAAAAAACCCTTGTTTTTCCGAGGTAAAAATAAATTTTTTTTATTTTATTTAAACAAAACTAACAACGACAAACTTTTTTTTAAAAACAAATAACAATGAAGATCATCAATGAAAATTACCAAATATATGTGTGTGAAATAGTTATGTGAGATTATTTTTTTTATATAGGAAAAAAGGATAGCAGCAGCTTTTTTGCTTTAAAAAACAAAATCATCGTCATTTTAAGTGACTTTTTGGAAATCATTTTCAGGAAGCCAAAAGTCTGATGGCAAAAATGCAGGAATTGAATTTTGTCGAAGGGCTGGATTTGGAGGTGTTGGAATTGGGATATATGGAGATTTAGTTGCATCTGCGAAGTATAGGATTTGTTTGATTCCAGGTAAAAAAGGAATGATTGGATCAATGATAGCTGAAAAAAAATTTTTATTAGGGATTACTTTTATCGATAAAAACTTACTTTTATCATCTTCACCAACAACTTCTTCCGGAAGATTAAATTTTTCAAAGTTGTGATAAATATTTTCTTTTTTTGGTTCATAATATCCATTTAAGGAATAAAAGAATGGAGGCATTGGTCCTATTGGAAAATCAGGAATCATCGTTCTTTCTTGTTAAAACTGAAGCTATTTTTTGCCTTTGAAAAGGAATGATATTTTTCTGATTTTTCGCACTCATTTTTATATGCATTTTTTTTGAAAGGAATGGAATTTAAGCATTCTTTGATTTTAAAAATATATAAAATTTTTGAACAAAAGATTTTTATTTTTTTAAGAAAAACGGGAAAGAAAATTAAAATTTATGCATGAATTTTAGAAATCAAACATCCATTTCCCTCGGGTTTTTTTTAGAAAATTGTACGCGTTAAACGATAAAATTGTTATTGAAAAATGTTAAAATTCTTTAGTTTTTGGCTTTTTTTGTTAGCTTTTTTAGGTAGCAAATTTTTAGAATTTTTAAAAAATTTTGTGAATAAAAGTGTGAAAATGTTACGGTATGTTTTTAAAGAGTTATTTTGGAGAATTTTTTAAACAAAAAGTTTTTGTGAAACATTTCGTTTAATTTTGAGCAGTTTTTTACTTAAATATTTTTACTTGCGATTTTCGTAGCTCTGCTTTTTCATGCTTTGTGAAATCAATCTTTGATTCAAAACCGAAATTTTTTCTTCAAAGACTTTGAAGAAAAAATTTTGGTTTTGCATACTATGAAAAAAAGCAATTGTTTCTTCTAAAAAATGTTAAATAAAGACAAATTTTGATTTCACAGACTTTTGTTCGAAATCCAAATTTTTGTGTTTGACATAAAAATTTCAAAACCAAAAATACATATTTTATTAAAAAACTTTCAAATGATAAAATTTATACAAAACTTTTTAAATTCCCTCCAAAAAACATGTTTTAAGCTTTTCTGTTCATATGATGAAACAAATGTTCAACATACTACAAAATTTTTACAACATTTAATGGATCTTTCTACTCAACAATCATATCAACTTGGACAAAAAGATATTCTTATCCAAAATCTTATACTTAAAATTGAACTTTTAGAACAAGAAAATAAAAAACTTCAAAAATATCAAAATATTAATATTGAAAATACTGTTTCAAATTCAAATTTATCAATTCCAAAACTAAATCCTGTTAATACTTCAAGTAAAAAAACATATCCGAAATCTGTTGTCATAACAAATATTTCTGAATCTACTGAAACCGATGAAATCAAAAAAGCAGAAAAAGATAAAGAAGTTATCACTGATTTTATTAAAAAAATTGATCATACCGCTGTCGTTGATTCCGTTGTTAGAATGGGAAAAATTGATGCTGAAAAAAATCGTCCAATTCGTGTTAACTTCAAAACAAACACTCAAAAACAAGATGTTATTAAGAAAGCAAAAGATTTTATCAAAGGAAATGCAGAATATAGTGGAAAAAAGATTTTTGTCAATAATTTAGTTTCAAAAGAAGAACATAAAATCCAAATGAACCTCAAAAATAAACTTAAAGAACTTTGGAAAGAAGCTGAAACAAATAAATTAAATATTAAATTTTCAATTCAAAATAATCAAATTTACATTCATGATCCAAATGCTCAAAGTTCAAATCGTCTTAATGATTCTGTAAATGACGAAGCTGCCACATTTTATAAAATTTGTTCATTTCGCCAACAAGAATCAACTACTGAATCTGAAATGGAAACCTCCTCAACCGCCTAAATTCTCTTCACTTAAATGTTATTTGTTCAATTTCAGAAGCATCAAAAATAAATTAAATTCATTTCACTTATTCTTATCAAAATATTCACCAGATATTGTTTTTGTTTGTGAATCATGGCTCAACGAAAATATTTCAAGCAGTACTTTAATTTACAATGAACCATATTCCATTATTAGAAAAGATCGACCTGAAGATTCTCATGGTGGCGTTATTATATTTATCAAAAATAATTTACACTATATTCCAATCGTAAATTCTGTAAAAGAAACAATTGCTTTCGACTTATTTATTAACAAAAATATTATTAGATTTATCCTATCGTATCGTCCAAAAGAAATCAAAGCTGCTGATGCATTTGATGATTTTTCAACTTTATTTAATTCAATAACACCATTTCAACCAAATGAATTTGTCCTACTCGGAGATCTTAATTTGCCTGAAATAAAATGGGAAAACTTCAAACCATCTTTTGAACCTGCTAAAAATATGAAAAGAATCAACAACAAAATCAAATACTTTTGTGAAAATCATAAACTCAATCAACTTGTAAATTTTCCAACAAGAATTTCAAAGAAATCGAAAAAATCTAAAAATCAAAAACCATGTGAAAATATTTCGGACCTTATTTTTTCATCAACTGAAAATGTTTCAAATATTTCAAAAGTATCAGATTATCTTCAAAATTGTATATTTTCAACATTGGATCATCTTATTATTTCATTCGATTTTAAATGCCGTCTTCCACCAGTGGAGAAAATTACTTCAAATTATTATGATTTTGTAAATGGGAATTATGATTTATTCAATGATTATATTTCTTCGATTCCATGGACAGAAAAGCTCTCTTCATTCCCAACTTCAAATGAAAAATTTTATTTTATCAAAAGGATTATACTCAAAGGCATATATGACTTAAAATTTATTCCTCAAAAAACTTACAACTCATATGAAAAAAATATATGCTATCCAAAAATAATTACACAAATGAAAAATACTTATTTAAATATGATTAATGATCCATCAAAAACTGTAGCAAGTCAGAATGTTGGGAAAAAATTGTTTAAAATGTTCAGAAAATTTATGGATAAACATCAAAAGAAACTTCTTTCAAATCAAAATGCTTTATTTAAAACTCTTGGAAGTATTACAAAAACTTCACATGCTCCAATTCCTCCTTTAATTATGGAAAAAGATGGTGAAAATATTAATGTTTTTGATGATGAAGTGAAAGCTGAAGAATTTAAAAATTATTTCAAATCAGTTTACAACAAATCTGATAGATCAATTTCATACACCTCAAATGAATCAAAACCTGGAAATTTGTCAAATATTATTTTTAACTTTTCTAAAGTAGAAAAATATTTAAAATGCTGCAAAAATAAAAATCTTTCTGGACCTGATGGAATTCCTGGATATGTTCTAAAAAAATGTGCTTCAACACTTTCAATTCCATTCACTATTTTATTTAATTATATGATTCAATATTGTGATATTCCAACTTTATTTCTTAAATCATATGTTACGCCGATACCAAAGAAATTAAATTCATTATATTTTTCTGATTTTCGACCAATTTGTGGTACAAGTGAAATCCTTAAAACTTTGGAAAGATATATTAAAGAACAGCTGATGCTCCACTTAAAAACAAACAATTTTTTACCAGAAGAACAATTTGGATTTCGTGCTGGATATTCAACAACAAAACAAATGGTTTTATTCAATGAACATATTATTCGTTCAACTGAAAAGAAAATGACAACAGATGTCATTTATATGGATGTTGAAAAAGCTTTTGATCAACCAAAATTTGAACAAATGCAAAAAGAACTAAAAGAAGCAAAAATTGACGGTAATTTATTAAATTTAATTATGTTTTTATTAGTTCATCGAGTATTCTTGGTCAAAGTAAATGGAAAATATTCAAATGAAACAACTGCTGATTCTGGAGCGGGACAGGGATCTGTTTTAGGACCAATATTATTTATTATATTCTTCTCAAAACTTAGCAAATTATTAAAGAATATTAATGGTATTATACACTTCAAGTTTGCTGATGATCTCAAATTACTTTATTCTTATTTCATTAAAGATTTTGATCCAACTATTATGAAAAAAGCTATAGCAACAGTATCTGAATGGTGTGAATCAAAATCAATGAAAGCTGCTCCCAAGAAAACATTTCATGTACAATTTGGACCTTCAAATCCAAATGCAAAATATTCTGTGAACAATACTGAAATCGAAAGAAAAGAAGTTGTAAGAGATCTTGGTTTTTATATTAAAAATGACTGTTCAATCAATGATCATTTGGATATTGTTACAACAAATGCAAATAGAAAATATTATTCAATATTCAAAAAAATTATTATCAAAGATGAAAAAATTTTAACAAAAATATTTAATATTTATATTAGACCAATTTATGAATATGGATCACCACTTTTTAATCTCCCAAAAAAAACTATAATTAAACAACTAGAAAATGGTCAGAAAACTTTTACAAGAATGATGTTCAGAAGAAACAATTCTCAAACTACAGTAATCCCAACCTATGGAGAGAGATTAAAATTGTATGAAATGACATCACTTCATCAAAGAAGAACGGTAGCCGATATTGTATTGGCATATGATTTTCTTGTTTCAAATCCAAATTCAAATATTGATCTCCGGTATGTGCATCTTTCAAGTCGTTCCGGTGGATATTACTGGTCAAATCATTTTGCAAAAGGAAAATTTAATTCTCTACATTTTTCAACACGACTTTCCTCGATATTAACAAACTTGAACATAAAGCTCCATGATTATCAATCAACGAAACATCTCAGAAATCATCTCTCAACAATCGATCTCACAAACGAAAAAATACAAAAGTACTCGGATTAAGCTAATTTATTTATCTTTTTAATGTTAGCTAGCAATTTAACTTTTTGTTTATGTTTTTTTATTGTATATATCTCATTTTCTTTATTTTATATCTATTGCCTCACTGGTCCACGGATTTTATCTACGGATCTGAGTGAGATTATTCGTCTCGAATAAATTAAATTATTATTATAAAACCGAAATTTTTTCTTCAGAGACTTTGAAGAAAAAATTTTGGTTTTGTATACTATGAAAAAAAGCAATCGTTTCTTCTAAAAAATGTTAAATAAAGACAAATTTTGATTTCACAGACTTTTGTTCGAAATCCAAATTTTTGTGTTTGACATAAAAATTTCAAAACCAAAAATACATATTTTATTAAAAAACTTTCAAAAAATAATTTTTATACAAAACTTTTTAAATTCCCTCCAAAAAACATGTTTTAAGCTTTTCCAGTAATCTTTTTAACAACTTCTAAAGCTGGCCATGGAACATCATGTGCAACCATATGTCCTGCACGAAGGATATAAAAGAATTTAAGATTCTTAAAACCTTTTTGAAATCCCCAAACTTGTGATTGATCTGGTGAACTGAAAGATGTCTTTGCAGAATTTAAAAATTCATCTCGATGTTCCCATTGAAGTCGTTTAAGCCAAAGTTCAACTCCAAGAGTATTACAAATTAAATCCAATTGTCCATTAAAAACTGTAACATTTACACCTCGTTTAAGGAGATTATCAACAGTATCATAATTTGGTGTCATAAAATCACCCCATTGTTGATTAAAAACTGCACCAGATTGTGCACCAAATCGAATATTGGCTGGAATTGTTGAACCAAACTTTTGTCGAATTTTTCCATTCATTAAATCATTCAAAGCATCGGATTGCAAATGTCCAATATGTCGATCAAAAGTTCGTTGTTTAACAGAAAATTTACGCAATTTATTGGATTTCAATGAAAACTTTTTTGACCAATCATCTGTGCCACCAGATTTCAAAATATTATACCAGCTTACACCAGCTGTTAATTGTCCAATTAAATCTAAAATTATTTACTTTAATTAACAAAAATGCAAATTTTCTCTTTTCACCTTCCATCTCTCCCCAACATGTTGTCGCATCATACCATTTTTTATTATCAACAAGTTTTTGGCATTCTGCTGCTTTTGAATTTGCTGTATCCAATTGTTTTCCATCAAGATATGAAACAGAATAAAGATATTCTGGCCAAGTATTGACAAAATCCATTGAAGAAATCCATGAATCTCCTAAAGCGACTCCAGCAAGTTTTGCCTTAATTGATCCATCATCAATGGCATCTTGAAGTTGTTTACCAAATTCTGCACTCATTTTACCGCCATAACTGAAAAAAAGGACTTTTTAAATGTTACTCATAATAGTTTAAATTTGTGGTTGTGCCCGCAAGCTGCAACAATCCATTTTTTTCTCTGGATGAGGCTGCCCCTTTTCCCTAAGGATTAAAATGCAAAATTCCCAACTCCAAAAAGCCAACCTTTCACAAAAGATATAAAAATCTCTTGTTTGATATTCTGGATGTTTTTTGAAGAATGCTTTTGCCCAGGCCATTAAATCTTGTCCAATTTGTTTAACATTTGTTGTAAAAGCTGAATTTGAATCAACATAACTAAATCCTGCACCAACTGGATTATCAACAAATCTAAAATCCCAAATTTATGTCATCAACTCAGTGGTCCAAAGAAATGTCGTCTTACACTAAATCAGCAACTTGAAGCCAAGTATTATTTCGATCTTGTAAATTTATATCTTTAGGTCCAAGTTCTTCAATATTTCCAAATCCGGTTGAATCTGAACCTGGTCCACCTTGAAGCCAAAGAATTAATGGCCGAGTTGGATCAGATTTAACAGTCATTAACCACCAAAATGTATGAGCATTTTGTCTCACAGTTACATATCCCCAATCTTCATCATATTTTAATTTACCATTTGGAGTTTGTACAGTATCCTGAGAATGGCAAATGCCAAAAAATAAAAAAGTTGTTGCAAAAATTGCTGCAACAAACTTCATGCTAAAAAAGGTGGATTTAAAATATTTAAAACTGGGTTTTGCAGAGTAATGGGAAAACGGATAAAGTATTAACCCAAAAAAATTATGGATTTTTCCCAACACGAAAACTTCAAATTTCGAGAAATGACAAATTTAAACTTATATTGTGTTGAAAAAAATTAAATTAGCAATTTTTTAGTGAAAAAACAGACAAAAAACTACGAGCTTTTGTTCATTTATTTTTCTCAAAACCTTAAGTTTTTGTCTTTTTTCAATTTGAACGAACAAAAACTGATTGAAACAACTGAAGAAATAGCCAATTTTAAAACAAAAATGAATTACTTTTGTTTTAAAACAAAGTTTGCATTTATTCTTAAAAAAACAAAAAACTGAAAAAAGATAAAAAATATATTTTCGGACTATGGCTCTTTCTTCATTTTTTGAAGAAAGAAAAAATCTGAAGAAATATTGATAAGGCAATTTTTTATGGTTGGAGTATATAGAAACCACCTAAATCCGGTACAATAAAAAAAATACTGATAAGAAAAAAAAATTGGTGACCATTTGACTATAGTCTAAAAAAAATAATATAATGTTTGCAGTTGCCAAAAAAAGAACTTTTTTACTGAATTTTTTTTGTCATCAAAAATATTTTGGATAAAAAATAATAAAAAGTAGTTGAAAAAATAGTGAAAAAAGGTAAAAAGAAATCAACTTCATTTTTAAAAAAGTGACCATTAAAATGAAAATAAAAGTCATTTGGCTTTCTCATTGATAGACAAAAAAAATTGATTTGAAAAAAAAACAATCATTAATTTTGGAGGTCAGCAGTTTTGTCTCTGTCAACAAAGAGATTGTCGCCTGCCAATCTTATCACGCAAACTTTGAAAAGCAGCAAAATTTTTCAGCCTTTAAAAAACGCATACAATTAGTTCAATTTGAGAAAAACAACGCTAGCAATAAAAAATGAGAAAAGTCGAATTAAATGGAGAACCCTTTTTTTAAATTAAAATTGAATGCACTTTCATTGCATTTATATTTTTAAAAGAACATTCTTGTGGACAATTTTTTTTTATGTCTGCATATCCAGAACAAATTATCCAAAATAATTTGCTCTGGAGGTCCACGTCTTGAAAAACATCGAATTAAACATTGTACAAATGGATGGAGCAGATAGATTCATTACATATTCAAGATGAACCGCTCTTGTTGTAAGGCATGTAAAGTTCTAAATCAAATTTGAAAGTTTTTTCCATTTTCTTTTGTGGATAATGTTAAAAAGTTTGTTAAAATTTATTTTAAAAGTGAGTATTTACAAAATATTCAAATGCAGAACATCGTCAAAAAATAACATTTTTCTTGCAATTTTTTTGATATAATATTTTCTTTTCGACGAAAAAAATTTGAACATGTGTCGATCTCTGATTTATTCTAAAAAAATGGCAAAAAATCAATGAAGGAAAAACGTCTCGTTTTTCATCAAAAGAAAATGAAAGAAAAAATATAACCAATATTTTACGTTCAAAATAACCAACAAAAATAGATGTGTCCTTTTTCAATATAAAAGCGAACATATTTTAAGACATCCTTTTTTGTTGAGCAAAATTCTTTCTCTTTCATAGATTAAGAAAATCAAAAGCATCTGCCACTTTTTAAAAATTTTTTATACATACAAAAAAATCTCATCAAGTTTTACCGATTTTAAAAAGCATTTGATTTTTTGAAACATACATTACTTTTTTCAATAGAAAGTAATTATTGATACCATTTTTGGGCATTTTTTATGTTTTGAAAAATACATTTCTTTCCCCATTGAAAATTTTCAGTAAAAAACCAGTGATACGGAATTTTTATTTTAATTTTCATTGTATTTTCTTATCCGTGTTTTCTTATATTTTTATTGTTGCCAACAAATGTAGGATCGCTGCCTATAAATAAAATGTTTAAATATCAGATTTTCTATTCAATTTAATAATATTTTTTACAAAACTTGTTTTGTTTTCGATAAAAAAATTAATAAAAAATTAAAAAGTTAAAGAAAAATTTCATACAAAAGTTGTTTTTATTTTCTATTTCGTTAGAAATGAAAAAAAGATGCTAAAAAAAGACGCCGTTTTATTTTATTTAAGACACCATTTCAAATATCAAAAAATGTAAGCATTTTAAATGTTTTTTACAAATATTTTCTTTCACTTTGAATTATTCGAAACGAAAACAATAAACAAATTTTCTGTTCAAAAAAGAGTTTTGACAAACGACGAAAATTTATTGCAAAAGTTTGTATAATTGATTTTTGTGCTAAAAAAATTAATGTTTCCTTTTTAAAACTGTAGGTAAAATCTATCAACACTTTCAAAAATTTATGTATTTTTTCTAGGGTTCCATTTTCGATTAATAATGACTTTATCTTTGACTTGGCCCCCTGATAAAAAAGTCTAAACCCATAATAATGTTTTCAATTAAGGTACGTCATTTTTTTTTCTTTTTATTTAATTCAAAAAATTAATAAAATATTCAAAAACGAAAAAAGATAATATTTTTAAAGAAAGAAAACTAAACAAAAAGTAACTAGTTTTTCCATCAGCAATAATATTTTTTGGTCTTTTAAATTCTTCATTGTGAAAAGAGCGGACACAATTTATAACATCTATTTTTCTCAATGTTTTTTGTCCAAAGAAAGGAAACGTTAAAAAAAAACATCTGTCACTTTTTTGATTCATATTAAAAATAAGCAAAGAATTATTTTTTAATCCCAAATTTGTTAAACTCATTTGCATTTTGCAATAATAATTTCAAATGACAAGATTTATGTAATTTAAATAATCACGAAAAAAAATAAACTATCAAAAATTAATATAACAAAAATATATCATTTATTTATAAAAACTTTTAAAAAAATTTATGGTAAAACATTATAAATTTCTCCAATGATATTGCATTCGCGACCATATTTTTTGCTGATATCTTTTTCAATATTTTCTTTTAAATAAATTAATGCATTTGTAAAAAGTTTAACTTGTTCACGGGATTTTTTTGCAGCTTCTTGAGAATCTTTTTGTTTTTGGGAACTAATTTCAGCTAATCGATAAAATTTATTTTCTTGTAATTGCAGCTTTTCAAGTTCTTCAACAATTTCATCAATGTACCTAAAAATGAGGAATAGTGATAAAAAATGTTGTTAGAGAAACATAACATTTGAAAGAAAACTTAAAATTCCGCTGGAGACAAAAAATTTGTTAAGCTTTCAAAAACCAAAATATTTTTTCTCGAACGGAATTTCAAAAAAATACGGTTGTATCTGCACTGTACCCGTATCCTCCACTCTATAACTAATTTGAAAAAAAAACTAACCCTGGAAAAGCTCGTGCTTTTAGAAGCTTTTTAGTTTGTTCATTATTTAATTTTTGTTGAATTGCGTCAACTTTTTTCTTCCAATCCCAAATTTTTTCGGCTTTTATCGACGAAATTGAAGCATCTTTTTCTTCCAATGCATTTAAATAAACAGAAATTGGTGGAGGATTTGCTTCTTGTGAATATCGGAATCGAAGAAAGATTTCAAGCTCAGATAATTCACCCTTTAAATCTCTCATTGAAATTGGATTTTCAAAAACTGTTAGCCCAAATTCTCCCCGAGCAATTCCTTCAATCACTGATGCATCCGGAAGTTCAGTGGTAACATCATCAATTCCAAAATCAATTTCATCTGAACCAAAATCAATTTCAGCTTCATCTCCAAAATCTATATCATCTTCAGCCTTAATTTCATCGGTATAAATCAATTTTGGACGTTCAATTGAAGTTGGAGGTGAACCATGAATGTATTCATAATAGGTTACTTGTCCACCAGAATTTTGAATTAATCCCAAAAGTGATAGCCGATTAAAATCTTCAACTTGTGAACTGAAAAAAGTAGACGATTAATATATCCATCACATCCAAAACACGGATTTAATACATCCCTCAATCAAAAGTACGGATTTGATATATCTCCCCCAGCACCAAAAAAATATCCTTTCAAAATCCCTTACCTTGTATATCGACTAAAATCTTTATAATATTGTACTGCCGGAATTAAATCCACTAAATCATCAGCAATTTCATCAATCATTGGCACAACCGTTTCAGTTAATTCAATAATTTCTTTACGAAAATTTTTTCCTTCAATCCCTAATTTTGCCAATTCCTCATGATAGATTCGATCAGCTTGATGGGCATTTTTCTTATATTCTTCTTCCTTTTTTACATGATCCTAAGCAACATCATTACTACAAATGGAAAGAGATTTATAAAATCCAACCTCAAAAGATGTTTCATCTTTTGTAACTTGTCGATTCATTGCAGGTATATCATATTGTACAAGACGTTGAAGAAGTTGTGAGGCATCAGCAAGATATATGTTATCTTTTTCATAGAGTTTTACAATTTCCTATAAGGGAATTTGGTTTTAATAGAGGAAGATAGAGATATATGATATCCACTTACTTGCCAATCTTTCATTCGTTGGGAAGAATAACTACCAAAAATATTTTTTGTATCTTTTTCAGTTTCTTTCAAAATATCAATAATTTCTTTGCAATGAAAATATGTGATATCTAAAAGTGTATGGATATTAGATGGATGGGGGATAAACATATTTTAGATAAGGTAATCCTTAGAGCTTAAGCAAACAATGGTTAAAAGTAATGTAAAAAACATGTTGGCTAAATATTAATATTAAACAAGAGCCACATGATCACCTCCACCAACAACCAAAAAATAAAACTAACGTGATCCTTTAAGCAACTGCAAAATCCTTTCATTTTCTGGCATATCTATAATTGCATGAGCAATCTTTTGCCGAATTGGCATTACTGCATTCACCCAATCATCTTTACAATGTCGACGGGTGATAAGCCAATCTGCAAAATTTATTAATGTATGCAAAGTTTTTAGCTGTCTTTAAAAGCCGAACAAACTTTGTAATTTGCCAGAATGGATATCAATTGGTAGCTTATCCATGTTAAAATAGTTTTTATAATAAAAATTTGGTAAAAAATACTATTAAAATATAAAAAACTGGAATAAAGTTAAGAAAACAAAAAAAAATTTGAAGAGAAAAAAACTTCCAACTCGTTAAACATCGACAAGGAAATTTTTTGCTGCTATAGTGATTGCATGTTGCAGTCATAATTACTTCCGGCGTTTATCCATGTTTTTGAAATCCCTCTTTTTTGTTTATTAATTTTTGTTTATTTACATTTACATCAGTATTTTATTATACAAAAAATGATTTAGGTTTGAGTATTTATCTGTTCAAATGTAAAAAGTTTTGCCGTTGTTGGAAGAACTGCTTTTAAAGTTGAAGGCGGAGGAGGAGGAGCTTTTTGAGAGATGTAACGCCTTGATTTAGTCGTTCTACCTAAAAAAATTTCGCCTGTTTTTTTCAAGGCAAAAAAAGATGAAAATGAGTGAATGTTGAATGATTTGAAAGCGAAATTTCATGTCTTTTTTCATTAGTATCAAACTTGTCCTTGGAAATATATGCTGAAGGTGAAACAAGTCGTTTGGAAAAAAGATGTTCCAAAAATTCAACTGAAAAACTATTTTTTTTGAATTAGAGGCAATTTTTGGCGGGAAAGTTTGGGAGGATTTATGAATACAGAGGTACCTAAGTAAGTGGTAAAAATACGTTGCATAAATTATATTGTTTCAAATGTTGAGTAATGGGTGGAGTATATGAATTTTGAAATACATTTACATTTTTTTGAAAAAAATAAATTTCACATTTTTTCTCTCTTTCACTTTTTTTAATTGTTAGTTTCTCTCTTTCTTTTTTTTTACACGATCGATCGTGATTGATGCCTCTCTTCTGATTCATCATTTTTTGCGCGACTACAAACATTTTTTCAACGCGTTTTTTTTGCAATTTTTTGATCCGATTGATTTTTACTAAATCATTTCTGTTTTACAGCCCTTTCAAATGGCATCACCAACCCATCAAGATACCGATAATCTTTCCAACGACTTTGAAACTGATGACCACAGCAAATCTTCAACTTTACATGAATTTTTTTCATCAATAAATGAATTTTTTATTGCTTGTTTTCAATGTTGTTAGTTGTATTTGAAAAAAAGGCAAAAAAAAACTTTTTTGTTGATATCAAAAACAACATTTTTTTTGCTGCCCTTAAAAAAATGCATTTTCTTCCCTCTCTTTTTTTTCCTGTTTTTATTTTCTTTTAATGGTGAAAGTGGAACAAAAAAAATATGATTTTGTTGCTGCTGCTGTCCTTTAAAAAAAGTCTCCACATTTTAAAAATTGATTGATCTTATTTTTGTGTTGCCAAAAATGTAAGTTTTATGATTTATTGTTGTACATCCTCAACAAAAGATCCAAAGTTATTCTTGGTAGGCAAATCGTTTCTTTTTGATATAAAATGGATTGCACACTTAAACACAGAAATGGATAAAATTTTGTTTTCTTCAATAAAAAAATTATCGAAAAAAGTCGAAATTATGACTTGGTCTCTGTAAAAACCAAAAAAAAAACCAAAATTAAATCCTACCCGATGATCAGTTCAACTGTGAGAACCGTTTTCGTTTAAATCGAACTCAAACGATATGTCAGTCAAAAGAAATCCAGACTTTTTCTTTGAACGTCCTGCACTTTTTTTTATTACCGTACTTAGCAACCAAAATTCTAATAAAAAGTCGTTATTTTTTAGCCGTTGTTATTTGTACATTTTTAATTTATTACTCTTATTTATTACTGCCGTATTTATTTATTCTAAAATGCAATCCACAACTTCTCCAAATACACCAATCACAACCCAACCCCTTCCAACAACAACAACAACAACTCCCATCCCACAAGATTCTGTTTTATATGAAACAACTGAAACATGTTGCACCGGGTGCGCGCAATGTTGCCAAAGTTGCGGAGAAACTGGTGGAACATTTTGTTGTCTTTGGTTTTGTCTTTAACAATTGTAACAATATTTTTTTAAATAAAATTTTTGTTACAAAAAAGCAATATTTTAATGTATTCACACACGAACAACACAAAAGAGACAAAAAAGCATGGATTTTTAGCGAAACAAAAAACTATTACAAAAAAGAAAGAAAAAGCAAAAGTCAAAATGCAAGCATTGATTCATCTTTGAATGGGGTTTCTTTGCCCTTTTTTTTTGAACAATGCTTTTTTTTAAATGTTCAAACCAAAAGCTACATTTTTGTGGGAAGAAAAAAGTGGGAGTTGAAAGCTGTCTTTAAAAAGTCCCAAAAGATTTGAAGAAAAAACAAAATTTATGGAAGCTGTAAATTTTAGTTACAAGAAAATTTTTTTGAGAATCTTCAGCTGAAATAAATTATTCTATTAAAAGGATATAACTTAAAAGTTTAATTTCCTTTTTTTGTGATTAAATTATACCAACCTGTGGGCCATTTTCTTTCACTTTTTTGGCAACAAAATTTTATGATTCATCCTGGAATTTTTTCCCTGCCAAAAATCTTTAATCCCTTGTTTTTCAGCCCTTTTTGCTGCCTTCGACAAAATCTCTCAAACAATCAAAAAAAGATCACTGACATTTATACTTTACTTTTTATTTCTTTTTATTTTTTAAAAACCAGTAAAATATATAAAAAAATACGTAAAAGATTGGGCCAAAAACTTGATTCACAAAAAATATCATTGGACTTGTTTTTTTTTTTGCTGCAATTGTAGACGACCACTGATTTTTTTGTTCACAAAAATTACTGCAACTATTTTTTTATTGTGTTCAAAAAACAAAATGATCTTCCTTCTTTCATTGTTTTTTTTTGTGGTTTGTAATTAATTAATTTCCATTTGAAAGGAATGAATGAATCTCTCTCTTTTCTCGAACGTTTTTGTCTCTGTTACAAATAAAGGTTCCCTTTATTTGTTAATTATTAATTGTTAGTATTCATAAATACAACAAAGTTAAATAATATTAGATTTATTAATAAAAATAAGAGCAACAGCTCAGCACAGGTTCACAACAATATAAGGTTGCATCTTATTTGTCTGGCGTCTCCTTATACCTACTAAAAGGTATAAGGAGACGCCAGACAAATAAGGTGCAACCTTACAACAGGGGTGTGCGTTCGGTCAGTCTTGACTGACTTTGACACAAGTTCGTCGGTTAAACATTGACTCAGTCACGCTTTGACGAAAAAAATTTCGGTTAATGATTAACCGAGTCAAACTTTGACCGAGTCAAACATTGACTGAAAAAAGTTCGGTCAATCATTGACCGAGACAAACAAAAGAAAAAAAATTGAATGCATTTTTTTACATGCGGACACACGTACTTTTTCATTCTTTATCATTGTGACGGACAGCATTTTTTTTCTCGGTCAATGTTTGACTCGGTTAATCATTGACCCAAGAATTTTTCAGTCAGTTATTGACTGACCGAAAAATTTTATTCTTTTTTTCGGTTAAGTCATAACCAAACCAAAGAAGAAAAAATGCGTTTGGTTTATGACTATCAGCTTTTTGACTGACCGAACGCACACCCCTGCCTTACAACAATAATAAAAATAGCACAACGTAAAAAAAAAGGGGCAGGGCATAATTCAATAAACAAAAAAGAGCGAGGAGGGAGAGACGTTTTTGTCGCGTATTGCCACACCTTATCAGTCTCATTCGTCAAAGATTGTTTTAAACATTTATTTTCATTTTTTATTTTAGACAATGAAACAGCAAAGCTGCTGCTGCTATTGATTGATTTCTTCTGAACATCAAAAAAGAGAAAATGTTACGATTATCTGTAAAACGATTTATTCTTATCATTTTTATTTTTGGAATATTAATTTGTTGGATTTGTTATTTTTGCAATGAACGCCAAAATTTTGTTAGCGTTGAAAAAGTTTATGTAAGTCTTTTTGGAGAATGGAATTTTATATATCCTTTTTGGGTGGATGTTGGTCGTGTATTATATAAGATTTAATATATCCGTTTTATTAAAATCTCGTTAATAATTGTTACTTTTTAGACTGAATTAACTGACATTCCAGAATCCAATACAGAATGTAAATTTTATGCAAATCCATTTGATCCAAGAATTGCAGATTATATAAAGCCGCCACATCCTCCTGCAAGTTGTCATCCACTTCAGGTTTGCTTTCTTTTCTGTTACTTCTATAACTTCAACCTTTTAGTCCCAAGGAACATCGTTAATCAATGGAATATTAACACTTTTGCATCCAACCTCACAATGCCAATATCGATATTTTCAACACAATTCCGGCATCGATGATTTTTCAATTAAATATGATGAATGGATTCCATTTAATTCAAGCAAAATAAAAATGGAAAAAGATTTTATTGATATTTCATGCCAAAATAAATTGGGTCTAGAATATTATCGATATCAATGGGCATCAATTGTACCAAAAAATGTTTCAATTGAAAATGGAAAGTATGGTTTTTCATTGAATAGCAGATATATATTTTTATTATAATAATTATAGGCCATTTCAGGATGAAAATGAGGAACATTTAAATGTAATTATGCTTGGATTTGATGGAATTTCAAGATCAAATTTTATTCGGCAACTTCCAAAAAGTAAAACATTCATGGATAAACTTGGATTTGTAACAATGGAAAAGCATACAAAAATTGCTGATAATACATTTCCAAATTGGATGGGAATTTTGCTGGGTGAACATACATATGATTACGTAAGTTTTTGTTTATTTGTGATATGATATTACGGAGGTCGTAAATAGGATATCGATAAGCTATCAGCAAACAGAAATGTATTGTTACTAGGGCTCAGTGAAATCGAAATTTTGGTTTCAAATACCCGACATGTAAGATCAAAATTTCGATATATGATTAGCTTTGGCAATGCCAACTTGACATTTGTGAAACGAAATGAAATAAAAATTTTTTCGGGTTAGAACTGAAAAAAAATTTTTTTCAATTTTGACCATATGAGTTTCGATTTTGCAGAACCCTGATTGACTTTGATGTTTATGATGAAGTGGCTATCAGTGACTAGCGCTCTTTCATCAGTGATAAACAATCATTAAACATATTTTGCTTATCACTGATAAATTATCTCCGATATTGTCACAAATAAGCTTTCATTAAAAATTTGTTCACCATCTTTTTTTAGGAATTTCCTGCTACTGTTGATAATCGTGAACATATTGATTATGATAATTGGACAAATTTGTTATGGAGAAGATTTAGCCGAAATGGATATGCAACAATGCTGTCAGAAGATGAACCAAAAGTTGCTGCATTTAATTATAATAAAAGAATGAATGGATTTATTTCTCGCCCTCCAACAGATCACTATATTCGTCCATGGTATTTAGCTTTGGATGAACATTATCTTCGAAGTCGATCCTCAAAATTTTGTTATGATAGTTTTTCAATTCATAAACTCCAATTTCAATATTCTAAATCATTTTTGCAAGAATATAAAGGAAAAAGAAAATTTTTATGGCAATGGTTAACTGAAGTTTCACATGATTATTTGAATACTGTTGGAGTTGTAGATGAAGATTTTGTACAATTTTTAACTGAAATTCAACCAAATTTTAATAATTCGATTGTTATTGTATTTTCTGATCATGGAAATCGATATGATTCAATTCGAGAAACTGTTATTGGAAGATTAGAATCAAGGCTTCCGTTTTTATCGATTAAATTGCCAGAATGGTTTTCAAAAAAGTATCCAAAAATGGAAGAAAATTTAAAAGCAAATAGTAAAGTATTAACAAGTCATTTTGATCTTCATGCAATGCTGGTTCAAATTTTGCAAGTTTGTTTTTTTTAGTTATATCATTTTTATGAGCTGAAATAATGATACCGTAGCCGTTTTAAAATTATTTTTGCAGAGTCAAAGTTTTTATTTCTTTCAGTTTCACTTAAAAATTAGTTAAAAGTTTCGTACAGTTTTCATTTTAACATTGTTCTTGGAAATGGCATGAACCTGATGATCAGGGTCTTTTTCTATTGTTCTTCTGCCTGATTTTCAGGTTCATGCAATATTTAAAAAAAAATCATTGAAAATGAAAAATTTATCAAACCATTTGACCCCTGTAAAATGTAAAACCTTAGACAAACATCTTTCTTATGATTAAACCCGAAAATCAGGCATACTTGATTTTTTTGAACTTTTTAACTCTTAAAAAATAGCAAAATATCTTCATATCTTTAATGAATAGCTTTAATGAATGCCTGAATTATCTTCCAAATTATTGCCGACGTTTTCAGGGAAATTTTTCTTCTCCTCCACCAAAACTACCTCGTGGAATTTCTTTATTTTCTTCTATTCCAACAAATCGAACATGCTTTTCTGCTGAAATTCCATCACAATTTTGTCCATGTTTTAAAGAATATGAAATTCCATTAACAAATGATACAACTTTTGCTGATTTAATTCTTGAAAAAATTCATAATTATTTTGCAGAGAAAAATGTTTTGGTAATTATTATTCCATTTCTGTATACTATTAATAATAAATTGTTTTTTAGAATAAATGTGCAAAAATGGAATTAGATTCAATTAAATCAATATCACTTTCACTTCCACCATCAAAACTTTCATTGGATGAATTACAGCCATCGCTGAAAGGTGATCTCTATCATTATCGAATACAATTTCAAGTTAAGCCTCCATCAAATGCAATCTTTGAAGGAATTGTTGTAAAAAATAAATTTAGTGGCGAAATGAAAGTTTTAAATGACATTGAAAGAAATAATCGGTAAGCTACTTTTTTTTGGTACAAAATTCTTATTATTTTTTTGCTTTTAGATATGGTAATACTTCACATTGTGTCGACAATGAATTATTGAAGAAACTTTGCTACTGTATTTAATTATTTAATATATTTTACAGATATTTTTTTTTCACGGGTTTTTAAAAATTTGTCATAATTCCATGTTTCCTATAAAATAAAAATTTTCCTGATAAAAAAAAATTAATGTTCAAAATTCAAACTACAAAATCTGTATTGACCAGTCAAAAAATTTTTTTATTTTTTTCTAGAATTTTTTTTAAGTTTGTTTTTTAAACTTTAAAATTTAAAGTAATAAAAATGGTATGGCCACAAACAATTTTCATTGGAGGTCCAACAGCCTGTGGAAAATCAACAATTTCCCAATTATTAGCAAATCGATTAAATGGTAAATATGAATTAGCAGATGGAGATCATTATCACTCAAAAACGTCAATTGAAAAAATGGCAAACGGCATTCCTTTAACAGGTAATAAATCTTTTTAAAAATGCGATTTTTGGCCGAACACAGCGGAATTTTTTGAAAATAGAAATGAAAAAAGGGGCGGAGTCATGCGCTTATACATAAAACGCCAAACGCTTATTTTTGAAAAAGATTAGAGAAAAAAAAAACAAATTTGAATGCCAATTTTGCTAGCATTTTGTCAAATCTTTATAATTTTTTCTGAAACTTTAGGATTAGCTTCTAATAACACTTATCTACAATAATAGTTTGATTCATATTATTTGGTTTTAATTTAGCTGTTTTCCAGCCGAAATCAGATGCTTCATCAAGCAAAATTTCGATTTTTTTAAATTTTTTAATGTTTTTCAAAACTCTCGCAACGAAAATGTCCGTCGCCTCGGGTAAAAAAAAAGGAAAGACAACTGTGCATATCTTTTTCTTTTGATTTCATTTCTATTTCAAAAAGTCCAACATGCGATTCCGCTGTGCGAAATGAGATTTACTAAATCGGATATATGAAATCCTAAAAACATTATATCCATAATTTTTTAGATAAAGATAGAGAAGGTTGGCTTCGGCATTTATCTGAAATGGCATTAGATGGTAAAAAACGGATTATTGCATGTTCATCACTAAAACGAAAATATCGAAATCTTCTTGCTTCAAATTCTTTATCCGTTGTATTTTTTATGCTAATTTTGTCAGAAGAAGAATTAATGAAAAGAGTTGAAAAAAGAAAAGATCATTTTGCAAAAGCAAATTTAATTCCATCTCAATTGGCTGCATTAGAGCTTCCAGGAAATGATGAACCAAATGCCATTGTAATCGATGGAAATGAAACACCCGAAAATGTTGTAGATAAAATTGTTGAAAAATTAAATTTAATGAATTAAATTTTTGTTGTTTTTTGAACAAATAAATTTGTTTTTGCAAAGAACTTTGTATTTTTAGTTAACATTCTTATTTTTGGTGATAAAATAAATATTAAAGTGTTAAAAAACTGTTGAAATTTTTTTAAGAAAATTTGTAAAAAAATTTATTAAAAAATGTATAAAACCAAAAAAAAAACAGCCAAAAAATATAAAACAAAAGATGTTTTTTGTCTATTTTATATCTGCCTTAATAAAAATGTTTTTTTGGTTTTTAATTTTTGAAACACATTTTTTTAAATGTCAATATTTTGCAAAAATCTAAAAACGTACGTACGAAATAAAAACGCGCACAAATGATATTTTCTATTCTGGACATTAATTACATGTGGATTAACTGAAATCTTTTTTCCTCCTACGATACCCAAAAAATTTGGACTACGATACTACCATACCTAAGAGGGGAAAAATCCCCTGACATCCCTCACCTTGCCCACGTGACATTTCAAATATTTTTTATTAAATAATTATTTGGCACAAAAAATGTGTAGCACCTGGAACGCACTAATGTGTGTTTATTCAAAAAATGTCCACAGAATTTTATTTAAATATTAAAAGTAAATCACAAAATCTCACAAAAATATTTTTAAAAAAGAAAATCTAACATCACTGTTCTTTTTTGCATTTCTATATTTTATTTTTTTTGTTTCAAAACGTACTTTTTTCAACGATTTTTTCGTTTAACGCCAGACACAGAAAAATTAAAAAAAAGAGAACAAGAATTTCACAATCATCATATTTTTATTTCTGCATTTTTAGGTTCATTTATTAATATTTTAGTAAATCTTTTCACGTATGAATCAAGGCGAAATTTTTTTTTCCTTAGTGCTCACCAGTGTTGGCGGTCGCCCGAAATTTCTCGGTCTTCGGTCCGGTCCGGACCGGACCGGACCGGACCGGATCGGACCGGACGGAAAAATTTTCGGTCCGGTCCGGTCCGGTCTTTTGTGAATTTTGTGATGATGCTTTTGTTTTTTACGTTTATAAAAAGAATGAGTTTAATTTTAGGTTTGTAAATCTTGTTTTAATTTCAGAAAACACTTCTCAAAAAGTAAATGCAAGTTTCATTCAAGATTTTATTGAAACAGCACATGTAAAAATCTTGATTGTTTCAAATAATGTAAGTTTTTTATCAGCTGATAATTAGTATTATCACGGCCGTATACAGGTTGAATTTTTGAGGAGGCAAAGTCGTTTCATGTGGGGGGGGGGGGGGGGGGGGAGGCAAACCTTTGGTCTTTTGCCGTCCAACACACATCGGCAAAATATCAAAGAACTTTCTGCAACCTGGGGGTACGGCCTCAAACGTTCCTCCGTCACACGAAACGGCCTTGAGTATTATATCTCTATATTAATAAATAAATATTTTTCTCTTTTCAGTTAACAGCATCAGCTGCTGAGACGCTCAAAAATATTCATGAAGCATATCCACATGATTGAAACAACTGTAAAATAAAAAAATGTTCGTAAAATAATTAATGTTTTTTTGTATATTTTAAATTTTACTATTGCAAAAAAATATAAATAAATTATTGTGCTTCTTTTGCTAAAGTTTTAACACATATAATTTTTTTGAGCATCACTATAAAAAGTTATTTTCTGACATTTTTTGGTATGTTTGAAACGACAGGGGGATCCGGCCGAAAAAAAGTTTTCCCAGAGGTCAAAATTTTTCAAAATTTTAAATTGATGGCAATTGTCCAAAACTTGTCCAAAAAATCTGAAATTTTTAATTTAGACTTATATTGAGTCCCTTAATCGATTCGAAGACCTAACTCGATGATAACTTATATTTCTTAAATCAAAAATCGGATTCGATAATTCTGTTAGTAATAATCTCAAGATAACGCAGAAAAAGATTCAAAGCATGAGGATGTGCCGTTTTTCTCAAACTTTCCCTCAAAGATGTTGTATTCATGCATCAGCTATAGTAATAATACAGTAAATTGTAATAAACTTCTTTTTTATTGCTTTTTTCTTTATTTTTTGCTTTTAACAACACTAAATGAAGGCTTAGGGTCATATATAGCGTAAGATTTGGTACCCACTGTAAAGAATCAAGGTATATATTCTTTGATAAGGAGAAATATCACATACATCAAATTTATGTTTTAAAGTCTCTAGTTAAAAGTCAGGATTGGTTTTTTCAGTTTCAGTAATGCTTCCTTATGGTTCTTAAAACAAAAAATTAGTGCACTAAACAAGTTTTAGCTGTTTTGGTAATTATTACTTTATCTATAACACCAGTATTTCAAATACATGCGGATTTTGGTGTAATGTGTACAGTCTCATTTGAGTACCTGTGTGATATTTTCATTCAATGTAATTTATTTTAATTTTCTCATTTTATTGAATGTTAACAGTAAAAAACAAAAACAATTTTTTTAAAGAGAAACTATTGGGAAACAACTTTTTGTCGGCTCTAATTCTGGTGTCAATAATTCAAGGTAAGCTCGGGAAACTTTTGTTTTTACTATCAAAATAATTCTTTTTTATGCAGAAAAAAGTTTAAATAAATACAATGTCAATTTTATAAATTTTTGATCCGTTTTTTTGTTTCGATTTCCATTAAAATTCCTGTAAATCCAACCTCTGGTTCTGCGAAAGTCATCGATATGTCATCCATAATTATTAAAACTTCTCCAGTTGCATTGGGGCTACTAAACTATTATGGTTGTTGCTTATCTCTAAACTAAAACACTCACGGAATTCTATTGCCAGCTTCTGAGTTTACCAGTCGTATATCCAGATTACTAATATCCGAAGTATCATAGGTTAATATTTTAATTGAAGCATACAAATTTTTTGGAATATTAAATTGTCCAATAAATGTTAAATCAATGGTAGTTGTTGATGTTGTAGGTGTACCATAAAATGGCGTTGACCATAAAGCTTTATAGGGATATGTTAAGTTTATAATATTGTTAGATGTTAGTTGAATAACAATACTCCCATTAAGTGGAAGAATAATAGTGTATAATTGAGAAGAAATGAGCATTGCATTTAAAGTTATATCGGTTGCATTGCTAAAAAAGTAAAAATTTTTGATTTTATAGAAAGCTATTGCCCAGGCATCTACGCCATCGAAATATCTTTTCCGAAATATTAAAATCATGATTTTTCAATTTCGGCGAAATAATTTTCTTTGTAATTTCGATATTTTGATTTCGGTTTTTTACTTTCTGTTTTCACACAGTCCTGATATTGATCCTTACTTAAATTCAAAAAACAATTCTTCGTTTGCATTTCCTCTGAAAATCGTAACATTTTTGTCTGATGTTGTCCAAAAATGAGTAATCGCGTGCAAGTTGTTATTATTCCGTTCACTAGAATCAAATACAGGAAGATTCAGTAAAACAATTTCACATGTACCATTTCCATTTGAGAGAAATGAAATTATTTCGTTATTTTTTCCCGCGTTGAAAACGTTATAAATACTGTCTTTGAAAACGCAGTTCTTTGTATGAGCTTTAAATTGACAATTCGCCAGTGCTTAAAATGTAAAAATAAAAGCTTACCTTTTTTTGCACGAAAAAAAAGAAGGCCGATTCTGCAATTTTATGATTAATGTTTTAAAAGCGATTTTTTATTAAATTCGACCTTTTTGTCCATTTTTTCGGATTTCGAAAAAATGAAATTTTTATTTTGAGAGCTAATTCTATACTCCAAATCGATGACGGAGAACACATGCATAGAATTAGCTCTCAAAATAAAAATTTCATTTTTTCGAAATCCGAGTCAAAGGTCGAATTTTTCAAAAAATGGCTTTTAAGATTGAAATATCTACGCTACTCCGGATAATTACAAAGAACAGATATTGTTTGTTGTTTCTTTATTATTTTTTGAAAATATAAAGTTATACTGTAAATGTTTTGTCAGTTGGCATGCACAAGCGTTTTGCATAATTTTGACTTTCGGAGATCTCGCAACGAAAAATATCTTTTTTTGTGCATCTTGTTTTTTTAACAATTCGCAAATCTCTATGAGTAAACATCACTCAACTCATTAAAACTGTAATCGAAAGCCAAACGGTACACATAAATATATGATTTAATAGGTATGAATGCTTTTGCATCTTTTGATTCTCCAAAAAATCTGAAACATTAGCTAATATATATAATATATATTAAACATTTCCATTTACCTTTCGATGTTGAATACATTTTCCTCAAAGTTCAAGTTGTAATAAAACATTATAGAAGGCGAAACATCACTTCCTTCATTAAAATTCGCAAAAATTTCAAGTAAATCACTTTCAGAATTCTAAAATACCTCGTGCATGATTCAAAAAAATTGTTTAATATCCTTTTACTTTAAAGTCAAACAAAAAAATATTTTTCTTTAACAAGTTTGTTTTTGAAAAGAAAATTCATTTACGGTGGGTGAGTGCTCAACAAAATTATAGAAACTTTTCTTTGGGTTAAAAACAAGTCCCGTAACTTTTTATTGAAAGAATATAGTTTGATAAAATTTTATCTTCTTTTTTTTATACGACCCCCCCCCCCCCCACCCGATCCAGAAAAAATCTTGACCCCTATTTTGATCCGACCCGATTGAATTCTTGACCCGGAACGCCGACCCGTGACCCGGCTTTGTCAATTTCGGGTCGCCGTTCACTCTTTCCGAGTATATTTTGATTAAAAGACACCTTTCGTTTAAGCCACTATTATATCACCAATTATCCAAAAAACGAAATCTCAAATAGTAGTATAAAAATTTTAATCATCTCTTTTTCTCCGTCTCTTTCACTATTACTTACCAAATCTTCATTTAGTTCAACAAGAATCGCACTATTTGGAACCATTGTTCGAATGTCCAAAGCGAATGTGGGCTTATATTTTGTTAAAGTAACAGTTTTAATATCAGTTAATTCTAAAATAAAAAACCTAAGATGTACACATGTGTTTTTTTTTTTTCAGTTAAAGTTTACCATTCACTGCATTTAATGTTATGATAAAATTTCTACTAAAAGTTCGCGGTTGAGATGTGAATTTTATTGAGTTTTCATTCACGGTGGATAATACTGCAGCGATGTTGTTGTCATGTCCTATATTCATTTGGGATTTTAAAATAGTTATATTATTTGAAGTAACAAAATATTCGTCATAAAAAATATTCCAGGCTCCACTAAGAAAAATATTTATAAGCTTTTTTGGACATCCTGGGCTAAGGACAACCTTAAAATGATATTATTTGTTAAATATTGTTAAAAATATAATGTTACCGTAAAAATACAATCCAGATTACCGCAATAAAGGTAATCATTGTTCGACATAACTCCTATTTGGGTCCTTTCCTCACATGACACAATAATTTTTGGCGAATTACATACACACTCTAAAATATATCTGTCACCTCGGCTCTGCAATGTATCAAATGCAGCATGTTATGCTGCAGCTGCACCGTCTATTTTTTCCGCAAAAAAATGGGAGAATCTCTATTCGACAACCCTTATTCTGAATCCCGTAAATCTTTATTTTTTAGTTTTTCAAAAAAAATCCCGTAAAAACCCTCAATATTAAAAGCCCAAGTTGATTAAAGGTGCTGAGATTTTATGACATATAAAACGTGATAATTGAAAATATTTCTGACCAACTTGAAAATAATTGAAAAATCATAAAATCTCCTCACGTTATTTTAAAAAGTACGAATTTGTTGAAAACTTCCTCAGAAAAAAAAATGCAGAGGAATTTTTGAAAAAAATACACATTTCTTGTTTTCACTTTAAATTTTTAAATATTTTAGTAATAATTTTAGAAAATACTATAAATTTTAGATATTACAGTAATTTTTAATATTACTGTTAAATGTTAAATACAATAATCCATTTTTTTGTGGCAATTTTTTTTGCCTCACCTTTGTTTTTTTGAGGCAATTTTTTTTGCCTCACATTTTTTTTACATTTTTGGTGTTTTTTCAAAAAGTTGTCACCAAGCGGATTCGAACTTTCTCTTTCTCGGTCTCAAATAACGCATTTTTTTTCAAAATCGAGCAAAAACTCGAAATTCGTCCACCGAGGTTTTTTCAAAATGATCGTAGGAAGCTGAAATTTTGCATATGGAGTAATTTTGGTCCAAAAAAACGATTGGCGGGGGTTTCAAGTCACTAGGTACCCCCGGAATTTCGATACCGTAACCCATCTACCGTATACCACGAAAATTTTGAAATATAAGTTATCATCGAGTTAGGTCTTCGAATCGATTAAAGGACTCAATATGAGTCTAAATTTAAAATTTCAGATTTTTTGGACAAGTTTTGGACAATTGCCATCAATTTAAAATTTTGAAAAATTTTGACCTCTGGGAAAACTTTTTTTCGGCCGGACCTCCCTGTCATTTCAAACATACCAAAAAATGCGCTACAACCAGACGCTCATTTGGATATATGATTTACGTGGATTACTGCCAGGCGTCATTATTTTTTTGTCGAAAAACTATAAAAAATTAACATCTCCAACATCATTAAAAATTCATAACTTATGAAATTGGTCACCAAAACACTTCTGGTGACTTTTATTATGAAATATAATAGTGTTGGAACATTTTGGGAAAGTTTCAGACTTCCAACATCAAATCTGACCATTTGCCATTAACTTGAATTTTACAATATTAGCAGTATTGGGTATATTAAGAAAATAGTCTTAAAAGGCGGATTTTTCAAGTTAAATAAATAAGTTTGCATTATAAAAATGTTTAATACATTCTTAAATAATAAAATTTACCATTAAATGCGATATGTATGGTAATTTCGATATTTTTAGGATTTTTCGAAAAAGTGTGAAATTTAGTCTATTTTCACTATGACGTAATTAACGAAATATCAAAAGATATGACAAGTTTATGACTTTTAGCCTAAAAAAAAGTTTTAGGACAAAAATAAATGCTATTAGAGTTATCCTAGAAAGTTTCGGAACTCCCGTATCGTATTTCGTAATTTAGTGTCAAGATAAAGTTCCGAAAAAAAGCAACATACGGTATATTAAGAAAATGGTCTTAAAACTCGGATTTTTCAATGAAATAAATAAGTTTGCATCATAAAAAAGTTTAACACATGCTAAAATAATAAAACAAACCATCAAACATCATATTTTTCGTAATTTTGATTTTTCTGGAATTTTTTAAAAAAAGTGCTAAAATTCAAAAAAATTGACTTTTTCAAAAGTGGTCAAATGTTTGTATTTTATGTTCTTTTTACCGAATACGATAAAAAAGGTTATGAAAAATGTTTAAAAAATATATTCACCTATGTTACTAAAGCAAAAAAGAAGCTTTTTTTATTAAATCTGCTTGAAATACCATCAATTTTTAAAAATTCCGCACATACCAACTATTGACTGCATACGTCTGAAACATCTCTTAAAAATCATAAAATTGTTTATTTTTGTCCTAAAAGTCATAAACTTGTCATATCTTTTGATATTTCGTTAATTACGTCATAGTGAAAATAGACTAAATTTCACACTTTTTCGAAAAATCCTAAAAATATCGAAATTACCATACATATCGCATTTAATGGTAAATTTTATTATTTAAGAATGTATTAAACATTTTTGTAATGCAAACTTATTTATTCAACTTGAAAAATCCGCCTTTTAAGACTATTTTCTTAATATACCCAATACTGCTAATATTGTAAAATTCAAGTTGATGGCAAATGGTCAGATTTGATGTTGGAAGTCTGAAACTTACCGAAAATGTTCCAACACTATTATATTTCATAATAAAAGTCACCAGAAGTGTTTTGGTGACCAATTTCATATGTTATGAATTTTTAATGATGTTGGAGATGTTAATTTTTTATAGTTTTTCGACAAAACAAAAATGTTCCTTGCCACTTATCAACGTAAATCATATATCCAAATGAGCGTCTGGTTGTAGCGCATTTTTTGATATGTGTTAAACCGCCGGGAGTAATGTCGAAAAAAAAGTTTTCCCAGGGGTGAAAATTTTTGGTAATTTTAAATTGATGGCAATTGTCCAAAACTTGGTCAAAAAATCTGAAATTTTAAATTTAGACTTATATTGAGTCCCTTAATCGATTCGAAGACCTAACTCGATGATATCTGATATTTTGAAATTTTCGTGGTATACGGTAGAGGGGTTACGGTATCGAAATTCCGGGGGTACCTAGTGACTTGAAACCCTCGCCAATCGTTTTTTTGGACCAAAATTACCCTATGTGCAAAATTTCAGCTTCCTAGGATCATTTTGAAAAAATCTCGGTGGACAGTGTTCCTCGAATTTGAAAAAATGAGCGTTTCAAACGTTCTAACCACTCGGCTATAGACGCATTAAAAAAATAGGTTGAAAGTTGATGACTAGAAAACGAACATTATTTATTTTTAAAGATAAAATAAAATAATTCAAATTTAACAATGTACTAAATTTATGTTAAACGTACATTTTCTTATTCCTAGTCATGCTTTTTTATTATTAACGTTTATCTTTTTCGAGGATTGAGACCGAGAGGTCTCAAGTTCGAATCCGCTTGGTGACAACTTTTTGAAAAAACACCAAAAATGTAAAAAAAGAGGTGAGGCAGAAAAAATTGCCTTAAAAAAAGTGGTGAAGCAAAAAAAATTGCCTCAAAAAAATGGATTACTGTATTTAACATTTAACAGTAATATTAAAAATTACTGTAATATTTAACAGATTTTAAGACATTTTTAAAACATGTGATTTTTCAAAAAAATTCCCCCGAAAAAATTTTGATGAGGAAATTTGAGCAATTTTCAAGAAAAATTTTTTTGTGAAATTCTTGAGGAGATTTTGTGATTTTTTAATTTTTTTCAAGTTGATCAGAAATATTTTCAATTATCACGTTTTATATGTAAAAACATGGAAAAAAATAATGACAATGGAAATTTCGATTTCGCAGGTCCCAGGTTGCAAAGTATTATCCTTAATTTTGATATTACCACGTTTTTCGAGTTGTACCATGAATCCAAAAGATGTAATACTACCATCACTAACAAATTCAAAAATTGCATAGCTATTATAACCGTTTTTCTGATCCTGTAGACAATAATTTGTTCCAGATTCAAACGCAACCACTTCATCTCTCGTATACAGCTTAATACTATCAACGTTATTTTCAGTAGCGGACGTTTGTGCAAGGGTCCATGAAACAGTGTATTGAAAATATGGTGAAAGGGTCAAATTAAAAACACATTTTGCGTTATTTGGATATCCATTTATAATACCCCATGTAATTATACTTTCATTCTTTTCCATTTTACATTCAGCATCAGTTACACCAGCGTTGATTTTTACAATACTCAAATATGCTGTTACTAGTTTTTGTAACGCTTCATATCCCTTGTATAAATGAATTTGTAGATACGGCTTGTCAAAATAATATGGCTTGTATTGCACAAATGTGGTTGAGCTGTAGAAGAAAAGCTTAAAAGAATTTATTTTACAATTATCTTACTTAAAAACATATTTTTCTGATTTTCCTGCTATCACTTCAATGTATCCCGGATCTTCAAGTGTCATTATAACCAACTTAAAGGCATGATATAATGGTAAAGTAAATTTCCATTTACATGCACCATTAGTAAATACAGAAGTCTCAAAACTTTTTTGAAATGTTGGAATCAAATACAAAATTTGTGTTTCATCGGTGTAGGCAAAGGGATTTATGTTGCTTATGGATTCCAACGGACACCCAGATCCCCAATCATTAAATATTATATATCCTTGAAATATAGTATATGCACATGGTTTCGGTATATAAAGTGTAACGGCGGTGAAGTTTGTCACACTGTATAATGGAGACTCAAAGTTATAACGATTCGGAAAAAGACTAAAACGTATATGTTTAAAAACGCACACAGATATTTTTTACCAAAACAGTCTTACTTGGTACCATTTGATGTTATTTTTGCATCTTGTAGCACGGAATTTGTTACCATAAACCAGGTTCGCAAATTCTAAAATTTTTTTTTCACGTTTATCAGCCACTCCAAGTGATATATTAGACATATAATTCAATCATCTTTTTATGCTATAGAACAATAAAAAAGTTATATTTTTTAATCTGGATATAAAACGATTAAAAAAATGTATTTTTTCAAAAATAACATCTACTGATAATCAGTTTTTGTGTAAAATTTCTCTTAGAGCACATTTGAAAATTTTTGTATATTATTTCAAGATGCAGTTTAGTTTTAATTAATTTTATTAACATTCTTAATTTGAAATAAAAAAACATTATGGCAATCGTATGCTTATTAATTTTAAGTTTGTTTCTCTTCTCTTCAATTTTGGCAAAGTATGTTTTCCGGTGTCATTCGAAAGAAAACGGACAAAACCGAATTTTTTACCCCAAAACGCGGTCCACCATTGAATAACTAGGTGGAAAGAAAAATTTGGATTGTACGACGTTTGACGAAAAGACATTTTACCGAAAAATGTGATATCTGAGTGAATTGACCACTAAACTAATTATTTAAACACTGTTCTTTGCCAGTTAACCCCACAGAAAAATGTGGTATCCACCTTGATATAAATAAATAAATATTAAAAACCTTAATTTTTTGATAGTTTATGTAACATTCTAAGAAAAATTGTTTAAAACCCAAAGAACCCACGACAGAGTATAGGGGTACTGGCAGAATGGCAAAATTTATAAATAAAATTACCTATTACCACTTACTGTTGTATATTTTACAAACTATTCAACAACCTTTCTTGGCTACAGACAAGTTATTTTAAATTTTTGGGTCAAACGTATGCATACCAAAATTTGGGTGTTTTTCGCATGTTATTCATTATTATTGTTTATCAATTTAAACGTTTGTTTTCAAAAATTAAATAAAAACTTCATTTTTTGAAAACAGATTATCCTACAGTTGTAATCAGTAAACTCGTGGAATTTTATTTCTTCCTTTAACTCTTTTTTTTAAAGTTTTAAAGTTAGTTAAAAACTTTTTGAAAAAAACAAGCGATAGAAATTCCTACTTTGACATGTTGGGCATCTTTTAAAATAAATGTAATATTACATTCATCTATCATACCATCAGGTATATTGGGTGACTCAAAAAATACCAATTCATCTGTATTCATATGTACGTTTTGACTAATATTACTACATATAATTTTTTTATTTGAATACACCAACGATATGAAAGAAGTGAAAAATAATACACAAAAATAATTTTTCACGTACATTTCTAGAGTGAAAAGATGGTAACAAAGAAAGAAGATGAAAATTCAAGGACCCAAAAAAGGTGATAATGTTAACGCTTTAAACATCTTTTCGATGCAGCAAAGATTATTCACAGATTACGTGATATCGTTTAATCTGTCATTCTTCGAAGCACAATCAACGAAGAACAAAAATATAAGTTAAGTCTATAAGCTTCATCAAATGTCAAAGATTCTAGTACAAATTTCCAAAACTACAATGTTTTTCGAAACATTGTGTTAGAGAAACAAATGTTTCAGATACGAATTTTGTTTGTGTTTGACACTACCGTAACTTTTTATGGTCTAAAAAAGTGACTTTTTTGGGCCACTGCTTGAAGCGATTCATAAGGTAATAAAAATGTTTTTGATCGACAAGTAACATTTTTGAAACGGTGATTTTTTTTTGCAGTTTTAAAATAAACAGAAACATTTGCAATTGTTTTTTCAGCATAAAGAAAAAAATCCAAAGAAATAATTCGTTTTTCTAAATAATGTCGGCAGACTGATGCAAGTCGAAAATTGTAATAAACATTTGAGAATACAATACCAAATTTATTGATATGAAATTCTTTATTTGTCTCATTGATTATTCCTCGAAGATTGCTGATTGAAAATGTACAAATATCATTGATAACTTGATAAATTTTCTGAAACAAAAATTAAATTTTTTAGAATTTAATCACAAAAAATATAAAACTTACAACCATCTTAGAAAGAAAAGCAATGGATTTGAAGCATACGGGATCGTAGAAATATAAAATAGTAAAAATTGAATTTATGATGGTACTATCAATAATTCAATAAAAACATAAACAGTTTTTTGCCATTTTTTCTCCTTTGCGACCATTTTGAATACATTGTATCTTTTTTTAAAGAAAATGAAAATGTATTATAAAAGACAGTACGTTTCAATGGAGATATTATTTGTTGGGGTTTTCTGCTAACATTCAACAAAATGAGACGAATAAAATAAATTACACTGAATAAAAATATCAAAATTCTCTTATTTGTACAATTGTGAAAGAACCAGGGTCTCCACCGTCCCATTATCGATTTTATCCGTCCCTAGCTTGCGTGCGCTTAAATTAATTAATTTGAAAAATCTTTTTTAACAAAAAGTTTAGATTTATGCTCCTCTACATCTTCCAAGTCTTTTGAAATTAAAATATTTTGCCGTTCCATTTTTACAGCCAGGGACGGATGAAAAAAGCGAAACGTCCCTTGCATCCGTCCCTGGCTGTAAAAATGGAACGGCAAAATATTTTAATTTCAAAAGACTTGGAAGATGTAGAGGAGCATAAATCTAACCTTTTTGTTAAAAAAGATTTTTTAAATTAATTAATTTAAGCGCACGCGAGCTAGGGACGGATAAAATCGATAATGGGACGGTGGAGACCCTGGAAAGAACACAATAACGTAATTAATGAATTAGCTAAAAATGCTAACATAAATATTTGTTATTTTTTAAGGACTTTATCAAAAAACAAATAAATACATTTTAAAAAGCGATCTAATGCTATTCCTCCTTTTATTCTGAATAGAAAAAGGAACATTGGAAGCAGATGAACCAATAAAGAATGGATTTTTCAATGACCAAAGGGTAAAAAGGTGAACAATATTTACAGTAAAACTCAAAATATTGAAATCTTTTGGTTTTAAACTGTTTTAAAGCTATACATTTTTGGTATAAAAGAAACTAGAAATACAACAGTATTTAACAGATTCTACAGTCAGTACTTCAAATATCTAAATCAAAAATGTTTGTTAAAAATTCCTCAATAATGGTTATCATTTTGTTATCTCTTTGTATCTTAAAGGTAAAATTATTTAAGGTCCAATTCTATTGTACTTTATTTTTTTTAGGTTAGCACAGATTCATGTTCGGATGTAAAAGCTGCATCAGAAAAGGCACGGATTACAGCGGCAACGGCATGTGAAAAGGCAGCCAAAATAGCTGTAAATTCATCAGCTGCAACAAAAGCAGTTGCAAAAAAAGCTTGTGATGATGCTGCTATTATTGCCAAAGCTGCTGCTGATAAGGCAGCTGCTGCAGCTTGCAAACCAGCAACAACAACAACAAAATCAAAAACAAAGGAGCCAACAACAACAATAAAAACTACCAAAACTCCAATAATTTCTTCAACATGCCGAAAAGTTAAAGCTGCTTCAAAAAAAGCACGTGTCAATGCTGCTGCAGCTTGTTCAAAAGCAGCTATCATTGCTAAAAAGGCTGCTGATAAAGCTGATGCAGCTGCATGCAGACAATAAAATGTATTTTTGTAATGCTTTTTTAATCAATAAATTATTCTTGTATTTTTTTAAAATTTGTAAAATTTCAAACAATTAAAGAATTGTTATATGTCTTTAATTATTTTTAAATTTCAATATATTTTTGTAACGTAAAATGAATATTGATAATTTATAAAATAAAATATAAAAAATTGTATTTTTTCCAAAAACGAGACCATATTTTTTAAAAACCTCAAAAAATAATGTCACTATTCGAAAAGTGTTGACTTTTGTAATCATACTAGAATTGGGGGGTGACTTTTTTTCAAAATCGGTATAGGTCTGTAACGACCTTTTTTTGAAAAAATGTGGTCTGTTTTTTGCAAAAAATTTTTCGGCGGCGCTTTGCGCCGCCAAAGTCCTTATGTTCGTAAGGGTTCCCCGTATTGAATTTTTTCCAGTTTGCCAATTTCAAAAGTTCATATTTAACGTAGTGCCCCCTGTTGGGATTTTACCATTTTTAAAGTTTAAAGTTTTATAATATATATTTAATGTGTTCCCTTTTTTGTGTATGGGTTTTTAATAGCAATTTTTTGGGGTTATTTTTTGAGTATAGGTTTTTATTTGAAAAGAAAATGAATCGGTTTTTTTCCAAGGATGACCTTATTTTTACCCCCTCTCTTTTTTTGTTTTTAAGCTATTTGGTGAGAGTATTGGAAAAAGTTGCCAGTTTTATATTTTCTATTTCTATTTCTTGTTTTTTGTATTAATTTTGTTGGAAGCGATATGTTAATATCAAAAGAATTTTTGTACTGTATTCTTGTTGGGCATATTTATTCGATTAAACTTGGAAATGTTGGTAAAACGGGCAGATATAGCATGAAGCGACCAGGAGATCAACGAATCTCTTCGGAACCACAACTTGTTGGATATAAAAGTGAAGCTGGTTTAACATCATCTTTGGCAAGCAGTCGTCGAAATGATCATCACACACATTCTTCTTCATTCCCTTCGTCTTTAAAACATGATGTTAAGCTAGGCGGAAAAATTTTTGGTGGAACAGCCACTATTGAGTTTGTCAAAGATTATATATTTGATGATGACAATGTGGCCCGAAAATTAATAACAAAATTAAAAGATTTTATTGTTCAACAAAATGCTAATCAACTTAAGGCCATAATCAAAATAATTTAACTGAGCATAAAATTCCAATATGTAAGTTTGAAGTTTCACATCAAATTTTTATATGGAAGCTTTAGACGTTAATATCTTATTTCCCGTTAAACTTAAGGTCAATGATCAATTAATTGTATTAGATGCCACTAACGTTTACTCCAGAAAATTTTTTCTGAAAAATAAGAGCTGTATCTAAACAACAAGAGTTGGAATTTTTTAAATGTTAAATTCCTGGAAGTGATCAATAGGGCAATTAGCTTTTCGGAAAATAGTCAACAAAATCACGACAACCTTACAAAATGATTTCAAATTAATTCCCCAAACATTGGACTGTAATTCGAAAATTGACTTCAAAATGTTTTAACTACTGTAACATATGCAATATTTCAAGATTGGATAAAACTATAGTACTTCCAGAGATTTTTTATGCAAAAATACTATAGAAAGCGATGATTTCATTTATTTGAGCAACGAACTTTTCGGTTATCTTACGAGTGCTCTTACAGTTCCCGTTGGTTCAGCGGATGCTGAACGCGGGTTTAGTGTTCTGCTTCATTCCCTTGATTCCTGTGTTAGCCGTCTCAACATAAGCACAATTGGTAATATTTTACAAATTCGATTAAACGGTCCTCCAATTGATCAATTTGTTTGCTTCAAATTTGTTGAAGACGGAAAAAAACTGGCCATTTACAATCTGCTGCACAACTTTGAAATTTTTGTTCCTGATCCATTTAATTAATATGTTTTTAGATAAATTTAAACAATTAAAAAATTATTTTATTTTTAAACCGACTGTCCCAATTATTTTGTAACAATCATTCAATAAAATAATTGATAATTATTCTCAAAATAACAAAATAAACTGTAAATTTTTCCCAAAAATCTCCAAAGATCAACGTACTCCCCCCTTTGCCCCTTTTTGAGAAATTTTGATCTGAGGTCTGTCTGTCTGTGGGGTGAATAAAGTCACCCCCAATTCTAGTATGTTTGTAATACATTTTTTTTCTTTTAAAAAATTATACGTATTACAAAAATATTATTAAAACCAACTTTAAAAATTTGATTTCCCCGATATTGTGGTGGCTTTGGGAATAGGAACAAAAACTTTTGAATTACCATTTTCTTCACCGTCATCGCCACCTTTTACAACAATCAAAGCAGAAATAATATTTTGGCCATAATGTTCCAATTCATTTAAAGTTCGAAAAAGAATATTAATTAAACAAAACATTTTTTAAAATTTCAACCTTTCTATAATCTGTTCATTAAAGATTACCGTATAAAAACACTTTTATTGAAAATATAACAAAACAATTTAAAGAAGAAAAAATCAGGAATTCAATTCTTTAAATGTTGAAACAGGTTTTCCAATTTGTTTTGGCAGTTCATTTGCTTTTGTTTTACATTCACCATTTTCATCTTTTTCATTACAGCAGCATACAATTCGTTGTTCACCATCTGGACCATAAACCATTGAACATTTATTCATATTTTCTTCTAACCGACATACAAGGGATAAACTTGCTTCAAATTTTTCTTGAATTGTATAATCTTCAGCATATCCCAAACATCCAGCAAGATGCTAAAAAATTTTTCGATAAAATTAATATGGAAAATATAAATAAAATTTTACCGATTCATCATCTTTTGGTGATTCAACAGATCGAATATCAAAGCATCCATCTTCACCAAAACAATCTCGATCATCATTAATTCCATGTTTTTCACATTCAGTTAAAGGACCATGAGTAATTTTTCCAATTTCAGTTTTTTCTTTTAAATATTTTTTGTATCCATCAGTTAATTTTTTGATTGTGCAATCAGATTCACTTTGATTTTCATCAAAAACATTGATACAACAAAAAGTATGATTATACACATTATTTTTGTAACAATCAGAAGGATTTTTGATTTCAAGCTAAAACAAAAAATTAAAACGGAAACAGAAAAGAAAAAATTTACATGTCCTGCTACAGTATCATATTTTGTAATGCTATTCTTTTTAAGTTTAAGTTGAACAAAACAAAACCATGAATCTGTTTTATTTTGATAAATATTATCTGAATGTTGACATGTGAAATTTCTTCTGTAACCTTGAGCAATACATTCATCAGGTTCTTCTAAATAACAAATCAAAAATGGAATAAACACATTTGCTTCAGGAAAAGTTCGATTAATACATTCTGGAGAATCTTCTTTAATTATTTTAACAATCACAAAAGTAAGATCTTCAGTCAAATTTCGTCTAAAAACTGTCCATTTAATTGCAATCCCGAATATTAGCGTTTGAAAATAAATCGGTAAACTCTTTTAAAAAATTTCACCGACCAACCAATATTTTTATACAGATTTTTGTTCGAAAACTAATGTACGTATAGAACGGATGCTACAATTTTAAAAATCGAAAATCTTACCGTGTTTCATTTAGGATTCTTGCATTAAAATCAATGTACAAATTTCGAAATTTATTGTCTCGAAGATCAAAGAATGTTTCGCATTCAGGATACAAAAACTGAAACAATCGTGGAACTCTTGAAAAGCACTAAAACAAAAACAGGTTAAAATAAATTTGAAAACTTAAATTAATTTACATTTGTTGGAGCAAATTTTTTTTTCATATCTTGTGGAATCAAATCATAGTTACAAAAATTTCTATCACTACAACATTTGGTTACCGAAAATATTATGTCAGAGTTATCGTCTTCTGAACAAAATTCTTTCTTTTTATTTGAAATTTTTACCATATCATTGTCTGGACATTTTTTATCTGATGCACCATATTCGTAATTCCAATCGATTACATCTTCATTTGTATGGTTTATTGCAGCAGTTATTGTCACAGTACATGCTAGTTTATAATACTTTTTAGTATAACCTTCTGCGGGAATTTTATTTGTAAAATTATCTATAACAAAGAATATTTGTCAAAAATTATTTTTAATTATAAGCTTACCTCCATGTTTTCCGGCCAAACAATAAAGATAATTGACAACAGGTTTATCAGGAATGCAAGCATGAGGATTATCCATACAACAGCATGCAATTCTACTAATGTTAAAGTCATTATGGAAAAAACAATAGTTTTGGTTGCTCTAAAAAAATAAACGTAATAAAAAAAAAACATATCAAATAAAGTCATAATTCTCAGGACAAGAAAGCGGGGGTAATACTGCAGAAAGTTTCACTGAGACTGCCAAAAACAAAACTTTACTTCTTTAGTTATATTTTTTAATGGATTTTCAACAGTTGTATAACAATATTGTGTTATATCTTCCATTGAAAAATTCATTAATGGTAATGACATTAGAGGACCAGAATAAAGTGAATGAGAATCTGAAGTTACAGAAGCAGAGAAAAGACATGTACGTTGTTCCATAATTGATTTCTAAAATAAAGAACAAATTAATGTAAAGAAATAACGTTATAAGCTTACAGCTGGCATGAAAAACTGATCAAAGCATGTAAATTGGATATCAGAAACAGATGCATCATCAGATTCATATTTAAATGGATTAATTACAGAAGCAGGAATTAGCTCTTGATGTTTTAGGATTAAATAATCATAAAGTTCTTCATCATCATATATTTCCAAAGATGTAAGTTCTTCATTTACATCATCTCCAATAACACATAATGCAATAATATCATCACCATTTGATTCCAAATACGGTGTTGTAAATTTTAGTGGAGGATATTTACTACGACAAAGACATACAGATAATAAAGATGCTACCACTGGATCATGTTCAGACAGTATTAGACGTTCAACATTAATTTTCCATTGAAACTTATTTATATAAGTTTTTGAGAAATCTGTAAAATAAGCAAAATTAGATTTAAAAAAAATGGTTGCGAAAATTAGCAGAAAACTTTTTTAAACATGTTTGAACACCATTGGCAAAACGTTGCACAATGCCAAAGAATTTGATTCTTGAAATGCATTTCAGAATTCCAACAAAAAATGTAAAACTTACATGCAAGAAAAACAATTTTATTTTCAAACAAAATCCTATTATTTATTGTACAATCTAAGAATCGTAAACTTGCATTAAAATTTTCATCAACAGCATAACAATAGAAGAAAGTTGCAAGCAACAAAAATAGTCTTGAAAGTGGATTCTGAAACTGTAAAATTAAGAAAAAAATGTAGAAAGAAATAAAAAAAACAAACCTTCATTTGCACACTTTCTCCGTTGAAAATATTGATGACTTTGAATTTAAAAAAATTTGCAGCAAAGAAATCATTGCTTGTTTATGCAAATTTTTGCTACAGTTGCGCAAAAGATTACGGCGGGAAATTTAAATGTAAAAATTTTGCCCATTGAATTTTTGTTATCCGAACAAAAACATTATTCTGTTTTTTGTTAAAAAAAATTTGATCTAAAATTATAGTTGCGTTGTCTCACATGGAATTCAAAATTTCGTTCCAAATACATATTTTTACTAATCTTTCAAATTTATTCAAAAATTAAATGTGACACTTTTATTGCTGAATTTCTTAATCCCCTTCCTTTTTTAGTTGTTTTTCTATGAAAATTTTGTAATAATAAAAAATTAAATAACTTTTGATCACTTTGAGATCATTTAAAGTGCAAAAAAAGTATAAAAAAGGAGAGTTTTAAAATATTATTACATTTGGCTATGATAACTATATTATTGGGGATGACTATTGTGGACATTTATGCCCTGAAGTTAAAAATGCCACAGATTTGTCTGAAAATTATAGCTACAATCATTTTTCAATCGTTCCAAGAACCGTGGAAATTTAATATGCAATGCTCACGGATCATGTGGTGATTAAAAATGAAAACAAAAACATTTTGTTGTTACGACTCTTGTAAATGTATGTACTGCTGTAGATTTTAACATTTGTAACAATGGCTGAACTGTTCATAAACATTTTTTTCTAAAAATCAGAATTACAAAATGACTACGAACTGTTAGTGGTTTTGGAAAACTATTAACTCTTTTTTGATCGGATTGCATTAAAGGGAATGTCGACTTATCTGAAGAAAAAGTGTGTCGTTACAAAAAACATTTTCTTATCGTGAAAACACATCCTATTTTATACGATAAATCTTTATTTTGCTTGCCGTCGACACACGAATGCCTTTAGATCTCCACTCTCTTGCTTAAAGAAAACACAACTAAGGCCAAAAAAAAGAAAAAACACTCTGTTCAATGCAGTAAAAAATCGATTGAATTTAGTATTTCTTTTTTAATTTTTTTGCTTTTCTTTTTTTGATGCGAAACGGCAGTGACAAAAGCTGTCGATGAAAATGCGCATTAAAGAAATGCGTTATTCCAGTTCTTCTTTTTTCGCTTTGGTTTTTTTCCTACTTTTTATTACTAAAACTTATTTTAAAAAAAATACTCTGTCTTTTTTTTATCTCTTTTTAAGATTATTGCTAGGGATGTTAGGGGGTGGCGCGCCCGGGCGCGCCCGGGCGCAAGGGGGTCTGCGCCTGGGCGCGCCCGAGTTTTGCGCCCGGACAAAAAATAAAAAACCTAAAACAAAAATTTTTTAGAAAACTGAAATTACTATTTTTTTTGTTTTTTTGACTAGAGATGATGCGGACATGATAGCTGAACTTTGGTGCATTAATTTTGATGACTGCTGGAACTATTTAGCTGTTCTTTGTTCTTTCGGCAGACAACGTTTTATATTGAGTTTGATTGATCTCTTTTTTTAACGATCATTGAAAAATAAGAATGATGCAATCTAAAACAAAACGAATTTGCTCGTAGCAAAAAAATAGTTTGTTGAAATTTATTTCGACAGAAAATATCGCAGACAAAATATTTTTGTCTACCACTGCTAGAAAGATTTCATAATCCTTTGAAGTGAAAAATTTTTTTAATACTGAAATTTTTATTACAAATTAGTAAACTGAAAAACGCGAAAAAAGTGTTTTAAATAGTAAATTTTATACTTATTTGTGTTAAAAAGACTTGAGATTTTTTACTAGTATTTTACCAAAGTACTGTATATTAACATTTTTTACTACTAAAAGGTAGAAATTTACGTCAGTTAGTCAAAAAAGCATTTTTTTATCGTTTTGTATGCAGAAATAACATTTTGTAGTAATTTTTTATGTCAATCTATAGTATGACAGCAATTTTTGATTCCGGGCGCAAAACTCGGGCGCGCCCGGCTTTTTGAAAATTTCGGGCGCGCCACCAACCCTAATTATTGCTGATTATTAAAATTTTAGAAGTATGTCATCAAAGAAGGAACGTATTGTAACAATTTCTCTGGTTGGTTCCGATGGAGATACAGTTGGACAAATTTATGCTGATGATAATCGTTTTACTGATCAGCTAATAAAGTTCCCAAATTGTTTCAAAAACTCTGGAAGATGTTCAGAATTTATTAAGAATATTACTTCGTTTATTTCTCTTGATGAAATCAAAGCATTGGTATTTATTATTGAAAGATGTCTTCAATCAATAACAGCTGAAACAATTTTAAAAGAAAAATTACGAGATTTTTGTCAAAGACATAAAATTTTCTGCCATTTTCCTCAACTTGAAACTGTAACAATTAATGGAGCTTTAACAGAATCAAAACCAAAAGTTAAAGAAGGTGAATGTATTGCTTTGATTAATGCAGTTCCAATAATTATGTGCCGAATTGTTCAACGAACTGGAAAATTTTATCCAATTTGTGATGCTTATCAATTTCCACATAGTCAACTATCTGATGCTAAACATACCATTTTGTTACGGCATAAACTTAAGCATATTATCTTTCTTCCATGTCCAAAGGATTCCAAATTTCTCAAGGATTTGGGAATTTTTGATACAACTGACGAAGTTAGAAAAGCATTTTCTGGGATTGATGTTTCTTTTGTTCAAAAACCTCTCACTGATGCTGGTGCTGATGCAGTCCCTGGAATGGTTAGATATTTAATGGATGGAAAAGTGCCCGAATATATGATAAAATATTTTTGCAACACTGAATTTACTGTCTCTTCATTAATTAAATGTACAAATGGAGATGATTTGCCTTTTGAAAAATCTGTTATCCATACTGTAAAGAAAAATAGCTTTTTAAAGGTAAGTGTTTTTTGATTTGATGTCAACAGAAAATTCAAAATTAGGAACCCTCAACATCTTTTTTTTTGATCTTACACTGCACATCAAAGCCCGCGTCAGGATCATCTCCCCAAAAAGTGGTGATGATAGCCCCTAAACGAAATCTATAAATGGCATTACACATTTCAGCTATCTGAAACTAATTCTGGTGAAATTCAACGAGTTGATATGAATAAATTTGATTGTGAAAAAGTCAAAGTCACATTTAAATTAGATATTGATATGTTCTATGATCTCAAAGTTGAGCCTATCCAACCTCCATATATTGAACATGAATTACAACAGTGCTTAAAAATAAAAGATTCTATCGAAAAAGCAAAAATTCTTTTTACTCCAGAATATTTTTCAATTTCATTTTTCAAAAATGGAAAGAAAATTGTTGTAAAAAATGCTAACGGTATGCGATTTATGGTGTTTTTTTTATTAATTGATGACGTTATTTTTTAGGTTTTTTGCAATTTCCTCTTTATATTAGTTTTGATGAAGAAAATTTTGTCCTCGGTGAATATGCAAAAAAAATTTTTGGAGATAAACCTACTTTTGTAATATATGGTTAATTTTCAGACTTTCTATGTAAAATATATTTAACACACAAATTTTAGATATAATGAAACTTTGTTCCAAGGATGCTATCAAAAAGAAAGATTTAAATTGGCCATTCAAAGTAACTTACGATGATTCAAAAAATGAATCATTGATTGAATTTGATACATTTCGTGGGCGTCGGTATGCTGCACCAGATTCATTTATTTTCTTGATTTTAAAGTTCTGTTTGGGACGTATTGAAAAAGAAACTGGAAAAAAATTTGAAGAGATTGGAATCGAATTGGAAGCTTTGGGAAGTAAAGAAAATTATCAGCAATGTTTTGAAAAAGCTGCAAATCGACTTAATCTCAAATTGACATTTCTTTAATTGATTTTTTCCAGTTATTTTTGTTAAAATTCATAAATTTTTTTATTACTATTAATCTTAGCAAATTGTGCTATGACAATTAAAGTGCATATTTTTTATTTAAAAAGCCCTAAAAATACAGCAGTCTTTAAGGTTCATTGTTATTCATTCTATTGCACGATTTTGTAAAAATTTAAATGCGAATGACAAAGTTTGCATATTAAATTATTTGCGAAAGTTTGAAAAAATGTCATACATATTTATTTCTCATTTGCCTTACAAGGGAACCGTTTGACATGTGAATTTGCTTTTGAAACGGGACATATTTTAGAATACTCCCCTGGTATTCAAACGTATTTTCCCAAATTATGAGCGGCCCCTTCCCCAAAAGTATTTTTTCACCTAATCGACTATACTACTATAGTATACGTTATCGTGTGCTACTTATACCAATTAATTTTTAAAATTGCATTTTTGAAGTTCTATAATGATCCAGAAAGTTACAAAACAATTCTTTTACAACAATAATCAATTATGGATTAACCAGAAAGCGTAAAATCCGAAAAAATAAGTGATTAATTGGTATAAGTAGCACACGATAACGTATACTATAGTAGTATAGTCGATTAGGTGAAAAAATACTTTTGGGGAAGGGGCCGCTCATAATTTGGGAAAATACGTTTGAATACCAGGGGAGTATTCTAAAATATGTCCCGTTTCAAAAGCAAATTCACATGTCAAACGGTTCCCTTGTTAAACGTTTTTCGAAATGACTTTTTTCAGCAAAACTTTGTTGCATAAAATTTTGATTTATAGGTGTGAAGTTAAATTTAAAAAATATATTAATAACAATGTCAAGTTTTTCCCTTTCAAAGTATTTAAAAACCTTCTCAAATATTTATGATTCAGTGATTTAAAATGCAAAACTTAAAAATTTTGTGGAAAAACCATAAAAAAATACATTTTTTGGATGTTTTTCCGGTTATAACAGTTGAAAAATGAATTGGAAATAAATTTCTGTTGCTTTTTTGAATGAATAAAAAACAATTTCTTTAACTATTTTTAACGAAAGAAAAGTAAAAGATGGGAAACATTCTTTAATATTGTCATAATTAACAACAGGTTGTTGATGTTGATACACTTATTCAAGTTTTGCAAATGCAGTTAGGAAAATTATATTAATTTTTATTAAAAAAATTGCTCAAATATTAAAATCGAAAAAGACAATTTACAAGCTTTTGTCAGCCTTTTTTTTATCTTTTTTTATGGTTTTGATAGAAAAAAGAGCAATGCAAACATTTGTTGAAAAAAGAATGATGCTTTCGACTAAAAAATATTGATAGAAAAGCTATAGAAAATTTTTTTTTGCAATTTTGAAAATACAAAGTCAGTTGTATTTTTTTAAACCATGGATATTGCTGAATAAAAACATTATCAACAGCTTTTATTTGTTTGAGTTAATGCAGAAATAATGATAACTCGAGTTGATCGAGAATGACTAAACTTTGATATCCATGATGAAATTCCAATACGATTTTCTAAAGCATTTCCAATCCATTTAAATCCACCAAATATTGCTTCCCGATATCCGGCCATTAAAACTAAAACCACAAAAGTTTCAATAAAAATTCGGCATTGTCGAATCCAATTCAAGATGAATGGAGTCGCTAATCCATGATATCCATCCAACCATTTTGGAAGTATAAATTCAATATTATTTTTATTTTCAAAAGTATCCAATCCTCGAACTGTAATTACAACAATTCCAAAAACGCTTGCAATTGTTGATTCAAAATTTCGAATTGTTTCAAGAAAAAATACAATTGATGTTAAAATATTTTGTATTACAACAACGGCACAAATTCGAAAAGAATTTATAAAATCTTTTCGATTATTTTTTAGCTGAAATCGAAATTGCTTTGAAATTCGAAAAACAATAAATCCTGCAGCGATAATTGAAAGCAACAAACAAATTGGTGGTTTTGAATATTGTAAAAATAAAAAAATTCTTTGAATAATAAATAAAATATTAAACCAAAAATCGAAAGAATTTTTACAAATTGCTTTATTTTTTGCTGTTAAATTATTCTTTTTTCTTAAAGCTTCAAAACAAATTTCATTAACGTATTCATCTCTTTGATCTCCAAAATATTTAAACATTTCATAAAAATTTGTAATTATCATTAAAATATTAAACGTAAGAATTAAATAAAATATTCGATGCTTTTTTGTTAATTTTTCATAAAAATGCATAAAATATAAACATATAAATCGGGTAAAAGAGAGAAGGAGTAAAGCGGTGTAACTGTTTGAAGAAATAATTGATAGAATCATTTTTGAAAGCCATGATTGTTGATGATTTATACCATTTAAACCATTTATATATGCCCCAGGAGTATCATAAACATAATCAGTATAAAAGCATCGAGTTGGACTACTTGCTAAAAAATATAGGTTGTTTTTTTGATCGATAACAAATACAATGTATTACCACTACACAGAGAAACGGCTTGTTAAAAAAGTGCATTCCATTTTTTTAAGCACATTTTGTACACTTTTTAGCGTTTTTTTGTCACTTTTTACGCAAAAAAAGGCGGTCTTGCCAATAAAATTCCATAAGCAATTACTCAATAAAAAAATTGCGTAAAAAGTACTTATGCACTTTTTACGCACATTTTTGTAAAACCCAAATAGAACAATAGAAATGCTAAAAGTTTTTTTTTGATACTTTTTTAACAAGCCGTTTTTCTGTGCAAATTCAAAAAAAATCGCCCATGAAAGTTGAAAAAAAGTTGAATGCACTTTGCCAAAAATTTGTGAAAAAGGTTGTGTTCCATAAGTGCACAAGCAGCAATTTTCTCGAACATCCAAGAAAATTCAAAGATGTTTTTAGAATTTTCTAAAATCGTTAAAAGTTTAAAATTTCGCATTGTTTGATGCACTTATGGAACACACATTTTTCCACTAATTTTCTAGGGCGATTTTTTTTGTTCCATGGTAACACTTTTATAGGTTATTTAAAATTTGAAAAAAATCTTCTTTTTGGGGGTTGGGGGGGGGGGGGGTAGTCAAAAAGCCTCTCCATGCTAGGACTTAATTATCCCATAAAAAATTTTTTTGGGTACAAGAAAAATTGTTTTCCAGTGTATTACAGATTTCAAAACTCAAACCTGTTTTATCAAAAATGCTTGTATAATGATATTCATTTTTACAAAAATAGTCATTTGTTATAAATAAATCCCATATTGCTTGATTAAGAATAAACCAACGATAATTTCCTTTAATTCCACCAAAAATTGAAATATATATTATTAAAAGAAGCATTGAAAAACAAATATAATCAAATTTTATTGAAATAAAGAATGCAGCTGTTTTATACATAAAACATCGAAATTCATCAAGTGATACCCCATTTACAATATATTCATAACTATCAAAACCTCGACTTGGTACAAATGAGCATTGAAGCTTTTTGTTGTTCATTTTAGATAGAAAATGTTTGATTTTTCAAATTTATCAAAATGTAGAAAAAATGGTCAAAAAAGTATATCTTTTATATTTAAAAAAAAACAAGAAAAATGAATAATCAGATTGCGGAGGAAAAAGCTCATAAAAATGGCCGTTACTTTAATATAATTTTAATATACGTTTGAAAAACAAATATTTTCGTATTCTCGTAGAGCATACTACATAAATGTACATTATATTTTATGATAAAATTTTTTATATTTGTCGAAAAGTGTAAATTTTCAACGTTTATGAAGAGATATGTCCAAAAGGACAAAGCCAACGTATAATTAAAAAGATCATTAAATAAAAAATATACTTTTTACATTATTGCTATTTATTTCAAGCTCAGATTAGAATTTGGGCGAATTTTACAAAAAATTTGATTTGACAAAAACACAAAGATTAAGAGTTTTATGTTGATCATTAACTTTCTTCTATTAAAAATTGTATGTAGTTTCATTTATCCTTATGTAATCTGTCATGCATTATTTTTCTTTTTGCCCAATTTTTTTTAGCAATTTTAGTTTTTTTATAGATTACTAAAAAGATTACCCTTTTATTGTTTTGTTATTTTCCCAGTTTGACTTGGAAAAAAACAAGATAATAAAAGATTTTGTTTTTTCCGAGTATAAAAATAGAGCATAAAAAAGCGTTTTACATTATTTTTTTACAAAACTAATTATGTTTCCAATTTTCGTTTTTTTACTTTTTGTTGGAAATATTGCTGGTCAAGATTCAATTCAATGTCATGTAAAAGCAGGATATGGAAATAAGACGACTGTAAATAAAGGTGTTAAAATTTGTACATCTCAAATGTGTTTAGCTTTTTATGATTTTTCTGATAATTTTTGGGCAACAAATTGTTTTGTAAGCTTTTTTTGACTGTTGAAAATCAATCTTTGAAATATAATAAATTGCTTCAGCAAATTGGAACTCCGCTTTTGCTTGGACGAACATTTAAACAAGTTTCAATCCGAAATAAAAAGAACTCGAATACTCCAAAATACTTTTATTATTGTTTATCCGATAATTGCAATGCAAATCCATTTCTTACAATGAATGGACAAATTCGTGGAATTATGATAATTCAAGCAGATCCAATTTCATTTGATTATAAAATTTTTCCAAGTCTTGGAAAAGAGGCTCCACAAATAAGAAAGCTTCAAAATGCTGGATACATTTTTGATAATGCAAAAAATTTCGTTGGAGGATATGTTTTTGCTTCAACAAAAACTGTATGGGCACAATTTCAATTTAATAATGTTTCAAATAAAATTTTAAATATTAAATTGAATTATAATATTCAAACTTCAACTGTTACAATCATTTATACAAATGTAAAATCTGTTAAAAAATTATCTAATCAATATTTGGAGGATGTTCAACTATATATCATTTTTGATGTTTCACTTTCTGGGGACGACTATAAAATTTCTGTGAATGATGAAATTATTCTTCAACTTTCAAAAACTCAATTAGGAGATGTCAGCCGAGCTTCATATGGTGGAAAATGGAAATATGTAGATTTATCAGCGAATTATCAAATTTCATTTCCTCAATCTCTTGCAAAGAATCAAAGTTGTTCAATTCAACCAGATTCAAAGATGTCAATTATCCCTATAACAAGCTTCACAAATGCAGAACTTGAAATTCCAATGATTTCTGAAGGTCAAAGTAAATCTATTGAACTTCGAAGTAGCCTTTGTCCTGGAAGTGATATGATAAAATTTAATGTTGCACTTGTAAAACATTTTAATGGAACATTCTTTTATCATTCAAGTGTATATTTTCGAAAAAAATCACAATGGCAACATATGTTTACAAAAATTTTTGCAAAAACTTCAACCTGCACTTTTATAAGCATTACAGAATTCAACGGTGCAACATCATTTTCTTGTGGAAATGATATAATTAATACAATTTCAAGTGGATATAAAGTTAGTATGTTTTTAAGGGGATATGTTGCAAATATGTTTACCGTTAATAATGAATATCTTTATAAAGAAATCAAATATTTGGTTTACTAAAAAAAGGAATTATATTTGTTTTTACTGATTCTTTGAATAAACATTAATAAAAAAGTGAAATGTTTGTAAATTTGTTTTTTTTTAAATGTGCTTATAAAATATTGTTACGCCTTTATTGTATTATTTATTGTAACTGCTTCGACTTCAACTGGTTTTTATGGTTGTGAGGCAATTTTGATTTTATATTTAATGACAATGCAATCATCTTTAAAAAAGTTTACAATAATTTTTTGCAGTGTAATCACTTTTGTGCAAAGTTTGGGTAAAATATATTTTTCTATGTTTTTAATAGTAATTTTTTTTTGTCTTCTACAATTAGGGTTGTTCCATGGAGATCTCCCGGGAGACATGAGAGATCTCCCGTGGGAGATCTCCCAGTTTTTTGCAGGGAATGGGAGATCTCCCTGCAAAAAGTGGGAGATCTCCCATGTCTCCGGAGATGTAACAACCCTATCTGCAATTCAAAAAAGCAGCATGTTATTCTTTTTTTCCCAATAAATCTGGGCCAACGTTTTTAGATTTGCAGATTACGGTTGATAATACAGAGTGTGCAAAAAAAAACGCATTGATATTTTCGATAATTGGTTTTTTAGATTTGAAATGTTTTTGTAATAATCTTCTTTTGACTGATGATTTTGTTTCTTTCAATTTTATAAATGAAATATATTTTTTTGTACACCCATGTGCAATATTTTTTGCAAAAAAAAAAACATGTCTCTGTTTTTTATGCAAAAAACCAGTCTTTTTTCTATATCGGATAAAGAAGTGTTGAAATCTTGCAATAAAAAAATAGCATTCGGTTGCTTTTTTTTCAGTTTTTAACAGAAAAAAATTCTAAAGACTTTATTTTTTATAGAACTTTTATTTTTTTGAAAATTTTATTTTAATGAATGACATTTCACTTCTATCAATATCAAAAAGTTACACAGATAAATTCCTTAATTAATAAAAGTGAACCAGTTGCTTCTCAAAAGCCAGAAGATGCAATAATTAAAACTCCAACAATCGTAAATAAATCTCAGATGTTATAATTATACTTCGATTTTTTTAGTTCCGTTACAGTACTCCTTTTTTATTATTTTCTTTTACTCCAAAACTTTTTTAACCATAATAATTTTATTGCCATTTGTAACCCTTTTGAAAAATTTTTCTTTTATTTTTTTGCTAAAAATGAATGAAATAAAAAACCCCGCCGGAAAGAGAGGTGTGGCGGTGCAAGTAATCAAAGGTCCTTTATTTTTAGGTGTGTCAGAAAAAAAAGAAAAAATGAATTGTTTTAAGCGGATTATCAAAAGGTAAAAAAATATTACTCCTTCGTTTTTTTTTCACAAAGTTTTATCAGTGATAATCAGCAAAAAAAAGGGTGATGTGGAGGAGGAGATGCAGAAATGTAGTATTAAAAGCGTTTGAAAAAAACGAAAACTAAATATTATTTTTTTTGTGTTTTTACAAAAATGTTAAAACATCTTTTTTTGGTGTGGATATTTTTGGGTTTGGTTTTTGGAGATACAAATTGTCCGGCAAATTTCAATCTTTTTGATGACGGCCTTTGTTATTTGGTAAGAAAAGCATTTGTTTTAAAAAACGTTTTATTTAAATATAGAAAAAATAACAATATCGAGTAACTGAAATTTTAAAAAATTTATGGTAGTAAAATTTAAGCTAAAACATTAAACTTGTTTTTAAAAATATTTTAAATTCTAACTTTTTCGGTTTTGTTTTAGTCGTCATTTTTTAAAAGCTCAAAAAAGTGAAGTTTTAAAATTCGTTGCAATAAATCCGTTAAAAATTATACTTTTGCGTAAAAATATTTGCCACTTTTGCTTTTCCAAAACTACCTTTTCGTTTCTCTTATTTTCAACAATTTATTGATTTTTTTTGTTGCTCGGTGTGGAAAGTAACGCAAAAAAATGTTAATTTTGCTTAAAAAAAGCTGCAGCAAAAAAAAGGCGAAAAAACATTTTTGTTTCTGTTCCAAAAAGATGTTTTCTTTGAAGGATCTCTTTTTTCTATCCAACACCAAAAAAATATTTTTCACCTCTTTTTTCTGCCATTTAAAATTTTGTTTTTTGAACAAAGAGAATTGTGTTTGAAAAAATGTAACCCTTTGTACTTTTTTGTTTTACATTTTTTTGAAAATAAAAATTATTACAGACACAAAAAAAATTTTTAATTCTACAACATACTTTTTTCAGCTTCTTCCAACTCCCGTTCGAAAAGGTGAAGGCCAACAAAGATGTTTAGCAGAAGGTGGAGTGCTACCAAAAATTTCTTCTCCATTACAAAATGCAATTGTAACAAAGATTTCTTCGGATGCTTCAGTTGTGACATGGCTGGGTTTAAGTTGTTCAAGTAATACCAATTGTCAATGGGATGATGGAACATTTTTAAATTTCAATAATTTTGATTCGGGTTCTGCTGATATAAGCCGGGGAAATTGTGCATTTATAAATGTTGCCTCAGGAAAAGAGGGAAAATGGACTTCAGCTGATTGTACATCAGATTTTAAAGCAGTTATCTGTCAAAAAAGTCGTAAGTTTTCTTTTTTTTTTGTTAAAGAGAATTTCCACGTTCGAACAAATGTTTTTAGCCAGTGTTTTCTCAGCACAAAAAAATTTACTTTAGGATAAAAATGCGTTTAAAAAAATTTGTTTTAAAAAATTTATTTGCATCATAAATGCACTTTTATTCTAAAGCAAAGTTTTTCGGGATAAGAAAACATTGGTTCAAATCCTTCGTTCGAAGGTGGAAACTCCCTTTAAAAAGATGGACAAGATCGGCTCCGGCCCCCCTAGGGGCCGTCACTTACAGTACAAAAATTAAATAAACACAAAAAAATACACACAAAACAAAAACACAAACAAAAACACACACAAAAACACAATTTGAAACACGAAAAAAACTTTCGCACTAAGAAATTTACAATTTTACCAAACTTTAAACACAAAAATTACTACATTTCGAGGGGTTTCGACAAAAATGCACATCACATTTAGGACCTAGAATTTCGCACTCTATACAATACAACTAAAATAACACTGAAAAAACAAAAACGAATTTCCACATAGCCATTTACATTTAAAAAGATGGACAAAAATTAAATATCAATGCCATTTATAACAAAAGAAAATCCAATCGGATTTCATATATCCCCTTTTTCTTTCACCCAAATTACTGTCATTTTTTTAGTCTCTCAACCAAATATCACATGCCCTGATTCATATATAAAAGGAAGTGATGATCGATGCTATTTTGCACCAAATATTAAACTTCAATTTAATAATGCTGAAAGTGTTTGCACTGATACCTCTTTTGATACAAATCTTGTTTCAATTACCAGTGATGAAGTATAACCTTTTTTTAAATTTAGGGCATTTTAAAATACTTTAATTTTTGATTAATTTTAGGAAAATAGTGCAATTCAACTAATTTCACAAGCTGCACATTTTACTGATATTTTTATTGGATTACAATTGGGACAAAATGGTTTTACATGGATTGATGGAACTCCATACATAAGCTATAATAATTTTGAAGATCGACAACCAAATCTTCGAGCAGGAAATTGTGTGGCAATGAATGTAATTACAGGAAAATGGAGAAGTGTGCCATGTGATCAGCCAATGGCATTTGTATGCTTAAAAAAATGTAAGTTTGAGTGAAAGAAAAATATGGGGGTAAAAAATTTTAAAACGGCAAAAGCTTTATTTTTATCCCGAATCCATTTCTACGACATTTGTTTACCAATTTTTTACGGTACAGAAAAAATAATTAAAATTGATGCATTTTTTTGTATAATAAAAAATACAGGAGTCCCCAAAAGAATATACAGATTTCTTTTGGCTGTCAAAATCGTTTGGGTTCGATTTAAACAAAATTCACAGTTGAGCTCCAAATTGAATAGGATTTTTTTGATTTTTACAAGGCGGACCGAGCAGGGGTGTGCGTTCGGTCAGTCAAAAAGCTGTTAGTCATAAACCAAACGCATTTTTTCTTCTTTGGTTTGGTTATGACTTAACCGAAAAAAAGAATAAAATTTTTCGGTCAGTCAATAACTGACTGAAAAATTCTTGGGTCAATGATTAACCGAGTCAAACATTGACCGAGAAAAAAAATGCTGTCCGTCACAATGATAAAGAATGAAAAAGTACGTGTGTCCGCATGTAAAAAAATGCATTCACTTTTTTTTCGTTTGTTTGTCTCGGTCAATGATTGACCGAACTTTTTTCAGTCAATGTTTGACTCGGTCAAAGTTTGACTCGGTTAATCATTGACCGAAATTTTTTTCGTCAAAGCGTGACTGAGTCTATGCTTGACCGACGAACTTGTGTCAAAGTCAGTCAAGACTGACCGAACGCACACCCCTGGGACCGAGTCGGAATTTCAAAAATTTTGACTTTTTTCAAAACTTTTTTTATTGAAGAAAACAAATTCTATCAAATTTTGCGATCAACTATGAAAACCATTTTTGTTTCAAGTAAATCCAAACGATTTTGCAGACAAAAGAAAATCGGACGACTGGTTTTTGGGACACCCTCTATGTTGCGATTTCATCATTTTCATTAATTTTTTTGGGCAATCTAACTTTTTCTTTCATGATTACAGTAAATTCTTTAATTTTTGATTTTCTGCAATTCAAATAAAAACATTGCCAAAAATATGGAAGCAAAAAATAAAACAGGTTTAAAAAATGAAAAACAGTGAAAAAAAATGAGCAAAAATGTTAAAGTTACGGTAATTATAAAAATGGGATAACTTTTTGTAATTTTTCTTTGAAAAATAGAATTAACTTGTTTTCTTAAAAAATTTGCCCTTAAAAAAATTTAAAAAATTTAAGATAATCCATATCCAGTTTCATCAAGCCTTCCAACAATTAGTACAACAACAACATCAACAAATACAGGAACTTCTTGTCCTCTAAATAATACATTCACAGGTCCAAATGCTGTAAGCTATTATTTTTAAATTTCAAATAAATAAACTATTTTTTAATTTTAAGGTTGATTCACCAAATTATCCAAATTATTATGGATCTTCAATTGAATGTGAATATCATTTAAATGTTGCACCTGGGAATCTTGTAACTTTAAGATTCCTTGAATTTTATCTTAAAAGTACAGATTATATTGATTTATATGAAGGTGATAATGATTCAATATTGTTGTATCGGCTTCATGGAACTATTTCATCAAATACATGGTTTACAACACAATATTCAAATCGAATGTTTGTTCGTTTTGTTTCAACGGCTGGTTTTTCAAATGTCTCCGGATGGGTTTTATTCTTTAAAGCTCAACAATATGGCAAGTTTTTAATTTTTATGAATTTGGTTATAATCTTTCAAAGATAAAATAGCTGCCAGATATTTTGGCATTAAAATAATATTTAAATTATTAAAATACAATTTTTTTATTAAAATAGTGCTATTTTTGAATTTTATCTGTTTATTTTTTAACTAAAAAAGGCTTCAAAAATGATCAAAAAAGATAAGAATCAAAAAATGCAAAGCAAAAAAGATTGGACGCGAACTACAAAAATGTATCGCAATCATTATTGATTTTTTTCGCTGCCTTTTTCTTTCAAAAAAATCAAATGGCAAAAATAAAAGTTTTTTTTTATTTTTTTTGATGATGTTCAAAGCAATCTGAAAACAGGAAAAGGTTTAAAAAATGCCGTAGCAAAAAAAAATATATTCCAATTTTAGCACAAAAAGGAGTTGGTTGATTTTTTATTTTACTCGATTTTCGATAAAAATCATTTAACATTGAAAAGCTTTTAATTCTACATTTTTGACGTTTAAAAGAACAAAAAAGTTTAAAAAATTGTAAAAGTCTGCTTTTTTAACAAAAAAAATATATAGCGCAGAAAAATGGTTTTTTGCAATTTTCAAATTAATCCGGATTCCAAAGATATAGCCCAAATTTCGATTTTGAAGATAAAAATTATTTTTATTTAATTTTTTTTAAATTAATAAAATTTATAGTTTTTGTTTTCTTTTTATAAAATTTAAAATAACTATTTAAAAAAAATGAAAAAGCTTATTAAAAACTTCTTTGAAGAAAAAAATTTTGTTTTTAAAACATTTTTGTAAATTAAAAACAGTTTAAAAAATGTCAAAAATAAATGTAAAAAATAAAAAACGTTGTATTATTTTTAGGAATTGCATCATCTCCATCAACTTCCACTACAACTCTTTCAACAACAACATCTCAGCCTGATTATGTTTATTATGGTAGTGGAACTGTAAGTTTTTCCTATTATTTAACAAACATTTTTTTAACAAAAAAAAATGATTCCAGATTACGTCACCTGGATATCCAAGCTTATATCCAAATAATTTAAATGCAACATATATCCTTCAAGCAACTCCAGGAAAAATAATTAGAATAACATTTAATCGAATAAATACTGAACGATGCTGTGATACAATTACCGTATATGATGGACCATATGAAGATGAAAGAAAGATTATTACAAGGTAAATTTTGTATTTTTTTCGAAATCGAATCGAAATTAATTTTAGTTTATCCGGTGATCATTCAACTCCAGAAACATATCAATCAAATGGAACATATATGACTATCAGATTTTTGACTGATGCTGTTTTACAAGAAAATGGTTTTACAGCTGATTTTGTTTCATATGGGGGTAAGAGTTTTTAGGGGCAATTCCGTTTGAGAGATTTTAAAAATTTTTTTTTGGCCTTAAACTTTCATTTTGTTTCTCGAACGGAAAAAACTTAAATTTTCGATCGAAATTCAAAATTTCGCTTTTTTGGGTTTAACAAAATCTTGCAAGTTTTGGCATTAACTAAAAATATCTCAAACGGAAAATTCAAAAATTAAGTTTAATGCCATTTTCAAAACAATAAAATTTTATAGATGGAACAATTTCAACCCAAAAATGCCAAGATGGCTGGACCCATGATCCTTCACAACAATTTTGTTATAAATATTTTCCAAATGGTGGTCCGTGGTCTCAAAATTGGATTTCATGCAATAATTTTGGTGCACAACTTTTAACAATTCACAACGCCCAACAAGAATCATATATTGAATGTAAAAAATATTTTTAATTTTTTAACTTCAAAAATTTATTATTTTTTAGCATTCATTTATAATGCTCAACTTGGAAGTCAAAGTAGTTTAGTTTGGATTGGATTACATTATCAATTTGATGATTGGGGTTGGAGTGATGGAACTTCTCTTGGATATACGGATTGGATTTTGGGTAAAACAATTTTTATCAATTAAAGAAGAATTACAATTTTAACAATTTTTTCTCTTATATTGAAAGTTATGCAAAAAGTTCTGTTCGACAATTTTTTTACTCATTCTTCTTTTTTTCATTTCCTCTTAAAAAATGTGTCGAAAAAAGAACAATGCTTTTTGCCTGATTTTCAATATTGAAAATTTCAAAAAAGTTGTTTAAATATTGATTTTTATTTTAAATATTTTAACAAAAAATGGAATGTTTTTTTTACAGGTGAACCTTCAACTGCTGGAGATTGTGCTGCAATTCAAACAGTAAACAATAATAAAAATGGTTGGATTGTTGCTGATTGCAACAAAGTTTTACCTTATGTTTGTTATCACACTGCATTATCTGCTTAATTTAATTTTGCTGGCATTATTTTGAAATTTAAATAAAGCATTTTTTTATTATTAAAAAAATTTGTATACAAAAGCGTTTTTTTTCTGCGAAGATAAAGGGTGTTTTTAAAAGTGCACATTGTTTTGACAAATTTCTCCCAAAAAATAAAAAATTTTTTTTTAAAAACGGTTTAATTTAATTTCGTTACATAAATATTTATACATGCAAAAATAACATTTTGTTTTTACTTTTTTCTTAAAATAAATTCAATATTTTTTGGATTTTTCATGCTAAAAATAATATGGCACGCAATAAAACCCAATCCAATCCACTAAAACCCAATCCAATCCAAGAAAAACAAAAATTGGATTGGGTTTTAGTGAGGGCCAAATATATCTGGACGCTCCCTCATTTAGATTTGGTTGTTGCTTTTCTGCCAATTTTCGTGTGTCAGAAAATAACTTTTTATAGTGATGCTCAAAAAGGTTATATGTGTTAAAACTTTAGCAAAAGGAGCACAATAATTTATTTATATTTTTTTGCAATAGTAAAATTTAAAATATACAAAAAAACATTAATTATTTTACGAACATTTTTTTATTTTAGAGTTGTTTCAATCATCTGGATATGCTTCATGAATATTTTTGAGCGTCTCAGCAGCTGATGCTGTTAACTGAAAAGAGAAAAATATTTATTTATTAATATAGAGATATAATACTCAAGGCCGTTTCGTGTGACGGAGGAACGTTTGAGGCCGTACCCCCAGGTGGCAGAAAGTTCTTTAATATTTTGCCGCTGTGTGTTGGGCGGCAAAAGACCAAAGGTTTATCCCCCACACATGAAACGACTTTGCCTCAGCCCCGTATTCAGGGGGGGGGGACACTTGGGGCTCGTGCCCCCCTCGAAATTCATGAATTTCCTCTGATGTTTTGCCGCTTGCTGCAAAACATCAAAGGGGTGTCCCCCCCCCCCCAAAATGGTGGTGCCCCCCCCCTGAAAAAAATTCCTGGATACGGCACTGCTTTGCCTCCTCAAAAATTCATCCTGTATACGGCCGTGATAATACTAATTATCAGCTGATAAAAAACTTACATTATTTGAAACAATCAAGATTTTTACATGTGCTTCTTCAATAAAATCTTGAATGAAACTTGCATTTACTTTTTGAAAAGTGCTTTCTGAAATCGTAGAAAATGGAACAGCAAAAAGTTCAACACCTTTATAAACAGCCCGTACAGTATGTTCACTGTAATTAGATGCAGCCAACTTTTGTAACGTAAAAGGTGGGCGCTTCAAAATGGGATGTTTGTATTGTTTGTATGTCTGCTTCCGAATACAGTAATACAAATCACAATTATTTTCAACAGAAATAAGTTCTTGTGTAAAATTTGCTGAACATTTTTTATCTTTTTCAGATGTTTGACAAGAAAAAAATTTTTCAATTGGAACCGAATATGCATGATCTTGTTCATATTGATAACTGATACAAACAGTAGCACTTCGGCCAAGACGATAATGTTGAAAAGCTCCAGGACATCCAGCTTCTCCTGTAAATTCATTGACTTTTCCATCTTCATAAAGTCCACCAAACATTGCACCCGTATTTGCGGGTAAGGTTACGTCAGCCTTTTTTCGGCACCAAAAAGCTGATACTTTTACAGAATCTTTATAATGAACATAATAATCAACCCAATGGCATTTTTTAAATATCCAATGTCCATGACATTTCTTTTTTGGTTCATTTACAACTCGATCTTCAAAAGTATAAATTTCTTCAATTAATTTTACAGGTTCATAAAAAGTTTGATCACAAAAATGTCCACCAACAAAAGTATTATCTTGGGTAAAATTATCACATCGCCATTCGGGAGTCGTATCATCATTTGTGGTACAAGTTTGATAAATTCCTCCAAATGGATATGAATCATTATTTGGTTTACATGTTCCATCATCATAATTTGCCTAAAAGCAATAATATTATACAAATTTTATGGGCTTTTAGGAATTTTCAGTTCATTTAATTATTTAATTAAAATTAATTTTACTCGAAGCCATGGACGTTAGCGAGGTTGGGAAGGGGGACAGGGAGAACCCCCCCCCCCCCCACTCTCGACGAAACAACTTTAAAAAAATTCATGATATTTTAATTTTTTTAGCAGAATTAGACAAATGATTAAAAGCAGGATTAGGGCTAATTCTAAACTTTTTTGGACACTTGAATTTAAAAATAAAAAAGTTTAAAAGCAGAGGGCATGTAATTATTTTTACCCTATATTTTTATTGAATTTACCTATAATTTTTTCAATACCTATATTTTTAATGAATTTACCTATAATTTGTTCAATACATAGGAAAATTCAATAAAAATATAGGTATTGAGAAAATTATAGGTAAATTCATTAAAAATATAGGGTAAAAATAATTATTTTCCAAAGCGGAGTCTTTTTTCATATAAATTTTTCCTCTAGCAAATATTAAAAATCAGGGAAAGACAATAGAAAAATGTGTTCTCATTTTCTTTTTTGTTCAAAACTGAAAAAAGACAATAGTTTTTGTTTGATTTTCAATATTTGTTAAAAGGGAAAATTTACAATCCCCCTTTAAGTAAATTTCCGAAAACTTTACACTTTTCCGATTTCTTAGCAAATAAGATGATCCTATTCCCGAAATGCCATAGATACGTTACCTGGAAGTTGTAATTTGCTGAATTCATATCAGTACAGCCACGAATTGTATTCTTTTTATAATACAATTCTGTAGCATTTTTTAGTAACATTTGTGTCGGCAAAAGAATACTAGAATCAATATTTGGAAAATTTTGTGCATTCACAAGATTATATAACCAATCTCCATCACGGCTGAGAGATACAAGATTGTTAACTAACAAAGTTCCATTATCAGCCATAGCTAAAACGGAATTAACATCTGGACCACCATTTGTTGAAATTTGTTGATGTGATGTTATTTGACTTAATGTCTTTTTGTTTTCAGTTGTAACTTCATGAGTATCACCAACAGAAGCATGAAATAAAAGACCAAAGCCAGCAGCGGCAGTTGCTCGAATGCTATCCAACGTTGTTGTAGTTGTAAAGGCATAGCTAGAATCAATAAAAGTCTCTTGGTCAATAAGTGCACCAGTTTCTGCAGTTGAAATATAATGGGTACCGTAATCTCTTACAACAACTTCAGAAAGATATTTTGCTTGATCAGTAAGATTTCGATATAATGCATTTGAAATCATTTCAATTCTATTTATAAAACCGGGTTCAAGAATTCCATATGAATCACGATATAAATTAAAACTTCGATAAATCATTTTTGTATGAAGTAAAGAAGATTTATATTTGGCAAATATTTCTTTAGTTTCCTGATGCTTTCGACTAAAACTTCCTGAAGCTTTAAATAAATGATATTGGCCACCCGCAGATGCTGTAAAAGTATTTGTATCAGATTCTTTGTAATCATTAAAACTGCTATAATATTCTGCCATTCGATCAAGACTTGTTTGAAGGATTGGAGTTGCAACAACATTATCCGGCAATAAAAAAACTCCAGTTGGTTCAGCTTGACATCTCTTAAATTCTTCAAGAAAGACTGGTTTTGTTACAACACTTTGAAGATCATCCCATCCATATCCAACAATACCAGCTAAAGTTCGACCATTGAGTCGATTTCCAGGAAGTTGTAAAGCAGCTTTTAAACAAGAATTAACATTTGAAAGTTGAACATCTGTTAAGAATACAGGCGTAGTAGCCAAGAGTACGAAACAAAAAAGTGTAACCCAACGAATCATTTTTGTTGGATGAAAAATGCAATGAAAAACTGTGATAATGATGCCGCTATTTATTTCATCTTTTTTATAGTAATGATTACATAATGTTTACCCAAGACCCACCTTTATTAATGACGAAATTTTTGTAAAAATTTTAAAAAATTATTTTTTAAGTAAAAACGTAGACAGGCACGGTTGCTCAGATTTATTTGTTCCGCTTAAAGAATGTTCTTTGATTCGGATCATTAAAGCGTCAAAAAAGCTTATCAGTTGTACTAATATATTTAAGGCAACAAAAACATTGATAAAAAATCTTGTTTTTAAATTTTTTTTTTCCGGATAGCTACCATTTCTCACAAAAATTCGAGCTTATCGGCCACACACTATACAACCTATTATTAGAAACTTTCGAAATTACTTACTTATCTAGTGACAGAATGTGAAAGTGAACGAATGATATGCAGGTGATATTTTAAATGACAAAACATACTTGAGTCATTCATCAAATTATACTTTAGAAAATAGATAGAAAAAATAATGTTATTACAGTATATAGTTTTTATTATTTTTTGTTCAAATTATGTCAATTCTTTAAAATACAATGTGAAAGCAATACGATATTCTTCAACACCAATTTTATCCAAAACACTTGGGTCAAAACTTGACTATATTAAATCTGCGGCACTTTTCATTGATACCAATAACAGAATTGGCGTAATTGTGGAAGCAGCAAACTTCTTTAATTCAACGATGACAAAAAAATCACAATTTTATTATTCTTCAATTAGCTTTAAAAATGGAATTCCAATAGCTTCTCAAACATCTGATAAACCAATTTTTAGTATACCTGATGTTGTAAAATGAGCTTTTCTTTAAGCTTTTGCCTTTTATTGTAATTTATTTAAAGTATTTTATAACCTTTTTATTGTTAGTTTTATTTGTCTTTAGTTTTGCTTCTTTTATTTTGTGTCTTCTTTTATTTAAAAATAGTTGAAAAAGTCTTCTTTCCTAAAAAGAGTGATTCATAATTCCTGTCTGGCTTTTCTTTCTTCTTTCTCTTTTTTTCCCAGACTTTTTGTAAAGGGCACCTGGCACCAACTTTTGAAAAACAAAAGCCGGATGCTTGCGCAAAAACACTCTCTATGACTTATGTCTCTCCTTTTTTTGGCTTCTTTAATTTTAATCATTGCCAAGAGAGAAAGAGGGTGGAGTTGCGCAGGCGTTGATCGTTGTGTGCATCTTCTTTTTGCAAGACGATCGGTCGCTGGAGGTGGAGCTAAATTGGCACTTTTTGATCTGTCCGGATCGCCGGTTTGGTTGCGCTGGCTCTTTAAAAGGAGCCCCAGTGGAAGCAAAGATTCAGTTGGAGAAGGAGTTGGGAGTTGAGGGAGAAGAGTGGGTTGTTCAGTTGGGGCAGTTGGTTGTCGTTTATGTGTTTTGGTTTTGATTGTTAAAATTGAATAAAGTTTGAAAAGTTATTTGAAAGAGGAAAAAGGGACAAAAGAAGAAAAAGAAAGAACCACTCGAGAGAATACCGTGGTTATTTTTCTTCACTGGTGCCACGACCTTTGTTTTGGAAGTTCTCTCTCGAGTCGAGGTTCGGTTCTTTTTGGTCCGTTTTTTTGAGAATCTTTGTTGGCGGTGGTCCAAGGTGCTGAATTTTAAGAAGTGTTTTTCGGAAGTGTTAAAGAAATTTTGTGGTCCTGGATTTGGTTAAGAAATTGGAAAGGTTATTGGTCCTGGGGAAATTGGACGAGGTATTATTTTTATTGGCCGCGAATTTGTTTGGTATTTCGAGAGGTGTTTTGAAAATTTGGTAGTTGGAAAATTGTTAGTTGGATTTTTGAAAATGGATTCAAGAAAGAATTTTGGAATGGAAGATTTTGGTCAACTTTTAATAGCGATGAACCAGAAACTGAATGTTTTGTGTAAAAATGTTGGATGCCTTCAAGATCAAGTGAATGCTCTTGACTCTTTGGTCCGGGATGACGTTAAGGTAAAGCTTGATGTCCTCGAAGAGCGCTTGCTGGTTGTTGAAGCTCATATGGCTGGAAGAGCTGAAGAGCTGGAAGCTGAATTGGATGAAGAACTGAAAGAAGATGAAAGTTTTTGTGAAGATAAAGAAAATGGTGGTGAGGTCCAAGTTAACGTTGAAAGAAATTTTGACGTCCTTGATAGACTTCAGCAAGTTGAAAATGGTTTTATTGGTCAAATGGATCAGATGGTTGCAAACATGGAGTTTGAATCTGAAGGTGACGAACTTGGTGGAACAGAAAAAGTAAGATCTTTTTTATTTGGAAATGAAGTGGTTGTCCAAGGTGACGTTGAATGTGAGCTTGACGTCCTTGAAAGACTCCCTTTGGTTGAAGCTGATGATGAGCCCGGAAAAAGTGGAAAAGATGAAAATCAGAAGCTTTGGTTGAGAAATGAAAGTGTTGAAGGAACTTCTGAATCCCTTGATAAAGTTGGTGATTGTCTTGGTTATGATTCAGAAGTCAAAGAAGAAACAACGAAAGCTTCAAGTAAATTAAAAGGAGTTAAAGGTGGCTTTCTTGATCGGGTAACTGATCCCACTTTTGCTGCTGAACAACGAGCAAAAATGATGGAAGCAGTTGGACAAGATCCTTTGAAGTTGGATTTGTTCTTGAAAAGATTGCATGGATTTGATGATAATTTTGATAAAGCTGGATTAAATCGTGATTTTTCGGATGGTTCTGGTCAAAATCGAAGATTGCGTCATGCTGATGAAGTGGCAGGGATTAATGTCCTTGAATGGGCAGACGTTAATGTTTTGGGAAAAGCTGGTGGAAATCGCACAGAAATGTATGATGGAAATCCTTTGGTGAATTTGAAGGCCTTCTTCAGAAAGCTTCGGCTTTTCTTGATGCAGTTTCCTTTTGCGCCTACACCTGAACAAGCGGTTGCTCATTTGGTTGGTAGACTTCGTGGTCGGGCTTTGATTGCTTATCAAGCTATGCCACCAAATGTTCAAGCAGATTTTGATTTGATTGAAGCAGCTTTGAAGCAAAAGTTTCCAAATGATGAATTTGTTTGGGCATCTGAAATGGAATTACAAAGCTGCTACCAAGGACCTCATGAAAGCGTGCATGCTTTTTCGCAGCGAGTTGCTGAACTGGTCTATGCTGTGCTCGATGGCATGCCAGAAGAAGAAGTTGAACGGAATCTTCGGCGTGAAACGATGTATCGCCTCCGTGAGGAGCTTCGGGAATATGTTCAAGAAAATGATCCGGAGACTTATGAAGAAGTGTTACAGTGTGCTCGTCGTGGTGAAGCAAATCTTCAGAGAAGGAAGCAAAAATATCATGAAAGATTTTCAAGTGGATATGGAGTTTATGTGGTTGAATATGGACGAAGCGTTAATTATGGTCCTGAAAGTCATCCAAGAGCTTGGAAATGTCCTTCTGAAAAGGGGTTTAGACGTTCTTATAGCAAAAATTTTGGTCCGCGACGTTGTTATGTTTGTGATGCTCCTGATCATTTAGCTCGAAATTGTCCATGGGCTTATGAACGTGAAAATGATGGACAAGATTGGAATCATGGTGGTGATCAGCAAGATGTTTATGGTGGCAAAGATTGGAATCATGAAAGAAGAAGTTGTGGAAAATCAGTAATTGATCCCAGAAGATGTTTTGTTTGTGGTGAACAAGGTCATTTGGCTCGTGAATGCCCTTATCAGGAACAAGTTGGGAATGGTGATGTTCTTAAAGAATATCCTCAACTTGCTGGTGTTACTGGTGACTACGGTACTGGACAAGATGAAGCTTTTTATGGTCCTTCTGATAGTAGTGCTCTTTATAGTCATGTATACATGAATACTGTTCAACTTGCTGGATATGCAGATTACGGTATTCCTGATAATCTTCAGCCAAGAAGAGTGGAAGCAAATGTCTTGGAGAGTCATGGTGAAGGTGGCATTCTTGTTACGGCAACAATTGATGGTGGTGAAGTTCTTCAAGGTGATGTAATAGCTGATAAAGCAAAAGCAGATGCTGTGAAAGCTGGAGATAAAGCTGAGCTCAAAATAAGTCCTTCAGCATTTGAATCTGGAGATAAATCTGTTGATGCAGCTCCAGAAGCTGAAGTACTTATTGGTGAAGTTGGTCCTCCAAAGTGTGCAAAAATTTTTGCAGGAGATAGACCTTGTTCACGTGGTGAAGCTGATGATCAAGCAGCCGCAGAAGAAACAGTGATGCTTTACAAGGGTCTTCATGGATCAGCTTTTGGTGGCCAACATTTTGGTGGAAATAAAGGTTCCGAATTTGCTTTTGGAAGACCAGATGTACATCAAATGGCTGAAGCAGAAGTTGTTGATGAACTTTATGCCAGTCCCTTAGCAAAGAATTTTAGCCGGAAGGTGGAAGGAAAGACTGGTCATAAAGTTCATGATCCTGGAGGACTATCGCTGGAAGGAAGCTCCTGCATGAAGTCAACATGGTCCAATGTTGTTGCTGTGAATCGGAGCTTTGGCTCATTTTACAATGTTAGCTTTTGAAAATTTATTAAGTAAATTTTAGTGGAAAGGAGGAAGTATTGTTGTAAAATGAGCTTTTCTTTAAGCTTTTGCCTTTTATTGTAATTTATTTAAAGTATTTTATAACCTTTTTATTGTTAGTTTTATTTGTCTTTAGTTTTGCTTCTTTTATTTTGTGTCTTCTTTTATTTAAAAATAGTTGAAAAAGTCTTCTTTCCTAAAAAGAGTGATTCATAATTCCTGTCTGGCTTTTCTTTCTTCTTTCTCTTTTTTTCCCAGACTTTTTGTAAAGGGCACCTGGCACCAACTTTTGAAAAACAAAAGCCGGATGCTTGCGCAAAAACACTCTCTATGACTTATGTCTCTCCTTTTTTTGGCTTCTTTAATTTTAATCATTGCCAAGAGAGAAAGAGGGTGGAGTTGCGCAGGCGTTGATCGTTGTGTGCATCTTCTTTTTGCAAGACGATCGGTCGCTGGAGGTGGAGCTAAATTGGCACTTTTTGATCTGTCCGGATCGCCGGTTTGGTTGCGCTGGCTCTTTAAAAGGAGCCCCAGTGGAAGCAAAGATTCAGTTGGAGAAGGAGTTGGGAGTTGAGGGAGAAGAGTGGGTTGTTCAGTTGGGGCAGTTGGTTGTCGTTTATGTGTTTTGGTTTTGATTGTTAAAATTGAATAAAGTTTGAAAAGTTATTTGAAAGAGGAAAAAGGGACAAAAGAAGAAAAAGAAAGAACCACTCGAGAGAAACACCGGGAGTTTCTTGAAATTAACCATATTTTTCTTCACCTGATACTGCAACCTTTCCAAGAATTATTCGTTTTAATGATCTTTATTATGTGTTATTTCAAACTTCCAAAAATTTATCCATTGCAATAACATCTGATCCAAAAAATCCTAATGCATGGATTAATGATGGAATTATTTCAGCTTCCAATCACTTGCCATCATATGGAGCTCCATTGTTGGCATCTAAAGAAAATGGGCTAAAATTTAATTATCTTTATACATCTAATTCCTTTATGTCCCCATATATTTATGTTGCAAAAATTGAAGCCGGCACATTAATTTGGAACAGTAGTTTTTTAACGTTAGCAAATTCAGGATATGGACAAGCTATTCATCCCGGTAATCCACCTCTACAGCTAAAGACTGGTGACTTTTTTCAAGTTAATAATTATGCTCAATTGCTACATGGCAAGCTTTCATGGAGTCTTGGATATACTATTTTAAACAAAACTAATCCTGATGTATTGGTACAAAGATCAAAAAGCCCCATTTTATTTCCAACACTGGATTGGGAACTTTCTTTGTATTTAACGGGTATGTTTTTTAAATAGTGTGACATCCCCTCGCCCCTTTTGCCCACGAGGATGGTCCCATACTTCCATCCCGGTCCGGTTTTCTTTTCCATGGAAAATCTAAGCCTTAAAACTTGGAAATAACAGTCTCATATTTCAGTAATATACATAAAAACAAATCTTTACTATTTGTGATCGTTTCAAACAAAAATGTCACTATTTTCTCCATCCGAATCAGGGATGTGCGGAATTCCGCTTCCGCTTCCGTAAAATACGGAATTCCGCCCTTTTTTTCACTTCCGCTTCCGGTTCCGCTTCCGTAAAAAAAGTGACGGAATTCCGTAAATTTATTTCAAAAGTTTTTCGTCAATTTTTATTAATTTTTTAACCCATGCGCAAAAAGAACTGCTTCTTAATTTTATCTGCTAGCAGATAAAGCAGATCTGCTTGCATTTGGGAATCACCAAACAAAAAAATTTGAGAACATAATAATACTAGAAAAAAAATTCCGCTTCCACTTCCGTAAAATACGGAATTCCGCCTTTTTTTCAACTTCCGCTTCCGGTTCCGCTTCCGTTTAGAAATTTTACTTCCGCACATCCCTGATCCGAATTCTCTTAGAAACCCCGGTGTTTTGTCACCTTAAGGTGGAACACTACTTTCAAGGCTGTAGCCACAGAAAATTTAAGCGTTCGCAAATCCATTTCAAAGGGGCAAACCTGCCTTTAATCTTTTTGCCGCTAGAGGATTATCAATCAGCAAAGATAATAAAAAAATTTTCAGGTCTTTTACCAGATAAAATAAATTGTCCAGAAGAAAATGATTGGACACAATGCTTTTTGGGATTATATAGTGGAGCATTATCTCATATTGGAGCTGTCAAAATAATTGTGTCATGGTAGTAATTTTGCACGTTTAACAAATACGTTTTCTATTATTTTTTTCGTCATGCATAACAGATAAATGTTTAAAAAAATACACATGTGTCTTTATTAATATCTGTATTTAAACTGTGAATAAAAATCAGTCCCCGAATTTTTTAATTTGCGGTGGGCAACTCTAGTTAAAACATATGATTCATAGAGAAAATTTTACTAAAATCGTTAAGTCAAATATTGTTAAAAATACAAAATTAGCAAAAATATAAAACATTCAGAATAATTTTTAAGAAAAACAACACATAAATGATCGAAGTTGAAGATCATGACTGCCTGTCAAAAATCGATTTTGTGTTAAACATTTTGATTCATCGGAAAATGATAAACCTTCTTCCATCAAAAAATACTGATCTCTTTTGATAAATTTTCCAAGATACTCAAAAACAAATGCCAATGAATCGACTTCAAAATTCAACATAAAAATATATTTTCGATTACCAGTTAATGGAATGGATAAATTGGAGGAACCTTTAGTGCTAAAAAACAAAAACACTTGATTTATATTACTGTATAGCAAAAGATACACGAACTAATTAGTGGTATAATAAAAATTAACATTAAATGCAAACTTTGAATTTGATAAAGATGTAAAATCGTTGGAAATATCTAGTGTATCATTGTTAACATTCATCTTTGAGACAACTGTAGCCAAAAGATTATTATTATTTGTGACATTGTAAATATGTGAAGTGATAACAAACTTTGAACATTGTTTATTATTAGTTGGAATTGGCGCTACATTATATGAAACGCAGTTATGAATTATATTTGTTGTAATCTCATCATTCCCTTAAATTCTGGCATTTCTAGACTTAAAAAAATCAAATTTTGGAGCTTACATATATCCGTTGAATTCCATAGCGAAGTATCTAATGAATCACCTTTTCCAATCATTTCACCCGACTGGTAACTAATACTGCCTTGATCAATGACGAAATAAGACGGAATATGATATAAATCTTTTTTTATGTAATACCAAAATTTGATATCCATTGTATCATTTGATATAAGAATTTGACCATTTTCATTACCAGTATATCCTTGACAAAAATGGTAATCAGGATTCATAAATAACTCAGATCCAAAATAATATAAACTGATGTTTTTAGTAAATGATGTTTGAAGTTCTGTAAACGTTAAGGCATTTTGTCCATCGTTTTGTAAATTTACAGAAAATATTATATTTCCAGCCAAAACAATTGATCCATGATCGAAAATTGTTAAACTTAGATTTAAGCTGTTACAGAGAAATGGCGCAGCTTTATTGGACACGAATAATATCATCAAAACAAATATTTTTAACATTTTTACGTTGTCACAAAACTGTTGAAAAAGTTAAACTTCTTTAAAAGAAGTCGAAAGCAAAATGTTTTATGTCAACTTTCATGATAACATTTTGGCCGGGAAAAATTTATAATCAATTTTTTTTAAATTTCCCAAAAATTAAGTAAACAAAATTTGAAGGAATTTATGTTAAAAAAAATACAAAGTGAAGAAATAGATAAATAATAAAGTCAAATAAAATTTGTTTTAAAAAGGAAAAATTGTGTAGATTTACTTGGTTTAGAGTTACTAAAAAATGTCAATTATATAAATTTTGTTTAAAAAAATTTGATAAGTTTACTCGAAATTAGTGTAATGTGGTCGTCTTCAATGTTAAAGAATTTGGCAAAAACTTTTTTCAATTTAAAAATGAATGTCTGACGCATATCAAAAGTCAGCATTTTAAAAAAAATTTATTTTAACTGAATTTCAAAAGTTATTTTTTATATTTGAATACAACAACTTTTTTGGGAACACTGCAATTTTGTAACAATCGATTGTTAAAAGCCAAAACCATTTTTTTTTAAATTTTATCTTTTGGTTAGATGCTTTTATAAGCTAAACATTTGTTATTTAAAACTTTATCTTAATTATTGCCAATGACAAAAAAAAATAAAATATCAAAAAGTCGAGAATCCGTTGATGCTTTGATTTTATTATTAAAACCATCTAAAAAAATAAAATTTTTACAATACTTTTAACTGATTATATTCAAAATTCTCATTGTTTTATTTTAAAAAACAAAAATTATAACGTTCAAATTAAACATAATTTTGATAAATACGATTATTAAAAATTTTTTAACGATCTTGATTTAGTAAAATACTGTAAAAGTCTTTTGCAAAAAATATTGGAAATATGTAAAAATATTTACTTTAAAAAATTGAAATATCAATCAACAAAACTGACAGGTTTTAATGTATGTAAAAAGCAATGAGATCAAAAATTGTAAATAAAAATTTTCTGCAACAAAGCACCAAATTAATGTTTATAATCTGAAGTAAGAAAAAAACGGGACTTCAAAAAAAAAGGGGGGGGTAGACCCAAAACGAAAGAAATGTGTTTTATGGGTAGGAAGGGTCGAGAATTTTGGATTGTTGAGTGGACCCTTACTCGAACATCAAAATTCAAATTTTTGTTTAAAGATTTGACGTTTGAATAAAAAATCATAAACATTGAAAAAAAATCTTGAAAGTCAAACTAATGAAAGTTTGTAATTTATTTACCTTCTTTTTGCTAAAATGCTATTTTAATATGTTAATTCCAAATTTAAATACTTTTTTATTCTTAAAAATATTGTTAAAAAATGCACTTTTGTCAAAAACAACGTAAATCAGTAAACTTTAATGATTGAATAAAAGTGTAAAACAACAATGATTTTTTCGTTAATCAAATGCAATCTTTCAAAAAATACAAGAAGTGCATCATCAAAAAATATTTTACAAAACTAAATTCCTTTTTTGTTTATCAAAATTTTCATGGTTTTTAACTTTCTTTTTTTCATTTTTGTTGCATTACTTTGTTTTTTGAGACTTTCTGTCTCTTTTTTATTTTTGTTTATTTACATTTTGATGTTTGATCCGATAAACAACAAAAGTAGCAGAGAGAAAAAGAAAAAGACACGTGCAAAAATGCAAATGAAAAACAAGTTCTTTTTTGACCATTTAAATTTTAATCCTGTTTTTTTATCCAAAAATTTTTTTAAATCTTTTGTTCATTTAAAAATGATAATTTAAAAAATATTTCGAAATAATTTTGGTCAAAAAAAAATTGTTGAATCATACTTTTTTTACGGAAATGACACTTTTTTTTTCAGTAAATGACTGAAACAATAGTCACTTTTTCTTGTTTATTCCTTTAACATCAGCTGCTGTTGCTCGGCTGATGCTGCTGCTGCTGTTGTTAAAAGGGCTCACGTGGAGAAAAAAATAACAAAGTCAAAGAATAAAAAAAGTGAACGTTTTTCAATGAATAAAGTCCTTTGCAATGTTTCACATTTTTTAAAACGGACAAACATACATCTTTGATGCCTTCCCCTCCACTACCAACTACAAGAAAAGCAACAGCAAAAAGAAGTAAGAGATCAAAGAAAAGAATGAATCAAAGCACAAGCGAACGAAAAATAAAACCCTCCTCTTTTTTTAGCGAAAACAAAAAACAAGAACCGCGTGAAAATGTTGAAATATTGTTTTTCTCGTGAAAAAAAAGACGAGTATAAAAGTCGAAACAAAAACGAGAAATTCTTCACTTCCAAAAAATGTTCCAAAAAATTGTGTTTGGTTTTATTTAAAAAATGGATGGAAATTGGAAACACCAACGACGATGAACTTTTGCCTTATATTTATTTATATAATTTATTATTCAGCTTTAATTATATTTAAATGATCTCAACAAAAAATTTATATTACGGGTTTGGAAGTCCCTTTTTAAAGCGGGTTATAATCAAAAATGGATTCTCAACAATCAAAAAAAGTGCCTGAATCTCATCGCAATTCAAAATATATCTCAGGATTCAATTATACCTCAAACAAATATGCTTTCATAATATTTGCCTTTATCTACCAAAGATCTCAATTCAATGCTGTTTATGTGTGTTCCTGTAACAAACTTCAGCTCCTTTATGGTCCCTAAATTCTTAAAAACATCCATAAGGTTGTAGCAGAAAAAGTTCAACAACATCTTCAACAGCAGCAATAAAAATCTAGTCACTTTTAAATGGCTACAAAACATTCCCCATGTCTTTCATCATTACTTTTGATCTCAACCTGAATTCTCTCCGGTGCATTTTTTTACCTCATTTAAATTTTACGGGTTTTTTTCTACCTCACTTAATATTTGTATATAAATGTAAAGATTTAAAGATATATATTATTTATTGTTTGTATATATTTTGTAAATTATTCTTGCCATTTTAAAATTGTAAAATTTGTTTGTATATTTTTGAAAAAAAAAATAATAAAAAGATTTGAACTGAAAAAAATTATTTAAGCTTTGAAAAAAAATTAACAGAAAAAAATTTAAAAAAAATCAAAAAAATTAAAAAACATACAATTTTTAATTAAAAATTTATTTCTGGTAAAAGCTGTTACTTTCATGTTTGGCTTCATTCATTTCGCAATCCTTTAGAGTTATTTTTGATTTGATGACATTTTTTTATGATTTCGTAATTTTTAAACTCTTTTAAAGAATCATCATTTAAAAGAGTAATACTGTAAGTGACAATGATGACTAAACTTTTATTTCGAAATATTTTTCTATAATACATTTTTCTAGTTCACTATTGCATCATATTAATTTACAGTCATCATCAAGAATTAATTTTTATCACTATTAAAAGTTCCGGTGAAATTTTTTACAATTTTAGATAATTTTTTAAATTTGTTGTTTCTGTTTTACAAAAGCACACTACAAAATATATTAATTTTTGTTACAAACTTTTAAAAAAACGTTAAACACAATTTTTAGAGTTTGAACCAACAAAATTAAAAGAATGATACAAATTTAGCAACTGATCTTTCTACCATAAAAAAAACAAAAAAAACACAAAAATTAATCATAAGATTTACAGATGTTTGAAAGCTTAAAAAAGCTTGCTAAAAATAGCCTTCTTTTTTCACCTGTTTTTACGTTCAAACATTTATTGTTAAAAATAAAAACATGTTTAATAAAAACATTACACTTTTGTACATCGACAAAAACAACGGGTTAAACGTCAAAAAAGTCATGCACATGAAAGTGGAATTTTGTTGCAAGGCTGGGATGTTGAGTCAAAAAGGCCACAGTCAGTCAAAACAAAAGCAACAAAGTTGTGTGTAACACTGTAGGCTGAAACATTTTTCTTTTTTGTTTTGCAAATAGTTATATATTCTTGTAATAGATAATATATTTTTTAATTTAAAATAAATTTCTTGTAAAAAATATTCATTATCTATTACAAGAAATATATAACTACAAATTGCCTAGTTCAACACTAATGACAGCAGAGCTTTGTCAAGTACATCAGCAAGAATTACTTTGTGTTGTGGTATCATTCACGTTATTTAACAAAATATTATATAATTTTTTTAAAAGGTAAAGTTTGTTTTACTTTGTTTAGTTTTACCTTGGATTTTTTATATAAAACTGCTATTTTTTATATTTTCAGTAATATATTTTTTTCTTTGTTTTTTATTATGTTAATTAGATCGCTGTGTTTTTTTCGGTTAAAATTTTTATTGCTCTTATTTGGTTGATTGCTGCAATTCTTTATACCCTTGGTTCAAGTTATTGTACAACAGCATTAGAATTTTTGAATTCGAATCGGTAAGGGTTTTGGAATTTTTATCGTTAATAATTTGTTAAAATATTAAGTATCCTTCAAAAGCAAATATTTCTGCAGCAAATGTTCAAGCATTAGAAGAGATAAAAAAAAACGTTCAAGCATTAGAAGAGATAAAAAAAAGTTCAACTTTCTTTCTCTTTTTTTCAAAAAAAAGAGAGAAGAATTTTATTTTGTTGTCCTGATTTTTATGTAAGTTTTTTATCAGCATTATAATTATTTGCTTAAGATTTACTTCTTAGGTTACTCGATCTTTGGGTGAATATTATGGTGGAGGTGTTACAATTCGTGTAATGAATAATGAATCGAACAAAGCTTGGAAGATTACTGTATGCCCTGAAGATCGTTTTTTTATGTTAAACATTATAATGGAGCTCAAGAAAAACGCTGCTTTTCATTTCATATCGATAATCCATGTTATCATTTAAACAAATGATTGTTTTTTTGAACTGTATTATTTTTTTATTTCATCCATAGAAAATAAAGCTTTAACTGATCCAACCTTTTTTGTTTGTATATTTCATCCTTGAAAATTTTTTTCTTATTAGCTATTGCTTGTTTTAAATAAAATTAAGAAAACTGTTGAAAATTGTAGGATAAGATTAAATCTTGTTGTACCTAGGCATGGCATCGGGGCGACTTTTTTAATGCCCGGCCCGGCCCGGGTAAAAATTTAATTTTTTGTAATTTTGCCTTGGTCCCCCCTGTGCAGTTTTTTTCAGAAATCGTGAAAATCAAGGCCGGGGCCGGGGATTTCCGGGTTTACCCGACCCGGTGCCATGCCTAGTTGTACCATTTTTTTGGATCGAAAAAAATGTTAAAAGTTTGTGACATTTTGTGTCGCAAAAAAAACAAACTGCGTGTGTCCGTTTGTCTGTAATTAAACAAGCCGTAAAGAAAAAAAAAATGGTTTTAACACGATTGATTTTTAAACTTGATTGTCACAAAAAAAATTAAATTGGAGAGAGAGAAACCTTTCGCGTAGATTATTAATAAAACTTCCAACAATTGTAAGTTATGTATTTTTAACACAACTTTTACAACATTATTTATACCCTTTGAAATGGTACAACAATTCACGTTTCTAAACTTTCTAGAAATTTCGTTGTTGAATATTCTGTTTGTTTTTTTGCGCGTTGTTTTACGTTGTTGCCACACTTGTTTTAAACACGTTCAACTTCTTTATCATATACTTTTTTAGTACTGGGGACTGGTAGCATCAAATGCGGGAAATCAAATCTTTTTTTACTCAATAATTTTTGCAATATATCTTTGTTTATCCCATATACATAAGATATATATCTTTTTCTAATAATATATATACGATAAAAATGGGTGATAAAGCTGCAACATCCGAGCTAATTCAACCACCATCTTCATCATCATTAATTGCTCCACAATATGGTGTCTCACAACCAATTTCAATGGAACCTCCAACAAAAGCTGAAATTGAATTAACTAAAAAAGTATGATTTTTTTCTATGAGTAACAATATAGTTTAAACATAATCATTTTTAGCTTGAAAATGAGCTGAAAGCAAAGGATGTCTATGAAACAGAACAAGAACTTGAAATTCGATTAGAAGTTTTACGAAGAATTAATGCATTAGTTAAAGCTTGGGTCAAACATGTTTCAGTTGAAAAAGGAGTATGCTTTTTTACTTGATTCTTTTACATTGTATTTATATAACTTCCTTTTTAGCTTCCTCCTGAACAAGTTGAAAAAGCTGGTGGTAAACTCTTTACATTTGGATCATATCGACTTGGTGTTTATACTCGAGGTGCTGATATTGATTCACTATGTGTTGCTCCACGACATGTTGAACGTTCTGATTTCTTTTCTTCCTTTTTTCAAATGCTTAAAGAAGTAAGTTTTCTGACTTTTCTTTGCTGGCTAAATTCCATTCTTTTTAGGATTCTAATGTTACTGAACTTCATGCTGTTGAAGAAGCTTTTGTTCCACTTATTAAACTTCGATATAATGGTATTGAACTTGATATTTTATTTGCACGTCTAGCATTACGAGAAGTTGGAGAAGGTCAAAGACTTGATGATGATAGCCTTTTAAGAAATTTAGATGAAAAATCTATTCGTTCATTGAATGGTTGTCGAGTTGCAGATGAAATTTTAAAATCTATTCCAAATCAAAAAACTTTTACTATTGCGCTTCGAGCTGTAAAATTATGGGCAAAAAATCATTCAATTTATTCAAATTCTCTTGGTTTCTTGGGAGGTATTTCTTGGGCAATTTTGGTTGCTCGAACATGTCAACTATATCCAAATGCAACTCCGGCAACAATTATTGAAAAATTCTTTCTCGTTTTTGGCACATGGGATTGGCCCGTAGGTTTTTTATTAATTTTTTATAACTTTTGTCTGAGTTAAAAACATCTTTTTTTAGCATCCAGTTTTTCTTAAAGATAGTGATACACAATCAAAACGGGCTGATATTATTGCATTAAATGATTTGGTATGGGATCCGCGAAATCGTGTACAAGATCGTTATCATCTTATGCCAATTATTACCCCAGCATATCCCGAACAAAATTCTACATTTAATGTTACAAAGTCAACTCGACAAATTATTACTAATGAATTTCGTGATGGTCTACAAACAATGTTTGAAATTGTTAGTGGTGAAAAAACTTGGCATGAATTGCTGGAAGAAGTGAACTTCTTTTCACGATATCGACATTTTATTTGTTTAATTTGTGCAACTGAAGATGATGAAGATCATTTAGTATTTAGCAGCTTAGTGGAATCAAAAATTCGGCATTTAATTGGTTTCTTTGAAAATAATTCATGTGTAAATCTTTGTCATGTTTGTCCACGACAATTTAAACCTCTTCCAACTTGTGATGTTGGAGTTGATTATAAGTAAGCTCTCCCTAAAAACATTTTTGATTTAATACATTATCTTTATAGAAATCCTGTTGTAGTTACGTATATTGTTAGTTCCCCTTCTTTTTATTGTTCGTCTCTCGTTCCTTTTCTCTTGCATTGTTTAAGCTTGGCATTATGTTACTTAATGTCTCCCCTAATTTGGTATAAAAGGATCGCTTGATCACTTTTTCGTGTTCATTCTGGTCGCCTTTTTCTTTTGCTCTTGTGTTTATTAGCTGTATGTGAATTATGTTATCCAATAAAGCCGTCTTGATTATCTAATTATCCAACTCCCATCATTCACTTCGTAGCCAGCACCTTAATATGGAGGGCTCCTTACCCGTCGTTATCCTCTGCTGTTTGGTATTGCACGATCAACGATTGAATCAAGCTGGATTCCTATATTTCTCTTCATTTGTCTGCGACGAATCATCTTATGGATGTTAAGTAAGAAATGGATGGAGCGAAGATGCTTGTGGATGCAGACGCAGCATGGAATGGTTGGTCTTTGGTCTTTGGATGTTCAATGCGTGGTTTATATGGATGTGCACCAGAATCACCATCAAGGCGCGGCGGATATGTTTTATGGGATGATCAAGTTGATGGGAAAAGCAATAATGGAATGCTCGTATTTCTTTGGATATATGCTGAAAGCTGAAGTCTCTCTTGGATGGTAATATGTGAGTTATATTTTCACTTGTTTACTGTTGCACATCTTTGGATGATGCTGAATATATGTATTTGTTTGGTTGCGGGTAATCCACAAACCCAGGATGGATTCTTTTATCGATGGATTGATGTTGCTGGTGTATCAAGAGCTTGGATTGCTCGTAGATATTGTTTTGGGTGTATCAATAGTGATGGCTATTAGATATTTTATGGTTGGGTTGCCAGTTATCCCTTAAAACTTGGAGGATGGGGTTGCTAGTTATCCCTTAAAACTTGGAGGATTATTATTATTCACTAGGTCGTGGAGTCGATGCCGTTAATGGTGAAAATAATGTTGGCTTATTGTGATTATGGAATATTTTTGGTGGATGATCTGGATTACCGTAGTCCGGCTGCTCATCTTATTTTATGGATGTCCTTTTAATGGTAGCAGTATACTGTCACGATGTCTCGTCGGTTGATTTGGATGTTCTGAAGCTGATAATATGGTCATGATACAATATGTTCGGGGTTTTGAAGCTGTTGCACATCAATGAAGATAAAGAATGCTCGTGTAAACAAATGCTCTTGTTGCTCGTGTATGGAATGCTCGTGTAAAGATATCTCTTGGAAGAAATGCTCGTGGAAAGAAATCTCAATAATGGGGACATTATTTCATCGGGGGTGGGGCAAGTTACGTATATTGTTAGTTCCCCTTCTTTTTATTGTTCGTCTCTCGTTCCTTTTCTCTTGCATTGTTTAAGCTTGGCATTATGTTACTTAATGTCTCCCCTAATTTGGTATAAAAGGATCGCTTGATCACTTTTTCGTGTTCATTCTGGTCGCCTTTTTCTTTTGCTCTTGTGTTTATTAGCTGTATGTGAATTATGTTATCCAATAAAGCCGTCTTGATTATCTAATTATCCAACTCCCATCATTCACTTCGTAGCCAGCACCTTAATATTGTAACATTATGGTTTGTTGGATTAGATTTGAATAAATCAATGAAAAAGAATATTGACTTAACATTAGAAATTCAACAATTTAGTGATGTTGTACTAAAGGCTGCAGGCTCAACAAAATCCTATAAATCAACAATGATTGTTCGACCATTTTATGTTAAAAGAAGTGATCTAAATAAATGGATTTCAAAAGAGGATCTTATGCGTGGAAGAAACTATGCTAGACATCGTTCAAGTGTTGTAAATATTAGTTCAATAAATCAAAAAGAAATTGCCGGTGAAAAGAGCACAAATATTATGGTAAGTTTTGAACTTTTTTACAGATTTAGATTAAATTGTTTAGGCTAAAGTTGACGATTTTGAAAATGGTGATTTACCAAATGCATCCATTCCACAAACATCAAATTCTCAACCATCGTCACCATCTCGAAAAGCTGCTGATGAAAAATTTGTATCACCATCCGATCCGCTGCTAATTCCACAATTAATGCATTCCGTTTCAACGCCTAATCTTGAAGGCAAGTTTATACACTTTTGTTTATCACAAAAGCATACATTTACCTTTCCCTCTATTTCTATTTCCCCTCAAAAGAAGAAACGTTCTTATGCTGTTGTGGCTGGTTTTAAATTTATATAATTACTTATTTATATAAAAAGTAAATAACTTATTTTGTAATTAATTTTTTACAATAAAATAATGATAAAAAATTGCTTTTTTCAGCACCCGAAAAACTTATGAAAAAATCTTGCAGAAATTATGTATTAGACTTTATTGAAGAACTCAGGTAAAATCGTCAAATTTTTTCTGAGGTCTTCAACAAAGTTTGATAATTTTTGCAGAACTTTTTCATGAGTATTTTGAATGTTGTAAGTTCGGGTTGGCTGTGTAATTTTGTCTTTTGCTTAATTTTTATTTTCTTTTCATGTGGCGGTTTTACTGTTGTTGGATCATAAGATTAGTACTGTAATTAATCGGATAAAATATTTGGCTGAATTATTGAACACGGAGATAGCAACAATAGCTTTATATTTATAATACAGTATTCTGTTTTGCGATTGTTTATTTTATGCAAATTTCCTCGTCTCTTCCTTGTTCTCTTTTGCTAGGGTTTCTTCGCTTTTTATGCAAATTTTTTTCTCTCTCTTACAGTATCCCTTCTTCATCTTTTCCTTGTTCGCATGGGGTATTATTGAAATTTGAATAATCTTAATACATTTTTCAGGTGATACAACTGGACAACCTCCACCACAATTACCTGTTGAACATGCAACGCTTTCAAATTCAACTGGTTTAATGAATGCTGCAACGTGAGTTTTTTATATATGATTTAAATAATAAACTTGTATTTTTTAGTAGTACAACAACAACAGCATCATCATCTGATCAACACCAACAACAACTCCAAGAATCCAGAAAGCGTAAAGGTTTCTTTTCTCCCCCTACAATGTTAAATCAAACCCTTCTTGCTGCAGCCGCAGAAGCCGCGGCAGCAAATGCAACTTCACATTTACCTGCAGCAACCATGTCAACATCAAGCGATCAACAACAACAACCTCCGCCACAAATTAAACGTCCAAAATTCAATTATTTATCTGCTCCACAAAATGGTACTGTACATTAAAATCAATGATGATCAATGGTGGTTACTGTAATGATATTGGGTGCGTGGTTTATTATTATCAACAATTTATTATTCTATGTGTTACAAAAAAGTTTATTTTTATTTTCTTGTTGCTAATTGTTTTCTACTCTTTTTTTTGTTTTATATTTGCTACTGTAAGTGCTGTTATTCTATTTGAAATAAAATCAAACGTCTAAAATGGTACTGTAGATGGCGGCGGCAGTGGTTCAACAACACTATTTTTTGTAAATGTGCGATTACGGTATTTTCGCATCTTCTGCTATTTATATATTTCGTAATCTCTTTAATTTCAAATCTTTTATTTCCCCTTTTAAAAGCAAAAAAAAATCCGCAAAATAATATCTAAAATTTTCAAAAATATTCTTTTTAAAACTTTTCTTAATTGTTTGAACTTTTTTTCATGCATTTTTTCATTCCATTTTTTTAACATCTCTCTTTTTTGACGAATTTTTCCGTGTAAGTATTTTTTCAGGCTTACTTTTTTTCGTTTTTCTTTTAATTGTTAAATTATAAAAAAATCATTGTTTATGAGTCTTCGTTCTTCAAAAAAAAAATTTAAAAATTGTGTATAAAAAATACGGTGTTTTTCCATGTACGCTTTTTTTCCAGAAATATTTTTTTCCTTTTTCTGATTTATTGTTAATTATCAAAAAAAACTTTTTAAACTTTCATGTTTTTTTTCTTTTTAATATTTTTACCAGTCTTCTTTTTTGGTTAAAATTTCTTTTATTTTGTGTATAAAAAAAGTATCATTTTTTGATTTTTATTATTTTTACTACTTTGGTTGTTTATGTGTCTCAATAAAAACTAAAACAACAAAAAAAAACTATGTTTTTGAAGAGGGTACAAGCAATGGACGATATTAAAGTCAAAATTACAGTACAGTAGAAAAATTTTGTTATACATAAACGAGCATTTTACCGTAATCTGATCAGAGAACTTCGAAATTGAAAAAAAAATATTTCAAGAAATTTCAAAATAAACATTTCTAGCAATTTTAGTTTCAACTTTGCAGAGTTCCCATAGATATCACATGGGATCAATATAACAATAAAAACATTCTAAAAAGGACAAAAAAAGGTTACCAAAAAATACATTGAATAAGAAAATTATTGTCATTAATTTATTGAACTTGGACTCTAAAAATTTAAATTTGAGTGAAGAAAAAATCAAAGAGGGAGTTTTCTTGTGCTTACAAAATGGTCCTTTTTTTCTGCGCAATGTTTTTCCTCCGCCTTTTTTTCTTGGTTCCTCTTCGTTTTGTTGCTTGATTACTTTAATTTTTTTTGCATATATTTTAAAGTTTTAAACACTGACATATACTAATATTAACTAACATAGGTTCATTTATTACCTTTGATCCTTTCCAACTTTTTTGCTGTAATTTCTTAACGTATTTTTTTTTGCTCCAAGGTTTTCCTCTTTTTTAACATTGAGAACTTTTTACCCAATGATGATTTATAAATCATTTATTAATTTTTTATGTAAAATTATTTAAGTTTTTTAGAAAAGTTTTAAGCAATTATGGCAAATGCAGAATGGTCTGTTTCCAATCGTAAGCTTTTTTTCTAACAACTTCTGGAATTTCAACACTGTATAATTGCTTTTAGATTTGGATTTTCTTGGACTTCGAATGGATGATTGTGATCGCTTTTTTAAAGATGTTAGTGTTTTCAGCAAGCGCTTTTGTACACTCTTAAATACCATTCATATCATTTTTAGATGATCTCAAAGTTATGTTCCCCAGAACGTAAAAATGTTGCTGCACAGTTATCACTCTTTGAAGATATTTCGGCTTTAAATACAAGAATAGATTCACAAATTGAAAATATACAAAAATTTATTCGTGAAGCTTCAACCTCACAGAATGAAATAGATTTTAATGTAATTGGAGAATGGGAAAAACGAATTGGAATTTGGAAGAAAGGTGTTACACAAATTGGAAATTCTTTACAAAAGGTTATAAATGGTGAGCCATCGGCTGAATATGAAATTGTTAATGCTGTTAAAGATGTTGATTATGAATATTTGGGCATGGAAAAACCTGATATTGATAAAAGTTTATTTGAACCTATCAGTAAGTTTTTTGGATGGGGGTGTTTGTTAATATTTTAACGTTTCAGCATTCAATTACCTCAGAGAAAGATTTGATCACTGCCTTAGTTTACTCCAGAATGTAAGTCCTCACTCTTTTTATCATTTATTCTTGAACTCTACAATCTCACATTTACAGATATTTTTACATTTCTTTCGAAAAGATCTCGATCTTGAATCTGCTCAAGAACTTTTGCTCCTTATTAAAGCATTTAATTCTGATTTTGAACTACAAAAGCAAAATATTTCACTCTATGAAAGTCAGCTATATGAAAATTTATCATTTCGCGATGATGGAAATATGTCTGTTGAAATGGAATTAAATCAACTCTGCACTTTTACAGAAAATATTGAATTATGGTCTCGTTTACCATTGGATCAAATTTCCGGTATTGCAATTCAAAGACCCGACGCTGAGATTGTAACCAATAATGGGCTTTATGATCAGTTTAAACAAATTGATTTTATTTCACTTGGTCTTGAATCTCCTGCTACCTCAGAATTGAATCGAATGAGATATAATTTAGCATTGTTTCGACCAAAATTTGCAACACGACGATTAGCGTGGATGTGGATAAATAAATTGAAATTGAATGGAAGCAATGAAGAAATTGATAATGAACCAGTTCAAGAGAAGCTTATCCCGGAAGATATGATTGACGAATGTAAGCTTTTTTTGCTGTTAGGGTTGTATTACAGTAATCGTTTTAGATTGTCAACAACTTCAACAATTTATGCGTGAAACAGAAGTTTCTATTGATTCTGTAAGTTTATATTTTTTAAATTACAGTATTCCAATGCTTCTTTTTTAGTACATTGAAGGATTACTTACATGCAAAATTGATCGATCTGCATTTGATGCACAATTTGCCGAATGTGAACGTCTTAAAACTGTGCTAAAAGCACAACGTGGACAAATGCGTTCAATTCGATCCCAACTTTCAACAATTCCAACTGATAATGAAGGACTTATTTCATTGGCATCTCGAAGTTATAATATTACAGAATGGATTCAAATGGTTGATGTTTGGTTGAGAGTTCTTCAATCTCTTACTGGTCTTTTAACTCATATGGCTCGAACATCCGGTGATGGACCTTTGGATGATGCTGTTGAACTTCTTCGAGAAACAATTGAAAGGGATTTATTTATTCCTCCAACAGCAGCATCAAATGATTCCAATAATCCCTCAGCTGCATCAACCGGTGGTAATTCAAATGCAAATACAATGGAACAATAACATTTACTCATGGAAAGTTTTATATTATTAAAAGAATTGGAAAAATTCCCAAAATTTATTATTACTGTATTTTTTATATATTTATATTAGTTCTTTTTTGCCTTAAATTGTGTATGTTTGTATTTTGACGGGATTTGTATATGTATGGATATTATAAACAAAAACTTCTACGGCATTTTTGGAGTGCAAATTCGATGGGTTACTGTAATTTTTATATAAAAATATCACGAAAAAAAAGTTTACTAAAATATTTTCATTTGAAAAAATTTAAATGACTAAATCGTTGCTTGTTCTTTTTTGGAATTACAAAAAAAATTTTTGCAAGTTTTGATTTGGATTTTTTCTTCCAAGCACTTTATAAAGCTAAAATAATTACCTTTTCTCGCAGTTTTGCTTTTTTTGTATTTTTTTAAACTTTAAAAAAGTTTTATTCAAAACAGTTGTAAAAAATTTAAAGCATTTGTTGTTCTCCGGCAGCTGTTTAAAACAACAGTGAAAAATACCTCGTGAAATAAAAAAGGTTTTTAAAATGAATAGTAGATGAAATGACTTGGGTATAGAGAGAAATGATCTTGGGGTATGCTTTATTGTATGAAAAGCCACGGAATGCTAAAAGTATAAAATATAGATAGAAAGAAAGAAAGAAAAGGGATGTTTTCTCATCGGAGATAAGATCGTAGCTCGACTGAGCCTATGACCTTTTCTTTTTGGTGTCTTTTCAATTTAAAAACACATGTTTAATCAAAAAATGAAAGCTGTTTCAATTATTTTATTTTTTTTTGTTCTTTTAATTTGCGTTGAAGGTTAATTTTAATCACTTTGAAATTATAATAACTTTTATTTTGTAGGACGTGGAGGTGTTAGAGGCGGTTTTCGCGGGGGATTTGGTGGAGGCCGTGGAAGAGGTTTTGGAGGAGCTCGAGCTGCAAGTTCTGGCCGATCATCTGGTGGGGGATGGTTTAGGGGGTGGTTTGGTGGAAGTGGAAGGAAATCTGTTGCACCTGTTTTAACAAGCTATGGAAATAAGGTTGGAATCGGGTCATCATCATATAGTTCCAATTCACTTGGAAATGGTGGTGCCGGAACTGTTGGAAAAATAGGTTATGGAAATAAAGTCCATCTTGCATCTGATAGTTCAATTGGAAGTGGAACCGGAAAATCATTAAATGGAAATACTGTTGGAAATGGTGGAAGCAATGGAGGTGGAAAAAATGGAGTTTTTGTTGGCACTTATATTGGTACACATCATAGCAGTGGTGGATCACGGCATTCCTATCGAAATTCAACAAAACCAACTGAAAAACCATTTATTTAAAATTTGATTTTTTTTGTTTTTTAAATTATAACGTCCAATATGTTTGATTCAGATACTGTAATGAAAAATATAAAAATAAATAGATTAATTTTTCTAATAAAATAAAATTGATAAATATAAAAGTGTGAAAAGATAATTGAAAATCATGTTTTTTTGCTGAAAAAAATAAAAACAAAATTGATGAAATTTTTGTTTATTTTTTACACCTTTTTTTAATTAATAAAAATAAAATAATATTAATAAAAATATACAATAGTTTTATTTTTAAAATGTAACTTTCAAGAAAAATTAAAAACACTGTAAAATGCTATTTTGCAAGGTTATATTTTACAGGGTTTTTTTTGGATTTGAAATTTTAAATGTATTTTAATGTGCTACAGTATATCTTGAACTTATATGAAAATTTGTTAAAACTGAAATGAATAATATTATTTTCTTTCAAATGTTTTCAAATGACGAATAATAAAATATCCCAAAATTGGCGCTGATGTATCTCTTACGGAAGATTTGGTGCATCAAAGATCCAACTACAACATATTTTTTTTCTTATCATTTTCGGCAAATATCTTTACTCATCTTTTTTTTTTCAAAAAAGGAAATCTTTTTACGCATCTTTTTTTTCTCGCCATTTTTGTCTTGAGTCAGACATTATTCAATTATCATGAAAAAAAGTGTTCCCCAAATACAATTATTTTATTCGATCATGATCTATTTTTTGTTTCAAATTTGTGTTTTTTACTCTTTCTTTTTTTTTAAAGACGTCAATGAATGAATAATAAAAAGAAAAAAGAAGGCAAAGATCATTCATTACCCGAATTAAATCAAATCATAAAGAAATGAGTTTTCTGTGCAAGGTTATTGTTTTATATTTATTTCTGTTAAACCTGTTTTTTTATTGGGTTGATTTCTGAAAAACAAAAAAAAGTTCCGCCCAGATTTTTAAAATAAGACAGTGAAACAAACAAAAACTTTTTTTGGGTATAAAAAGTTCAAACTTTTTCAAGAATTTAATCACTTCTATTTTCTTTATTGTTTTAATCAACAAAACTTTCAAATAAATATGAATTTTTTAACTGTTTTATTCTTCTTTGTTGCTGCATTTATGGCTGTTAATGCACAATTTGGTTTTGGCCGTGGCTTTGGTGGAATGGGCGGATACGGAAACCGCGGATATGGTGGATATGGCGGACGTGGATATGGAGGTTATGGTGGTCGAGGATATGGCGGTATGGGAATGTATGGCGGCCGTGGAATGTATGGTGGATTTGGTCGTTAAATACTTTTTTATATTTTTAAATTTAAATCCTGTACATTGCTCATTTCCTGAGTGATCTCCTCTTTCTTCCAATTTCCATAACTATAATTTTTTAAATTTAAAATTTTTTAATATTAAAATATTTTTTCTAAAAAATGCGATTTGTTTGTAAATTTAAAATTTTTATAATAAATCATTTCAATTTTTTCTCTTTAATTTTATCACAAACATACACATCAACATCAAAATTTAAAATAGGCTACAAAAAAATAATTCATTTTTGTTACAAATATATTTTTATCTTAATAATAAACAATCTTAGAGTTTATAAAACATGTTTTTATTCTAATAAATTCAAAATAATAAAAATGTGTTAAAAATAATGTTTTAAACTACAGTAGTTTCAATAGCGTATTTCGTAGTTATATTTTTTAAAAACCAAAAAGACGTTTTTTTTCATTTTATATCTGTCTCAGTCATGTACCTTTTGTTTATTATTAAAAGATTACTGATTATCAACAAATAAATACGTTTAAAAACCGGTATTAAAGAAAAAAATATATAAACAAATTGTTTACCTAAAATTTTGCAAGGACCCGACGATTTGATAAGTTTTTGATTTTTTGGTTTTTTCGAAACGGCATAAACCTGTAAATCAGGCAAAAGAACAATAGAAAAAGACCCTGATTTTCAAGTTTATGCCAATTCAAAAAAAAACGTTAAAATTGTATCAAATTTTCCGTTCCCTTTAAGAACAATGCAATATCTGCCTTTAATGGGAGTTTCCACGTTTATACGAATGATTTTAACCAATGTTTTCCTAAAACAAAAAAAATTACTTTAGAATGAAAGTGCGTTTATGATGCAAATAAATTTTTTAGAACAAATTTTTTTAAACGCATTTGAATTTTAAGGCAAATTTTTTCACGGTAAGAAAACATTGATTCAAATCATTTATATAATCATGGAAACTCCATTTAAATACATTTTTCATTTCTAACATTTTTTCGAAATGGCACGAACCTGACGATCAGGGTCTTTTTCTATTGTTCTTTTGCCTGATTTACAGGTTTATGTCATTTCAAAAGATGTCAAATGAAAAATGTATCAAATCGTCTGCTCCCTTTAATTATCAATCATTAAAAATTATTTATTTAAAATATGTTAAATCTTTTCCTTCTGTGATATTAAATTTTTCCTATTAATATTCCCATCCTTCTTCTTCCCCTTGTTCTTGTCCACCATCATCTTCCCCACCCTCTTCATTTTCTTCATCTTCAAATAAAAAAATTTGTGTTGGAGTTTTTAGAACATTTGCAGCGATAACAAACATTTCAAACGAATACATTGAAATATTTTTAATTGTAATTCGAGAATTTCGAGAAGTTATTTCAAATTCTGGTAATCTTGCACTTAAAATTTGTACATAATTTGGAAGTCGATCTGCTTCAAATTCTTCCGTATCAATTACAATACTTAAAAGAAGTTTTTGCGTGGGGAAATTCTGCAAAAAATATTTATGGATCAAATTGTTTTAAAAAAATTCATTGAACAAACTTCACAAAAATTAATTAAAAATTCTTCTGGTGGAAGTTCGATGATACTTGCTTCATGGGATGGATTTTGAAAAACAATTGAACAATTTGAATTTCCTTTATACGTCCAGTGTTCCAAAGCCGACATAAAATCGATCGTAAAATGTGGGGACATTAACCTGAAAAAAATTTTTATTGTGGTAAAAAAAGCAGTAGCCGTCTCCGGATTCAGTGAAATCGAAATTTCGATTTCGAAAAACCCAAGATATAAAAAATCAAAATTTCGATTGTTTCGATAAAAATCAAAAACAATAAAATCGAAATTTCGATTTCGTAATTGACAAAAAATTTTTAAAAATGATTAACATTTTTTACATTTTTGCTATTTTTTTAATTTAAATTTCCAAAATTTTTAGAATAGAAAACAAACCAAATATTTTCAGCTTTTTCACAAGATTTTAGAAACTGTAAAAGTGAAACATCTCGTGCAATATGTTCAGCACTGCAGGCAAATGAATGATACTGAAATTTGCAAAGTTCTTCAGCTAATTCTTCTGTGATTACAGCGGTTTGAGTACAAATTAAATTTAGCTCTTTCCATTTATCTAAAAAAACGGGCATTACAGTAATTAGCAAAAAAAACAATATAAAAAATTATGTTATTAAAAAAACAAACAATAAATTCCATTTTTAGTTTGCCGTTGAAGACTTCGAAACATTTTCATTAATTTTTCCATATCTGTTGGAAATGCAATAACAAGATTAACAACATCATAAATTGCATTTGAATAAAAAAAATCTTCTTCAAGATTTATAACAGAATATATCAGCTGTCGGGACTAAAAAATATTACATCAGTTTTTTAGAAGTTTTTTAAAAGGATTTTTATATAAACAAATATTTTAAATTTGAAAGCTTCAAAAATCAACCACTAAATACGGGCACTTACCGTTGAATGATAAACAGCTTCAGCCCGTCTTGAAGCATTTCGCAATGTTAACATTTTTGCTGGAGGTCCACCAATGCATGAAATAATTAACGAAGCTAATTTATAATTTGTTTCAAATAGAGTTCGAATATCTGAATGATTGAGATATTTAAGGATTTGCCCAAAGCAATCCATATGTAATTCATCTAATAATAACATTTTTTAAAAAACTGTTTTTTATAATTGTGTTTTCAGCAAAAACATGTTTTTTTAGCTTTTTCTTTGACTTCATTTTTTATCCATTCAAGATATTTTTAAAATCTTTTGTTCATTAGCTGCAGCAGCGGTGACTTGGATTTCAATTGCTTTGTTGTTTGTTGCGATTTCTTTTCCGCGATCGAAAAGAAAAAAGCTTTTCCATCATAGCAAAAACCCTATAAACATCTCATAAGACAAAACTTTATCTATAATTATTGCATAAATTTCTCCAAAAAGCTTTAAGAATTTTTAAAGTTGAAATCCAAAATTTTGTGAATTTGAATTTTGTAAAAAAAATTTTAATTATCGTTGAATGATAAACTTATTGGGTAATTATGTTTCTAATATGGTGAGTCATGTAAAAATTCTTGACACGAAAAAAATGTGCGTCTATTTTTGCAAAAAAAGCAAAACATTTTTTGATTGACTAAAAAACTTAATCCAACTCAAATTAGTTAATTAATTTTTGTTATAAATATACTGTATATCTTTGACCTAACCAGTACGATCGGCTAATGTTTTAGTGATGGATGTTCAAATGGAAAAACAAGAGGAAGAAAACCAAGAAAAAGAAGAAATTCAAAATAATGATACAGTAGAAATGAATACACAAAATGGTACAACAACTCCAATAACAGCTGAAGCTCCAACACAAAATGGAACGATTCCAGATGCTTTCCGGCCATCAATTGATGAAGAAGAGGAAGATGAAACACAAATGTCGACGTCAATGATTGAAATGGATGATGAAAATACACAAGGTTCCCTTCAAAGTTCTGCTGGTATGCATTTGTTTATATTTCAATGAATTTTCTTTTTTAACTGATCACTTTTTTAGGCGAATCATCACGTATCTCAAAAAAATCATGGGGAACTCGTCCATTGCCGGCTGAAGTGTTGCACGTTGAAATTCATCCATCACAAATTATTGAATATGAATGGCCGCTTAAATCTGGAAAAAGATTTTTTATTCAAGTATTTATTTTGTTTGTATTAAAAGATTGTTTATAGTAGTTTTTTAGGAACAAATTGCTCAACTATTGGGAGTTACATCATTTAAAAGAAAATTTCCTGAACTTTCTAGAAGATCGTTAGCTGCAGATGAACGAAAATATCTTGTTGAAGAGTTAAAGCTTGGAGATTCAATGCCACTTCATTTAATGAATTGTATGACCGTACTGGAATCCTCAGAAGTTCATCAGTTAATGAGTGAAAAATATCCAGAAATTTATAATGATTATCAAAAATCTCTTGGTGATAAAATTCGACAAAATTTAATTGAAAAGCAACGACTGCTTGATGTTGTAAGCTTTTTAAAAACATTTTTAAGCGTTTTAACTCTATTTTTAGCTTGCAAATGACAAAGATAAACTTGCTGAACTTCGAGCTGCAGCTTTAAAAAATTGTTCAAACTTTAATAAAGATTTTAATGGACAACGAAAAGGGAAATCATTCTTTGAACAACATACTCAAATAATTATGGTACCACAAAATCGCTTTTATAAACTTAAACCAGAATATACAAAACCATACCCATATCCTGTTGCATTAATTGATGGACAACGTACAAATGTTTATAAGCGTTATACTCCAGAAGAGTTAAAGAAGCTTCCACTTAAAACTGTTCTTGAAAATGATGACATTTTTCCACCACTTCGTCGTGGACGTTCACCTCCAAGCGTTGCAATATCTGATTTGGAACTTCAAAAAATGGCAGCTGCAAAAGAAAAATCATCAATTCAACGACAAGTTTGTTTAGAGTTTATAAACATTTATTTTTACAGAATTTTTTTAGAGTTCTTTTTCCATTCTTGAACCTGCATCACCCAAAACTCCAAAAGCTGTATCATCGCGTCGACAATCAGCTGTTCGTTTTTAAGTTTTTCACAAAATATTTTTTTGCTCAACCCGCAAGTCTTTTTTTTTAGTTGCACATTTTTTTGTTAATTGTTAAATGTTTGTAAAATTTGCACATATAAAAACTTTTTATATCTAAAAAAGACTTTGATAAGAAAAAAAGTTGCACTCTTTTTTAAATATATATTTATATTTCTTTTTTATAGTATTTAACAACATGCCAAGTCTGCAAAAAGGCAACAACTTCAACAAAGCAATCTGCAATTCAATGTGTAACATGTTTAAATTATATGCATCCTGAATGTTTGGATATGACTCCTGCAATGACACAAATTGTTAAACAATATCAATGGTCATGTATTGATTGTAAAAAATGTACTGAATGTATGAAACCGGATAATGAGGTATGTAATTTTACATGTCGAAGGTTATGTAATATTGTATTTTTAGGATGCAATGATGTGTTGTGATAATTGTGATCGAGGATATCATACATTTTGTCTTGGATTAACAAATCCACCAACTGGAACGTGGGTTTGTGATAAATTTTGCAGTACATAAACATGTTACTTGTATTTATGCTTTAACTTATGCTTTTTTTCACTTTTTATTTTTACATTTTCTTTGGTCTCATTTGTACTTGTATTATTCCTAATAAACATGTTTTTTTTGCTTTAAATAAAAAATGGATTTTTAATGCGTTAGATACGCTTAATACTTTTCAAATATACTGTATTTTAATAAAAGAAAAATTTCTGTAAATCGTTTTTATAGATACACACTGGGCAATATAAAAAGTTTTTTGAAATTTGTCAATGACGACTACAATATCTGAAAATATTACAGATGATAAGTATCAAAAGTTATCGGTTGAATTTGCAAAGGTTTGTTTTTACCTTTTTACAGTTTTCTTTTAACGATCTTTTTTAGTTAAGAAATCAAATACCAACGCTAAAAGATGATCTTGATGAAGAAAAAAAGAAGAACAAATTATTAAAAGTTAGTACAATGGATTTTTCAAAATACCCTTTTTTCATTTGTAGGATGAAATTCGTATTCTTGATATTGATCTACGTAAATCTCGTTCAGAAAATGAATCATTAATATTTCGAAATGAACAACTTTTACGACGGATTGAAGCTTTACAAGCAAATTTAGATTCAGCAACAAATGGATTTGCACAAGCAAAAGCAAAGAAAAAGCATAAAGAAGCAAATCTTCGACTATTTGGTGCACAACAAATGGAAGCTGGTTCTTCACAAGATGGAAGCCCACCAAATGATCCAAGATTAATTTTGGAACAAGAATTGGAAAGAAAATTAGCTGAAAATGCTGAATTACATTCAACAATTTATGTTATGGAAAGGCAGCATGAAACAGTTGTAACAGAATTTTCGGCAATTGTTAAAAAACTTGAAAATGAAAAAGATTCAATCAAAAAAGCTTTGAACGAACAAACAAAAAATGGAGGCATTGAAAATGGTGATGATGATTATGAAATGGCAAATGGTAGTGGATTATCATCAGAAAAGAAGCAAGAAGAAGATATATCAAATTTTATCTCTGATTTGCTTACAACATCACAAAATTCAATAGAAGCAATGACAAAATTTTTCGAACAAATTGATAAAAAGCTGGTAATATTCCCATGTGATGCCACACTTGAATCTGTACCAGAAGATATACATTTATTTGGATTAGAATGTGGAAAAATGGCTGAAGCTTTGTTGGATATTAAAGGAGAAATTGCAGCATTACAATTGAATTTGAAAGAAGTTGATGGAATGAGTGATTTAATAGGAAAGCTGCCAGAAACTCGTGAAAAACTTGGAAAACTTTTTGCTTCTTCGATTGTAAGTTTTTATATAAATTCGTAGTTTTTGAATTTAAAAACTTAATTTAAAAGGTTTTGATTTGTTATTTCTTAGTTTTACCCTACTGTACATAGTTCAGCGGCAAGGTTCTGTTTTTTTCAAATACTCTTAAATATCAGAAACAAAATTAAAGTGTTTATATTTCAAACGTAAAAATAATTTCGATAACAAAACGCACTCCAAATTTTTTGAAAAATATGTTTTTTCTTGAACTACAGTAATTTACTTTTTTTAGAAAGAAATTCAACCATTACTTAAAACTTGTCAGCGAAAAGAATGTGATGCACCATGGTGTAATTCAAATCTTGATGAACTAAATGGTCAATATGAAAAGCTATTTATTAAATCTTTTGCTCGTCTTTCAACTTTGCTACTTTCAACTGATACAGATTTAAGTATTCATGATGCATTAGTTGATCTCAAAAAAATATTTCATCGTTTTCGTGATATTTTTGGAAAGAAAATCTTTATTGAAAATCATCTTCCAACAACTTCAAAAAAGCTTAAAGGATATAATGAATCAATTGAAAAGGCTTTAATGCATTTGGTTCAAGGAATTACAAAGCTACAAACACAATTTGAAGATAAAGAAAAGGTTGGATGGTTTAATGAAATATTTTTTGTTAAAAAATCTGCTGCCGCAATTGAAACTAATGGATTTGAACCACAAAAAAAGATGTCAGCGTTGCAGAAACAAGCAAGTATTATTGAAGAATCAAATGTAAGTTACTGTATTTGTTTAAAAATTTTTTATTTGTAAAATTTTTAGTCAAAATTATCTGATTTAAAGGTTCAACTTGTTGATTGTCGAAATGAAAATTCAAGCTTTAAAAAGCAGATCAATGATTTATCCAAAGATGTTTCACTTAAAGATTACAAGATTGAAGAATTGGAAAATAAAATTTCAGTTTTGACAAAACAAATTGAAATTTTAAAAGGTTCAACTGAAGATATTAAAAAATTGAGAATGGAAGTGGATAAATCACATGGTTTAGAAGATTATCGAATTATTGAATTTTATTTTCTACAAGAAGTTAATAAAGTCGTAACAGAGCTGAATCATGTTCAAGGAAAAGTTCAAAGGTATCGAAGAGATGTAAGTTGTTTTTTTTTGGTATTTCAAAAATGGGATTACTGTGGTTTGGGATTTTGCTGAAAATTGTTATCGTTTCACTTTAAGAATATTTTTTTAGATTGATGATTTAACAATGGTACTACAAAATCTTGATGTTGAACATAATGAATCAAAAAAGATTATTGATGAAAGAGAATTGGAATGCCAAGAACTTCGTGATGAACTTGAAACAATCCGACATAATTATGAAGAACAACTTCGTGTAATGTCAGAACATTTAGCAGTTATTAATTCAGAAGCTTCCAACCTTCAAACTTCATCACCACCAACAACGTCAGTATCTTCAGCAACAACAACTTCGAACTCTTTAAAAGATAATCTTCGAAAAATTGTTCGTAAATAATTGTTGCAACAACGTTGGCGTGCCTTTTTGTAATGTTTTTAAGATGGCATTCTTTTATGAAACGGTGTAAAAAATTATTATATTTGTAATGAACATATATTTATTATTATTTGAGAAAGAGATTAAGCCATAATATTTTTTATCTCAACAATATTGTTTTTCCGATGGCGAGTACTTGTTTTTATTAATTTATCAATTTTTTTAATATTTTTTTCATTCCTATTTTTTGTGTCAAAAAAAAGATTTTATCGAAAATAGAGTTTTTGCAAAAGTTTATTTAAAAATTGTTAATTTAATATAAATCAAAAAAAATTAAAAAAACGACTAAAATTAAAATTCTTTATTTTTCAGATACTTTTTTTAAAGAGTTACATCAGTTTTTGTAGGCGCTTTTGTAAAAATTTTGTTTTTAAGTTTGGTAACAGTTGAAAGCGTTTTTTTGCTTGTAAATAGTAAAAGTAAATATTTCACGATAAAAAATATTTTTTTTGTCTTTGGATCTTAAGAGCTGCGCATCTTCTTTGAAATGTTCCTTGCCGTTAGTTAAACATTATTAATCAGAAATAAAAAAGACTTCATCATTTAATAACAATTTGCGTCGTGCGTGGATGCCCATCAACCCTGGTTACTGCTGACAAAAAAAACTTAAAATTTTGTTTACAGTTTGATTTCTTGACATAAAAGTTTAAACTTTGTTTGTTCTATCATAAAATAAATCGAGTTAAATATCCGATAATTTTTGAAAAAAAAAATCATTCTAAAATTAACACAGTGGTTCCAAAAAAATTTTTTTGAAAGTCTGTTTCATTTAAAAAAATGTTTTCGATTGCGGTACCAAAAAGCAAAGAAAATTTTTTTAAATAAATATCAAAAGATATTATTTGTTAAAAAGCTCTATCAACGTTTTTGTTTTTTGGTTACTTCTAAAATATTTTTTTTTCAGGAAACTTTTGCCGCTTACGGAAATATTCAAAAATATTAATATTGTTAAACCAAAATGAATTCTTCCGTTTTCATAAAAGGCCATAATGGAAAATATGTATGCAGTGAAAATGGAAATAAACCAATAATTTGTAATCGAGAAATTCCACAAGCTTGGGAAAAATTTGAAATTATAAAAATTGATAATGACCATGTTGCACTAAAATGTATGGGAAAATATGTTTCATCTGAAAATGGACAAAAGCCGATGATGTGTAATAGACCTGAAATTTATGCATGGGAAATATTTCTTTTTATTAAACATCCAAATGGATTTTTCTCGTTTAGAGGTAATAATGGAAAATATGTTACTGATGGGAACGGCGAAAGAGCAATGACATGTCAAGCGGAAGACATTAAAGCTTGGGAGCTTTTTACTCTTGTACCTGCAGACTCTGCAATCGGGGAAAGTAGCAAACAACATCAACAAAAACAAATGAATGCCACGGCAATCCATCTTTCTCCTCCTTCAAAACTTGAAAATTATGATGTATTTAAAGTTATTCGGAATCCTGATAAAAGCTTCGCCGTCACTCATAAAGGTCAAACATATGATGCAATAAAGTATGTAAACATGTCGAAAAACATTGCAAATGCAATACATAATGTTGCTGCTCCAACAAAATCTTTATTTGATTTAGCTGAAAAAGCAAAAAATGTTGGAAAGATTGCAGGACAAATTGCTGCAGTTGCAGGAATTTTTGGTGCAGTGATAGCATTTATCCCCCAAGTAAGAAAAAAGTGCAGAGAGAAAACTTCTCTCTACACTTTTTTCCTTCTTTTCTTTTTTTTCAGAATGATCTATTAATGACAAAAATGAATGAAATTCATAAAGATATGTTAAAAGGATTTGAAAGCCTTGAAAAGAAAATAAACGAAGTTAAATTTCATATTACAGCAGAGTCATATCATACAGTAATAAAAAAAACTATTAATTTTTTATTAATATTTAATTATCATATTTTAGAATGTTACATCTGAAATAAATTTCATTTATCTTCGGTATATTCAAATGCTGAAAAATCCAACACCACAAAGTTTAGAAAAATTCAAAGAAAGTTGTAAAAATCAACCACCTTTGAAAGTTATTGGGGTAAGTGTGATAAGTTTAAAATGTATCTATAAGAGTACTAAAAAAACTTTTTTTATTCATATGTCCAGACTAATCAGAAAATGTAGAAAATTTCCATAAATTTCTAAGAGTTCAGATTTTTGGAATTTTTATTTTCAGCGCTCAGAAATGTTTAAAAATTCCGCTTAGAATGTATCAAACGATTTTTAAATTTTAAGTATGCTCTAAACAATCATTTTTTAAAAAACGGACAACTTGAAGTCACTGCGCAGTGACTGCAACGTGTCTGCCGCAGATATCTGCACACTATCTGCTATAGAAAAATATATGTAAAATATCTCTTTTATAATGTTTACAAACATTAAAAAACTTTTATTTTTTCTCCTTTTTTTTCGTCAGTATTAATAATAAAGAAAATATATAAAAATTAAGCAGTATTTTGCTGTTTTAACGAGTTATTTCAAAAATAAAAAAAATTCAATTTTGGCAGATAGTTTGCAGTGACTGCGCAGATAAGAAACGCAGTCTGCATTCAGTCTGCATTTCTTATCTGCCAACTGTCTGCGCAGTGACTGAAATCGCTATGCAGAAGAGTCTGGGTTATTAAAGAGCACTTTGAAAAAAGCTAAAAATACTTTTGCATTTTTTAAAACATTTATTTATTTTTAAGGGAAAAAATGGAAAAGTTTGGTGTTATAGTTTATGATGGATGTTCCACGTTCGTGAATCATTGTGTCTGTGGAACAGAGGAAGGCCATACCTATGAATATCGGTACGAAGGCAAAAATTATGTAATTTTTCGATCAGCTGGTAAATCAATTTCACAAATGAAAAAACAATTTCGCAATAACCTTGAAAAGGTAAAAGAAAGAATGCGAAAAATTGGATTCACAACAGATTTAAAAAAGATTACAAATGCAATTAAAGATGAATGCAAATATTTACCATTTGTAATGGTTGTACGAAATGGAAATGATTTAGGTTTTCCAATAGAAAATCAAATGGGAGACAATTTATGCTTAGATTTTGAAAACGTTGATTACATTTATGGTCAACGTGGATCTTATTCAATCATTGTTGGATTTGATTGATTAAACAAAATTAAGACAAACATATGGCCCTCACTAAAACCCAATCCAATCCAAGTTCCAATCAAATCCACTAAAAAAATGTTTTTTTTCTGGATTGGGTTTTAGTGCATTGGTACTTGGATTGGATTGGGTTTTAGTGAGGGCCCAAACATATTATTAATTACTTTTTTTTAATATAATAAATTTATTTGTAATAAATTACATATTCTCAAAAAATTTATATTATAACAAAAACTAATTCAGGATGAAAAATATTACAGATCAAAATGGCGCACTTAGCATCAGAATTTCTTACGACATTTTGAAAATTTCGAAAACCTTTAAATTGCATAGTTCGTTCAAAATTGCGATTCCAAATTTTATAGTGAAAAAAAGGGTCCAAAAAATGTTATCTGCATTTCAGTTTGCAAAAAAATCCGGCACAACGTTCACTGTATAAAAAATATCACATTTAAATAAAAAATGATACAGTCGAACCTCGATTTTACGCCCCTCGATTTTACGTTTACCTCGATTTTACACCTATCTTCTGCGGCCCCTCCAAATGGAAATTCCTGTAAACGGACCTCGATTTTGCGCCTTTTTTCACGGTTCCTTGAAAGGCGTAAAATCGAGGTTCGACTGTACATATAATATGTAACATATTATGTCAAAAAATTAGCATTTTTTTCATTTTACAAAAAATTTAGTTGCTTTATTTACAACATAGAAAAAAGCCGTTGATTTTTTTTTCAAATGTATGCACACTTTCAAACGCTTGTAGCTTTTCACAATCTGAAAAGCGATTGAAAAAGCTGAACACTTTTTTTTATTAAACTAAATTAGTTATTTTTTTACGAAAAATGTCTGAAACTGTACTAAAAATGATTTTAAAATTTAATGAAATGGGTTTAATTTCATCTTTAAATTATTTACAATCAACTGAATCTATTGGTGAGTAATTTTGCAATATTTTTACAATGAATTTTCGTAAAAAGTTGAAAATTTAATGCCATAGGAAAAATTTTTTTCACCTGTAACACTGTAAATTAAAGTTTTAAAAGTGTAAATATTCTATGTTAAAGTAAATATTATTAAGTAAATTTAAGTAAATTTAAAAATTAATAAAAACATAATTACAAATTAGACATTTTTTTTTGACGAGATCCATTTTTGCAAAAATTCCTAACACGAATTTTTTTTTCTGCAAACTTTTTTGCGCAGAAATTTTGAAAAAAAAAAAAAAAAAATCTTTAATGAATCTCATTTTTAAACTTCTTATATTTTAGTGATGAATCCGCCACCAGAAAAAGAAGAGCTAGATGCTGCAAAAGTTGTTTTGGTTGGAGATGAAGATGATATTTTGCATGCTGGATATCCGTTTACATTGAAGCAAGAAGGAAAAAGGTTTGTTCTCGTTTTTAACGTTCTTCACTGTAATTTTTTCATTATAGATTTCCAAGTGTTCTTCATTATGTTTATGCGAAAGTTCTGCAACATTTTTCACTTCAGGAAGAGCATGTTTTTGATATTCTTTCAACGCCTGTCTTGGAAGTTGTTGCAAAAGCTTATAAGATGTTAGAAGAAAAGCTTAATCCTGGAACAAATTTGTCACAATTTTCTGCAATTATTCGTCAAACAATGCAATATTATTTAATGCAAGGTTTACGAATTCGAAGTGAACAAGATGAAAGTAAGCTTTTTAGTCTGGTTTGTAATATAAGATATCCCTGACATTTTTAGATTTTCGTACAAATTTATGTTCAACAAAAGATGCTCTGCTTATTGTTTGTGATGAAAAAGATTCTGAACTTGGGGTTGGAATGAGTGATAAAACATTTTATGAATTTTGGTCTGCAAATGGTTATAAAATGCAGGATTTAAGTGATTGGATGTTAAAAGAATATCAACGACCAAAATCTGTTGGACAAAATATTCTTGGTTGTATGCTTATGTTGAGAAGGCATGAACTTCGAGAAGCTGAAAGATTTAAATGCTTAAAGAATCCTGAATTCTCTTTCGAAGGCCTTTCAACTGTTGACGAGAATCCAATGACCGTAACAGCAAATTGTCAAATTCTTTCTTTATCTGGAGTGCTACGACCGCTAAGCAATTATTATCGAAGTATTTTTGATGTTAAAGAAATTAGCTATCGATCCGTTGAACATTATGCATATGAAAGATTATTTGAATCACTGAAAATTGATGAAATTTATGTTCAACAACTTCGTTCTGTACCATATCCGGTTGATGTTGCAGCAGTTGGAATTCGAATTTTGGAATCACTTGAAGCCGAGAAACCAGATTGGCGGCATAAAATGGCAAAGCTTGATCGATATCGCCAAACTGCAATGAAACATAAAATTTCTAAAAATGGAGATTTGAGGCAGTTGCTTTTAAATACTGGAAATGCATTTTTGGTTGAAACAAATCGTAAGTTTCTCACTTTACATCAACACAAATGTTTAAGTTTTAGCTTATGGTGACGATGTTTGGACTGTAAATACTGATGAATATGAACTTCAACATTTATTAACAAAACCAGGCATCGATATCTCTTATCTTGTTGAAATTATGTGCCGTCGAAAAGATCCTTCACCAACGCTAAAACATCTTGGGCAAAATAAAACTGGAATTTTGTTAATGGAATTACGGCAAAAGTATGCAAATGCGTCATTTATTCCATATCCATTTATTGCACCACCAGATATGAATATTCAAAGGCTAGGTCTTTCAAATAATATTATTTGTTTTACTCCTGAAAGTATCTTTCATCCATTTTATCCTGTTCCAATTATTGTTACAAAAGATCTTACCGTACCATCTCCAATTCATTATGTTATATTGTATTCTTGTCGGTGAGTTTTTTTGGCACTTTAAGTTACTTTTTATTACATATATCGTTTTTTTAGATTCCTTGGATTAAAGCCGGCTTTGGAAGAAGATTTATTATCTTTGTCGGATGGATATGAAGCATGGTCAAGATTTAATTGTTTCCTTCAAACAGAAACTAATGTTCCATTTGATAAACTAAAAGCATATTTTATGTCAGAACGTCAAAAACTTATTAAAATTTCATTGGCGCTGATGTTTACCCAACATCCAGCAGTTTTACGAGTTTTGTTAGAAACTGAAGATGCTTTACTCATTTATTGTGCAAGATTTTCAACAATTGAAGCAGAATTATGTTCAGGATTAAGGGAACGTGATTTTCGAAGAGTTTTTCAAGAATCTCAATCTGATATGCGAGAGGTACGGTAACATATTTTTTATCCTATTTCATTTATAGTTTTTCAGTTGGTTGAATTTTTTCTTAAACCACAAGCCTATCGACCACCGTATATTGGAGGAAATCGATTGGGACTTATTATAATGGAACTTCGACGACAATTTGTGCTTGGTGGATGTTATCCTTCAGCATATCAAATTTTGCCAATGCAAATTGAAGGTAAACTTGGAACAGATTCACCAACAGAAAATTATGTTTGTGATAAACAATTTAAAGCTATTAAAAAGATTAATTTTACTTCAACTTGGGCAGGTATGATTTTAAAAAATAATTTTCAAAGTATGTTTAATTACGATGATTTTAGATCCATTAATTCTTGCATTTAAAGATTCTGAAGGATATCGAAAACCGGCTCGTGGATATCCAACGTTTTTAAGAGATGATGAAAATGCAAGTGAAGCATTGGGAAATGATTTTATAAAAGATAAACAAAACCTTATCAATTCTTTCAAAGGTACTGGTCCAGGTCTTGCATATTCTGCAGCATTATTAGTTACAAAACGACTAAATGAACTTTTACTTGGAGCTGAAAGAAAAGCAATTGATATTAAGCATGGAATTGATTGTACTTTATCATGTAATAATGATCCAAAAGAAGATAAGGTATTGCTTTTTGTTTAATGTAGCTTTTTTAATATACAATTTTTAGCCAAAAGAATCACTTCCTCCACCACCACAAATTCAACCGGCTGCTCAACAAACAATTCAACCGCAACAAATGCCATCACTACCTTCTCTTCCACCACCTCAACTACCACAATTTGCAATGAATCTTAATCCACAAGCATTTAATCTTCCACCTCCATCTCAATTACAACATCTTCAATCTCAAATACCTCAATTTTCACAACAACAACAACGACCTCTTCAACCACAACAGCAACAACAAAGATTTTATGATCGTTCAAATCAACCTCCACAAAATAATCAACAACAAAACTTTTATCCGCAACAACAAAGAAATGATTTTCGTGGAAATAATAATGATCGATTTGGTGGTGTTGGAAATGTTGGGCAAAATAATGCAAATAATAATTTCCGTGATCGAAGAGAACGTGATGATCGAAATATGAGAAATCGAACTTTTAATAATTCTCCATCAAGAAATAATACAAGAAATTATAATAATTATCGTGGTCCTGCACATTTACAACAGCAACATGAAAATGGTAATAGAAATTTTTCACCTGCGCGAGATCAACAGCAACAGCAACAATATCCTGAAAGAGCTCCTCCTCCAAGTCCACCAAAAGCAAAGAAGCCAAAACGTGTTGTGGATGAAAGTGAATTATCTGAAGGTGAAATTGTTGATAGTGATGAAGATTGATCTCTTTTTTTTTTTGTTACTTCAGTCATGCTTTTTGTATGTTTTGTTTTTAATTTATGTTTTTTAAAATATTTCTTTGAAATAAAATTTAATTTTTTTAGTTTAAAAATTTTTTATTTAAAGCTTCAACAAATATTAATCAACTTTTTTAGATATTTTTACAACATTTTTTGACGATTTTCTAAAACTTTGCAATTTTACAAAAAACAAATTCCAAAATTTTCCAAATTACAAATATAACTGCTGCATTTACAACAATTACAGCAGCATAAACATCCTAATTATAATATGTAATTAATTCATTTACTTTTCTGTACTTTTAAAATAGTAACCAAGTAATAAACATTTTTCGCATAAATCTTGTTGCTCAGTTACAGACTTTTTTACTTAGAAACACACTTTAAATTTTTTCTTCATTTTTTGATATTTGAATTTTTAAGAATTAATTTAAATCCTTTTAAATTCTCTCGTTATTGCAGAGAAAAAAATCGAGAAAGCTATTAGAATTAATTTTTTTAAATTAATTTTATCATACATCTTACATAAATGAATTGTGTAAAAGCAAACAATTTTAAATTCATGGTCATAAATAAAGTAAAACGTTAATAATAGAGATATTGCATTTTCATATTTTTTGTTCGACATAATTTTGTTCCTTTTTGCTCTTATAAAGAGCAAAAAGGAACAAAATTATGTCGAACAAAAAATATGAAAATGCAATATCTCTATTATTAACGTTTTACTTTATTTATGACCATGAATTTAAAATTGTTTGCTTCGGAAAATTAGAAACATTTGTCTGCTGGAGAAAACTGATAAAGATGGTCCACATTTGTTCTTCATAAAACTTTTGCGCGGACAAAAATACCAACAACTTTGCTCTTTTTTCTTAAAGTCATGTTTTTTGCGTTTTTTGAAGTCAAATTGACACCAAAAAACAAAAAATTGATCTGTTTTATTAAAAATCAGTTAATTGCACTTCTGGGGGCTGGAGCATTTTCGGTAAATTTACCGGTAAACGAGCAACCCTAATTACGAAATCGATATTTCTATTAATTAGGGTTGCTAATCAACTTGTAAATTAAAAAGTATATCTTCTTTGACAATAAACTTTTTTCTTTATTTTTTTCTTTTGTTTGGGAATTTGGCTCAAAAACAGTTCATATAAAAATAATTATTTAAAAGATCGTCTATATTTATGTGTTAATTAACACATATTGGATGCTTAATAGACGTGTTTTTATTACTGAAAGACCCTTTAAATTGATCAAATAATTTAAGTAATATGAATCAGAAATAACAAACGTCATAAATAGATGAAAAATGATAAAATGATTTAAAAGCAATCTCATTTATTGCAAACAAAAAGAATATTTAAATGAGAAAATGGAGTTTCAACAGTTTCAACTTTAGTAAATCCGGCATTTTTCAAGAGTTTTAATGCTAACACATTTGACAATTTAGCAGCTTCTAGAGCTGCTAACATCTTGAATAAATCAGTAACAGTGAAATATGAAAGAACTGGTTTATTTTGAAGGATATTACTGTTTTTAGGTTTATTTACTTCCATCATTGCATAATGGCCATCATTGATAAAGACGCGATTAATTTCTTTGATGGCCTAAAAATGTTTAAAAAATGTATCTCAGATTTTATTACTAAAAGCGGGCAGATTTTCGGTCACCGACAAAAAAATAGTTATAATCAAATGACCGAAATGCTGCTGACCGAGGACCGCCAACACTGGTATTTGATAATGTAAAAAATTCTTTGGAGAGTGTTTACCGTATGATTTTATCGATTTTAACAAAGAACACTGAAAAACCGTTCGCAAAATAGTTGCCAATATTTGGCACCAGTAAATTACAAAAATGATAAAAAAATTGTTTTTTGGAATTTTTTTATTAAACGTAAAGAAACATCCGAAAAAATATTTTATCAACAAATGCAAAAAATTTATGGATTATGGCCAAAAATGGTAGATGTTGTAAATGACTGAATATATAAAGTTTTTTGGAGAAAAACAGGCATGAGAAGCTTCCACTATTTGGCGGCCTGACGTAGAACGCTACATTTTTATCCTGTTTCTGAATTTTATTTTTTTCATGTTTTTCCGTTAGAAAAGGGTGTCAAAAAAAGGATATCAGTATGTAAATAAAAGATAATGAAATAAAAATTTTTATCAATGCTGATAATGCGATTTTGGCGAAGTGCGTCAGGCCGCTATTCTCATGCCTGGAGAAAAATTATTTAATTATCGCCAATTTTTTTTATTAGTTGATACGAATATTTTGTAATTTGAGTGCTGTGTTTTTTCATTGATTTATTCATTTTGCAAATATTGTTGCTATTTTTTGCTCTCTTTTTTTGTTTTGTAGAGTGCCTCAAAGTTTTATTTTTTCGTACATTATTTTCACGAACAATAATACTTGAAAGATTTTTATCTACCCCCTTTTTAATGGGCAGAAAAATCGGGCGGGAAAAATTTGAAAAAGTAAAAGGAAATTTGTTTTTTTGGTTTTCATTGCAGTAAAAAAATGGAAGTTTGAAAAAAATCATTTTAAACATTTTTTCCACTGGTTGACTTTTACTTTTTTTTTGAATATTTTATAAAATTTGTGTTTTATTATTATTGCATCAACATTCAGCGAACCTTTTTGCTGATATTGTTGGTGTCATGGGTCAAGCTTTTCCAGATATCAATTTTTGACATTACAACATCGGCAATTGCAATAATTTTAATGCAATGCCACCACAAAATCAAAATGGAATTAACGTTAACACGCAATTTCAGCATCAGTACCCACATCAAACTTTTTACAAAGAGAGTGTCTTTTTTTTCGTTCCTTGCTTGGCGAAATGTTTAAAAATGCCATGTGGAAAAAAAAGATGAAAATGCGTTTATTCAGTCGTTATGGAAAATTTTTCTTTTTTTTCCACCTGGCACCTGGTACGTTGGAAATTTTTTCTCAACTTTAGCACATCGAATTCTTAGGAAAAATTTCGCGAAGCCCGAAACGAAACGAAGCTTGAAAAACCGCAAGATTTCGGGAATACGAAACGAAATGAAAACTTCGTCTCCAGGCTATCATTAGACATATTTGTATTAAAAAATTAAAATAAAAAACGATTTTGATTATCTTTAAACTGCTTTTATCGTTTTTTAAAAATTAAGTCAAGTTATTTCAATTTGTTGTCAAAATTTGTATTGAATTGTACAATTTTGATAATATTAATTGTTGGGGCAACTTTTCCACGACGTAAAACATCAAGGCTATTATTTAATGTTCACTAGACTATAAACATTAGTAACAGTCAATCAAGCTTTAAAATACATTTAATTGCATTTTTGTTCTTTAATTTATACACGCTTAAGCTATATCGCACGTGAAATATCTTTCATGAAAAAATTTTTTGAATACCATAATGTGCTCAAAACACGTGATGAGGTTTACAAAATTTCAATTTTTTAAATTAACTTTTTATTGCAATTTTACGTTTTAGAAAGCAATGGGGAAAAATTAATTAAAATTTAACATTTTTTTCAGTTTTAATTATCTCATTCCTAATTAAAACGCTATTTGTTAATTTTATTACGATTTTGATGTTTTAAAATTTTTTATTGTTTTTGCTAAAGCTTTAATATAAATAGTAATAATATAAAGGTGTTAATTCAAATACAATTCACTTTATAAAAGTTTAACAGTTAGTAGAATCGCGAATTAAATAATAATAATGCCTTTAACGATAGCTTTGATAATCTATTTTGTCATTGAATTATTTTGGTATTTATTTCATTTTTCTGTGTTAGTTTTAATGATTTCAAAACGAAAGAATGATTTCAAAGGTCCATTTTTTAATATTTTTCGGACAATTTTAATTGCTGATTTAATTTGCTATTTTGATGTAAGTTTAATATTAACAGCTAAAAAACATGAAAACAATATTTTCTCGTTTTCATTTTCAAGTTCGATTCCCGATTCAAATTCCATACAATAAAGTTGACAGAATCGAAATAGGAATTGGGAATCTGTATTAAGAGCATTTCAAAGTGTTGCAAAAATTTTTTGTTACTTCTTTTTAGAGCATTTACAATCTTTTCCTCTAAAAAATTAAAACTTTGCGATTTAAAAATTATGACCCTTTCTTTCAAAGTCGGATTTGGGAAAAATCGTAATCAGAATTGGAATATAATTAAGAATCCGGGTCATTAAGGCTAAGGATAAAAGAATACATAAAATCAACAATCGTTTGACAAAATGTGTAAAAATGAAATTGAAATTTTTGAAGTATTATGTCGAACATTGCTCCGCCATGGAGCAGCATTTATGTAAACAAAATTAGATTTTTATATTAAATTTTCAGATGATTTTCACATTAAAACTTCCACATCTTCAATCATTAACAGATTTTTTAAAAAGCAGCGTATATTTTGTTGCAATTACATTTAACGTTGCAGCATATATTGCTGCGGTGCAATTTTTAGGACATTTATTTTTGACATTTAATCGTTTTAATTTAATTTTATTTCCATTAAAATATGAAAATATTTGGAGGCGACAATGGTATACTGTAGTAATAATTGTTGTGCCATTTGTAATTTATTCTTGGCGATTTCATGAACCTTTGACATATGTTTTTTCTGAAGACGGGGCATTTTTTGTAGTTTTTGTTAATAGTTCTGTCTCAAAAATTAGTTACACAATTGGTACAACTTTATTTTTGACAACAACTTGTCTTGCAGGAATTTTAAACTTTTTTGCATTTTTAAAATTTATATTTTACAAACATCACAATCATTTTTTTAATGTAAATGAAAGAAATTTGTTACGTAAGTAATATAACGTTTTTGAACGGTTTTGAAAAAAGGGGCTCTGTGAGATCTCGATTTCTATCCATCAAATCCTGGTTTTTTCGAAATCAAAATCCCCGACCTTCGCTTGCAAAAGTGATAAGAATCTTGCAAGAGACCGGCACTTGCAAGAAAATTGTAAGAAAATTGCGCGCTGTTATTTTCTCGCAAGAAAAGTGCAAAAAATGAATTATGGCAAGAAAAGAAAAACGTTTGTGCAATAATTTTGCAAATTTTTAAATAACTTTCCCGACCTTCGCTTGCAAAAGTGATAAGATTCTTGCAATAACTTTGCAAGACAAAAGTGCCTAGGCACTTTTGTCTTGCAAAGTTATTGCAAGAATCTTATCACTTTTGCAAGCGAAGGTCGGGTCTCGAATCTCAGTAAAAACTAATTTTATATAATTTATTTTAGTTGTTTCATTTGTAATTTTTATTGCGCAATTATTCCGAATTTCCTATAATTTGGGAAATTTGATTTTTGATTCAAATCCTGGTGTGTTATCGTTTTTGAATGCAATTATACCATATTTGAATAATTTATTCGCTTTGAGTGGAAGTGTCTCATTAATGTTTTTAAGGTTTGAAAAAAGTTACAAGTTTTCATTAATATCATTTTATAGCCCCACAACTCGGAAATCATACAAATTATTTTATTTTTCTAAAAATTCTAAAGTACCAACAACTTCGACAGCATCGAAAATGTTTCCATCGCCTTGAGAATAAAAAATGAATTCGAATAACTGTAAAAGTTTTTTCTTTGTTTAAATACATCTTTAAATTTATTATAATAAAATAACTTTCTTTCAAGAAAATGAAATTACGAGTCGTAAAAAAATAGAAGATTTGTTTTAAATTGCATTCTAAATTAAAATATAATATTTGTTAAGAAACATCACAGGAAAAATTTTCTTTTTTCTGTTTTTTAAAAACCTGGACAACTAGATTGAATTGTGATATATTTGAAATCAGTGCCAATATTTTAAGTTTTAACTTTTTCATTCATTGAAGCTGCAAAATAATAACATTTTCTTCTTGTCAGGACAAAAGATGAAATTCAAAGAAAAAATTATAAAATGTGAGTCTACTGCTTTCATTAATTATGAGAGAAAAATGCAAAAAAAATTGTTCCACGATGTTGTAAATTATGATTTTTATGCAAAAAACATTAATAAATAAATTTTTACAATTGCTAAGTTAAAAGACAAAAATATAAAAAAAACAAATTAAATTACATTTGGTTATTTAAAAAAAGCTAAAAACATCAAGCGCTGTTCATTAAACTAAAAGTGTTTATTATTTGTGTAAATTTAATTACACAAATATTTTTACAAAAAAATAAATATTTAGACTAGGGTGCGCAGCGATCACTTTTTTTTCAAAAAAGAAAGTAAATGAGTCGCGGCCTCAAAAATTTAGAGGACTGCCTTATTTAAAAAAATAATTCTTTTTCGTTTTTATTCTTAGAAATGGTTGTCGATGAAACGGTAAGAAATTCTATTCTTAAAATTTCTATTTTTTTCTTGTTTTTTAGCACATTCTTAACGAACTAACATGGGTTTTTTTGCCCGGACATTTTATTATGATAATTCTAGCATTTATAAGTATTTTTGGAACTATAAATATTGTTCTTGCTACATGGAATGCACCGTAAGTCATAAAGGTTACTATCTCCCCGTTTTCTGCCTCCCCTAAGATTTTTTATTTATTGGCATCCCCGTCCCAAAGAGTATTTTTTATACGAAAAAATTGGTTAATTAAAATATTTCTTAATTTTTTTTTCAGTTATCTTCATGGAACTTGCAATTATTTAATTGCTTTAAATGCAATAGCAGACAGTTGTCATCAATTAACACAAATAATTCACGGTGTAATTATGTTTACAAAAGATGGATATATGACAAGATTACCATGTACATATTTGAATACCGTATCACTTATTGGTGCAAATACAGCAATGTTAGGAGTATTTATTATTGGAATTGATCGATTGTTTAGTGTTATTACACCCACTTTTTACCGAAATTCTAATAAAACTATTTATCACACTTTTATTGCTGTTATAATTGTTGTAATTAATGGAATATTACTTGGATTGATTTATGATTATGCAATTAAAAATCCAAATGAGTTAGTTTTGCCATTTAAAAAAAAGCTTTTAGGGTCTTCCCACGCTTGTGTGCTTTTTCTAAAAAAGGTTAATAAATTTTTCCCGTTTTTTGTGCGTTTTTAAAGGTACTCCCACATTGAAGCTGCCAAAATGAAATTATGAAATTTTAAAATTAGTGGTAAATCAAAAGGTTTGCCTTTAAAGATGACATTTATCGTATGCTTCTTTGCTGTCGAATAATAATCGTGATTTCTGAAGCAAATATCAAAATTATATATAATAATCCTGGTAGTCCTGAACAAGGTCGTACCCATGATAACCTTTTTGAGGGGTCACAACCCATTTCAGGGGCACCTTTAATCTTTTGCCGCCACCAACACAAAGAAACCAGACATGAGAAGCTTCCACTGTTTGGCGGCCTGACGTAGAACGCTACATTTTTATCCTGCTTCTGAATTTTATTTTTTTCTTGTTTTTCCTTTAAAAAAGGGTGTCAAAAAAAGGATATCAGCATTTAAATAAAAAATACTGAAAAAAAATCCTTATCAGTGCTGATAATGCGATTTTGGCGAAGTGCGTCAGGCCGCTATTCTCATGCCTGAAAGAAACAAAAGATTAAATAAAAATGTCGCATTTTGGAGACGGACTTTAAATGTCCCTTTTAGGTACGACCGTGACTCTAAAGAAGGAAAATCTAAACATAAAAAATTTGGGGAATTCATTAACTATTTTCCACTAAAAATTTGAAAAGCATGTTATTTTTGTTGAAGTCCCTATTTTGAAACCATTTTTTTCTTCTTCACATTTTTATATGTGAAGAAAAAAAAGTTTCGTGTAAGCGGTTTTAGAACATATTTTTTTAGTAAAACGCTTTGCTATTTCCCTGAAATAATGGGAGGTATATCTGCAAGTGTATGGTTCACATTGTGCATAACCTTAAATCTCAGCACAATAATATGCTATCTCATACTTGGAATCATCCTAAAATACAACACAAAAGCTTTAAATGCAACAAGAAAAATCTACAAATCTATTCAAATTATTATGTTTATGATATTTTTTGGTTGGATTATTGCATGCGCATCAGTTATTATTTACCAAAATTTAAAGTATAATTGGGAAATTCATTATATCTCTTCCGTTTATTTGGGAATATTTGTTCAAATTGCTTGCACTTCAAATTATTTTATTCTTTTTAAATTTAGTACCGATTATCGTCCAATATTTAAAAGATATCTAAATTTTATTAGTAATATGTTTTTTGGTCAAAAAGCATTTTCTGAAATTTCTACTTTAACTCCTGTTTACACCCTTCAACGAAAAAGTATTATTACTTTAAATTAATTGTTTTTTGTAAAATTGTTTTTTTTTATTTGTTTGATGTTTGAAAGATATTAAAAATAAAATATACATTATTATTAAAGTGTGACCTTTGAGCATTTACATTGCAAAAAGGTAATCGGATATCCATTAATGCTTTCCTAATTTTTAGCCTCCGCCATGATTCTGTATTTCGATTTCGAAAACGGGAAAAAATGGAAATCGGAGCATTTTCACTAAAAAAAAGATATTTCGATTTTGCCTTTTTAACCGAAATTCGAAATCCAGGACCATATTCAGAAAGGAATTTTGATTAAAAACCTATATTTTTTGTTAAAAATGTAAACTTTGGGTGGAACATCTCGAAAATCGAAATATATAACAGCAATTAATTTTACTTTTTTAAAATAAACTAACAATTAAAATAGGGACCGGCTTCACATTTTGCCAAGCCCTTTTTTTTTAAATTCGACGGTCATCGTCTGCGTATTTTGACCAAAAAATAAAATTTTAGTAACAAAAAAAATTTTTGTATATTCTGATAGCCCGTAAAATTCTAAGAATGCAACTGTCAAGAAAAGTATTAAGTATTATGCATTTACGTGGTGAAAATCCCCAAAAACCTCTAAAAATCATGTTTTTTGGGGATAAAAAAAATTTGCAGATCGCAATTTTTTCGCCCTTTAGATATATTATTCTTCATGGTAAAATAGATCTTCAGAAAAAAAATTAGACCCGCATCTGACCGGGAACCTTGTTTTTTACTTAAATTTAATAAAAAAAAGCAGGCGATGAGGCTTCTCACGTCAGGTTAGGTAATTCAAAAAAACACAGAATTTGCTAGAAAAAAGAAACTGTAAAAATCAATCAATCGCTGCGAGACCAAATGAGCGTCTTATTTTTTCTTGTTTCTTTGAAAAGTCTTGCGTTTTTTTTGAACAAAATATTTCTATGCCCGGGGAGAAATATAACAGCAATTTATCTTTGTGACCTCGATTAAGTTTAATTTAAGCCATACTATATTTCCCTTTAAACCTCGGTTTTATTTTACGAACAACAACAACAACAAATTATGATTTTGACAATATTGATTGTGATGATTTTAATGTATTAATGTAATAAAAATTTTAAAGCTATGTTTAAAATTTTTATTTTTCTTTTTTAAAATAAATAATAGTTAAAAATGCAAAAAAAAAAATTATATCGTGTTCAATATTTTGTTCAAAAAAAACGCAAGACTTTTCAAAGAAAAAATAAGACGCTCATTTGGTCTCGCAGCGATTGATTGATTTTTACAGTTTCTTTTTTCTAGCAAATTCTATGTTTTTTTGAATTACCTAACCTGAAGTGTTCTTTTTTGTTTTTTTTCTTTAAAAAAAAGCAGGCGATGGGGGGAAAAAAACGCAAAAAAAGGAGATCACTTTTCGCTGTAAAAGTGTTCCCCGTGCAAAGTCATGACCATTCTGACCATTGATAACAAAATTTCAGAATCCAATTGCGTTTCAGAAATAAATTTTCACAAATTTTTACTTTTTCTACGATATCAGGGCTGTCCGGAACAAAAATTTTCATCCGGAATCCGGAACACGGAATTCCGGATTTTTTTTTGTCCGGAATCCGGAAAAATCCGGAACAATCCGGAACAAATTTTTTCAGACCTTATATAAAAGGCGAAAAAATTTTTTTTCGTCTATTTAATATCAAAAAACGATCATAACAGGCTGTATTTTAAGAAAAGTGAAAAGCTTTAAAGTATAGAAGAAGTTTTGGTTTTTGTATTTATTTGTTTTCCCGCTTGTTAAGAAAATCAAACACAAATCATGGGTAAAACTTTGCCCTGAAATACAAATTTTTATTTAACATAAACTAAAATTTAACAAAATCAATGAGAAAATAACAAGAGAGATTATTACCAAACAAACATTTTCTAGTGCATTGGAAAGAAACATTCATTTGAAAACACAAAAAATTGCGCAGACACGCCGCTGACATATGCCATATCGAACAAGAGGATGGTTGCATTGAAAACTTTTTATTGGCTAAAAAGGAGAGATGAACAAAAATAAAATCAATATAGTGGAGTTCGTGTGTATGTCACTGTTTATTCATTTTTTCAGAACAAAGAAAACAAATTAATTCAACCACAATAAAGGAAAAAAACATATAAACTTTTATTACTTTATAAAACAAAATTAATAATGTGATAATCCATAATTTTACGGTTTAAAACGAGTTGTTAAATTATTTTTAAATATTAACTAAAAGTGCAAAAAAAAAGTATTTATACTTTAACGTAATATACAGATTGTTCCGGATTTTTCCGGATTCCGGTCAAAAAAATCCGGAATCCGGAACTCGGAATCCGGAACGCAAAAAACGTCCGGAATTCCGGATTTCCGGAACACGGTCCGGAATTCCGGACAGCCCTGTACGATATTCCCCGTAGCTGAAACTAGCTGTCTTTTTTTCTCAAAAAAGAGAGAAAAAAATGGTCAGAAAAAAAACCCAAGCAGGCGATGAGTACGCGTTTTGGTATGTCTGTAGTTAGCACTTCAGCCTTTCATGCATGGTCGCACGAAAGATATTTTTCAACTTTATTGTGTTTTTGTAAACTAAAATAGTTTGCGGTATGACGTTTTCTAATTGTATGAGGAATGTAAAAACCCTTTAAATTTAATATTTTTGATTTAAAAGCAAGTGTGTTTTACTATGCGGAGACTAAGGGATTCTATTGGGTCTGAAGTCATATAGGACGTGGATATGAAAAACCATGATTTGCTTTACTCGAAATATTATATTCGTAAATTTTCAATTTCTTTTTAAACACTTCCATTTTTTTCCTTTTTCTCCTCCCTATTATAATTTTTTTTGTGTATTTTTTAAAAATTAGTTTTTAGAGTCTTTAATGACTTTATTTACAAACAAATTACATACAAAATAAAATAAATAATATAAATTAAAAACAATAATTTTTTATACTTTTTTATAAAACTAATTTAAATTTAAAATGATTACAAACAATCTTACTTTTTTAAAATATAAATTTCATAATTGACTAACAATTAAAATTAATTAATTTTTATATTTTTTTAACATTTGAACTTAACTAAAAACAACGACTTCAGTTTTTTTTATTAAACCCTTTTTTCATCTTTTGAAATCTTTTTTCATTTTTTACAACGGATTTAAAAAATCCATCTTTCTTTATTTTTTTTGGACATTGTTTTTTCTCATTTTTTGAGATTTTGCAAAAATTAGGATACACTATTTTTGAATTAAATGTAAAAACTAACGAATTTTACAATTTTTAGGGCTATTATAAATGCTGACATGGTCAGATTCTTGAGCGCCTTTAAATTTCTTGAGTTGATAAAATGAAAATTTTTGAAATTCATTTTTTCGATCGGCTAAAACTTTTAATTCAACAGTTTTAACAATTTGAAGAGTTGGTTGTTGAAGGATGAATCGATTAAACCATGATGGACGAATTAGTTCTGTTCGAGATTTTTTAATTGTAACAAAATCTATTTTTGGATTTGGAAAATCCCTAAATTTTGGAATTTCGGTATTTTCGATGCTAATTGTTGTTGGACGACGTTTTTTGCATTCAAATGGTGGTAAAATATATTCGTGCAAGGAGATATTTTCATCAGTATTATAAATTTGACTATTTCTAAGTGGTCGATTTGATTGATCAAATGTTGTGGAAGAAGTGATATCATTATGTGATAAAGTTGGATACATGGATGTTGAAGTTATTGAAGTTGAACGTAAAGGAATTTGTAAATTTTGTTCACTTTCATGCTTTTCAATTTCTGCTAATGTTGGAGCTGAAGAATATGGTGGTGGACTTGATGGAGTTGAAGAAGAATTAATTGAATGCCAATCTTTATCATCATTTCCATGTGTGTGACTTCTTTCACGTTGAATTCGATTAAAAAGTCGTCGTTCTTCCTGAAAAAATGTTAAAGAGTAATTTTGTTTTTATGGTAATGTATTATTGTAGACAAGGGTACTGTATTAGAGTTATGCATTATGCAATAGTTATTACTGGAAAAACTTTTTAAACAATATTTTTTCTAATTTTTTTTATAAGAAAAAAGACAGCTTTTTTAATGACTCATTTATTTACAGAAAAATTCATCGCTTAAACTTCCGCCGCTTTTTTTTTATCAGTAAAAATTGAGCGGAAATAAAAATCAATAAAAATTTATTGGTTTTTTATTTTTCATTTTTTAAAAATTTTTAGTAAAAATCAACAGCAGTTTTTTACGTTATTTATACAGCTATTTAAAGGAGGCGGACCCTTTGATCCATTTTAAAAAAAAAAAGGATTTCGAAATATTTCTTATTTTTCCAAGCCATCGATATTCGTGATCAGGGTGACTCTTGAAACGAAAAAATGTTTCCTTTGTTAAAAAAATAAAAACAGTGGAAGCTGCATTTTTGTTTAAAGAGTCACCCTGATCACGAATATCGATGGTTTGGAAAAAAAAGAAATATTTCGAAATCCATTTTTTTAAAAAAATGGATCAAAGGGTCCGCCCCCTTTAAAAAAAAGCATGTTAAATAATGAGAAAAAGTTTTTTTGATTTGTTTTTTAATATTAAATAAAAAATTTATGTAACCACAAAAATTTGTTATAATTGCAAAATGAATATTATGTGAAAAATCGAAATAATTTTTACGAAAAAATACCAACATTGAAAAAAAACATACCATTTGTTTAGCACGTTGTTCTTTAAATTTACGATAAACTCGTTTCATTCCCGAGAAAAACCAAAAAGCTTTCTTTCAATAAAAAAAGTAACTTTTAATTAACCAAACTTTTCACTTTCAAACAAAGCAAAAACAAAGTAAAGATAAGATTTCTCTTTTTTTAACGAAAATGTCTTTGATAAAAAAAGAAAAAAAGGGATAAAAAAGCTGACTAAAGCAGCACCTTTTATACCTTCCTTCGCTTTTAATTGTTTACATTAAAAAAAGTGTGTCACTATTTTGTTTTATCAAAAACTTATCAGAAATAATATTACTTTGAATGAATGTAAAGGCACGGAGTGAACTTGCAACGTAATGAAGTTTGTTCCCATTGAAAAAAATATGTACGTAAGTTTTTTGGTAAAAAAATAACCGGAAATTATAACATATTTTGAAATATTTTTTGTTGTTTTATCTAAAAAATTACATAAATGCTTTGAAAAACATTTAAAAAAAAGTTAAATTAAAATATTAAAAATAAAGGAAATAATATTTTGGTAAAAAAATAATCATTACATATTTTTATGGAAGATTAATTTTATTGCAGTAAAATACGATATTTTAAATATTTAGAAAATCAGGAAATATAATAAAATAAACTCTTTGTGTTAAAATTTATCTCCACAATTTTTTCAATTTTTGTCAAGAAAAAAATTTTTAACTGGAATAATGAAAGTCTTAAAAATTATACCATTGAAATTCACATAAAATTTAGAAAAAAATAAACCGCCAAAAAAGCGAGCAAATTGTACTCACAAGGGAACCGTCTGACATGTGATTTCGCTTTTGAAACGGGACCTATTTTAGAATACTTCCCTGATATTCAAACGTATTTTCCCAAATTATGAGCGGCCCCTTCCCCAAAAGTATTTTTTCACCTAATCGACTATACTACTATAGTATACGTTATCATGTGCTACTTATACCAATTAATTGCTTATTTTTTGAATTTTACGCTTTCTTGTTAGTCCATAATTGATTATTGTTGTTAAAATAATGTTTTGTCACTTTCTGAATCATTATAGAACTGCAAAAATGCAATTTTAAGCAATTTATTGGTATAAGTAGCACACGATGACGTATAGTATAGTAGTATAGTCGATTAGGTAAAAAAATACTTTCGGAGAAGGGGCCGCTCATAATTTGGGAAAATACGTTTGAATACCAGGGGAGTATTCTAAAATAGGTCCCATTTCAAAAGCGAAATCACATGTCAGACGGTTCCCTTGTCAGAAAAATTTATCAAATTTTAAATGATGTTTTTTGTCTTCTCTGTTTCATTATTTTCTAGAACATCTTCAATGAAAGAAAAAAATTGCAGGTGTTCCAGAAAATACATTTTTTTACCAAAAAAAATTTGTTTTTACAATTTAACTTTTTTTGCAAAAAAAAAACAATAAACAAAAATTTACATATTTTGCAAATCCTCAAAAACATTTTTTCACGATTTTTTTATTTGCACATTCATTTTTTCAAAAATGTGTTTAGCGTTTGGTAAATTAATTTGTGCTTTTATTTATACAATTTGTTTAATTGCACTTATTTTTGAACTTGCACTTCCACGTAAGTTTTTTTAAAAAGATAATTTTCTGGTTAATATTGTTTTTTTTAAGATTGGAGAATATATGTTAGTGAAAATGGTGAAGCACAACTTCAAACGGGCATTCTTGGACAATGTGGACTTTTTGGATCAACTTTATTAAAATTTAATGATTCTGTGAATTTAAATGGCAAAGAAGTTTGTGAGAAATGGATTTCGGTACGTTGATTTTTTTAAATGGGGGATTCGTTTGGAAGAAATTGTGACAAGACATAAATAAAATTGGATATATTAGAATCCAACAAAATGTAAAACATTAAAATGCGCTTTATAAGACTGTGATGCGTTAACTGGGGTGGCTCAAAATTTTATGCTATAATTAATTTAAAAAAGAAGTTTTAATGGGAGCGAAGGATTTTATACTTTTTTCATTTTAACATTGTTTTTTTTGAAATTGCATGAACCTGAAAATCAGGCAAAAAAAACAATAGAAAAAAACCCTGATTGTCAGGTTTATGCCATATTTTATAAAATGTTGAAATGCAAAATATATCAAACCTTCCGTCCCCTTTAAAAGCGAAGCTATAAATTTTTTGTCAAATACACTGTGGTGTTGATAGGTGACCCCGAACCTGGTGCCGGAGTCGAATTCTTCAACAGAAAAAAGGTACCGACGCAGCTTTAAGCTACGGCAATTTTTTGTGTCAGGACTATTTTTACTCCCATAGAGTTACTGTAATTAGAATTTAATATAAACCACAAACTCTGATAATTTTTCAAGATTACCTAAATTAAATAAGAACTTTTTTAATTTTAAAATGCCATAAAACAAATTCCATCAAATCTTCGATTTTCAGAATCGCCCATTTTCCGATTTTGTTGTTATATATTTTCTACTTTCAACTGTACTCATTTTAATATTTAATCTTATATGGACATTTTTATCATTTTTTCAATGCTGCTGCAATGATTGCTGTTTTTATGTTTTACCGTGCACTTCTTTCGTTGCAACAATCTTTCTTGTTATGGCAATTATAATTTTTGATTTGAATTATGAAACTGATGGAAATACTGGAATTTGTAAGTTTTATATTTAAAGGGAACGAAAAGTTTGATATATTTTTTATTTTAACGTCGTCTTTTTAAAAATGGCATGAACCTCAAAATCAGGCAAAAGAACAATAGAAAAAAGACCCTGATTATCAGGTTTATGCTATATTTTAAAAAATGTCTAAATGAAAAATATATCAAATCGCACTTTTGAAGCTTTTTATTAATTTTGTGACTCCTTTTTAGCATCTGAATACATTCACAAACATTCATCATTTTATTCTGTTGCATCTCTAATTTATCCAATGGTTGGCTCAATCTTTTCTGCAGTTTTTATTTCATTTTTAAAAGATACTTTTTGTCATGATGAAAAGAAAAAATAAATTTTCTGTATTAATAAATTTTATGACTTTTTATTGTTTAAAAATATTGAATTTTTGGGATGTTTTTATTAAAGACAAGTAAAATGCACACATTGAACACGTACTGCCGACGGAGAATGAACGGATGAATTTTTACAAACATTAATATTTACAAAAACTCATCCGTCAATGCTCAACGAATGAATGACAGCAAAAAAACGCTTTCATTCTCCATCATTGCTTTTTTTTCGTGTTACGAATCAGTTCTATTTTGCTTGTCTTCGAAACTTCCTATAAAATTTGCTCGACATTAATATACGCAAAATAAAGTAAAATTATTTCATTTTATTTTAACATTTTAACCATAAATTTTTAAAGAAGAAGTCAATCTTGGTTTTTAAGACTGGTAATGTTGCATCATTTAAAAAAAAAGCTTTCATTTTGTTTTGTTTTATAAAAAATAGAAAAAGAAATTTCCTCCTTTTTCTATTTTTTACTACATTTTTGAATTTTTTATAATTTTTTTGAAAGGACTGTAAACCAGAAAACCTTCGATGAAAAAAAAACCTTAAAATTATAACAAATGAATAGCAAAAGTTTTTTTTGATGGAAAAATATAAATTGATAAAACTGGCAATCCACCATTTTTATTAACAACGGTATTAAATTACAAAATAGGTACATCCATTTATCATGAAACATTTGTAGTTTTTTATCTATAAAAAATCATGCTAATTTTTATGTCAAAAAAGCCTTCAACATAATTTCTTTGATTGGATAAAAACAAGAATTTTTTTATAGCTGAATATCGTTTATTTCGATTTAAAGACAAATAAATTAATTTTGAAGGTGAAAAAATTCACAAATAATTACAATTTTTAGAAATTTTTTTTTTAGCATTGAGTTGGAAGAACACATTTTCCATCTTTTGATCGTAAAAATCCAGGTTTACAATCACATCCTTGTCCGCACATTAATGTACAAACTGTTGGCTAAAAAAATAAAACACTATAAAAGAAAAAATATTTTTTTTGCAAAAACTTACAACTGGAACGTCACAACTTGGTTCACATCGATTTGCTCGATTTGAACATTGAATAAAAATTTCATTTTCTCCACATTTCATTGGTTGTTGAGGAAAAAGTTGTGCCGAAATTGTTTCGGCAATAATAAATGTAAGAAAAATGATTGCGAATGATTTCATTTTTGGAATTGATTAAAATGGTGCTAAAAATGGATTATTTAAAGCTAAAGCACTTTTTTGATCGCAATTTGATTTTTTTAAATGAACGATGTCACGATATTTAACAAAGAAAAGAGCAAAGTAAAAAAAAACGGGGTCAAAAAATGATGCACTTTGATGAACAAAAAAGTTAAAGTCAACAAAAAAATAATTTGGAAAGAAATTTAAATTATTAAAATAAAACATTCAAGTTAGCTTGTACTAGAATAATTCATTTGAAAATATTCAGTGGCCGAATTACCACTTTTTCATACTATTAACTTAAATTGTCATTTTTATTTTATATAAATGAAATAAAAGAATTTTTAAATGCTTTTTAACATTTTGAACGTGGAACACATTTTCCTTGACTATTTCGAGCTGTGCCTTCAATACATTGACATTTTGCTGGCATACATCTATGAATACATATTTCAGCCTAAAAATAAATTTAAATATTTGATAAATTGATAAAATATTATTTCTTGCCTCTGGTTTACCACATTCATTTTCACAAGCTGTAGCGCATTCATTCCATTTTTCATTTTCGTCACATTTTTGAGCATTTGCTGAAAACTTATTTCATTAAAATCATCAAACAGTATCTTTAAAAGTTTACCAAAAGCAAAAGCAGCAACAATAAAAACAAAAATCCAAATAAAATTAAATCTCATATTTTTATTTTTTAAATCAAATGCAAAAAACTAATTTTTGCTAAAAATTTTTTTCCTTTTTATACCCTCTCTCCCTTTCCGGAAAAATCTTTCCCATCAAAAAAGGAAAGGTGGACCGAAAAAAATGAATCAAAAAACACGCTTTTTTTCATTCTTTAGTCAACATTTAAAAAAAGCAAATGTTATAGAGTGACATCAAAAATTTAAAAAAATATGATGCAAGACTGCGCAAAAAAAGGTTATTAAATGTTCATTTACTTTTTTTTATTTGACAAATTTCAAAAAAAAGATAACATAAAACGCTCTCGAAAAAAATATATTTACACAAAAATTGAACGGTAATAAAAGTACAAATATCCAAAAGATCAAGCATAGATTATATTTGTTTTTGTTTTATCGAAAAAAATATTAATCTCGAATTAAAATTAAAAAACAAATCTGTTAAAATAAAAAAATGTGCGAAAAAAATATTCGAATATTTATTAAATTCTTATATTTTTTTTTTAAAAATCACACTACAAAAAATTTATAAATGCTTTTTAACATTTTGAACGTGGAACACATTTTCCTTGACTATTTCGAGCTGTGCCTTGAACACATTGACATTTTGCAGGCATACACATTTGAATACACATCATATCCTAAAAAATATTATTAAGTGAATTTGTTTCAATATTCTATAATTTTTTGCCTCTGGTTGACTACATGATGCTTCACAAGCTGAAGCGCATTCAGCCCATTTCTCATTTGGGCCACATTTTTGAGCATTTGCTAAAATTTTTATTTTGCTTAAATCGTTTTTATTTGGAACATACCAAAAGCAATGACTGAAGCAATTAAAACGAAAATCCAAATAAAACGCATTTTAATAAATTTTTTTTAAAATCAATCAGAAAACTGATTTCTGTTTAAAATTTCAGTCTCTTTTTTATACCAACTTTTTATGTTAACCTTGTAACAAAAAAAGAAAGGTAGACCAAATAAATCAAAAAAACATGTTTTCTTTTCAACTTTTTAGTCAATATTATTAATGAAAGAGTGACATCAATTTTGATATATAAATTTGCGCAAAAAATATAATGTTTGTCCAACATAAATGAATAATAATATCTCATTTACGTTTGACAAATAACAAAAAAAACGTTGGAGCAAAAAACTATTTGCAGAAAAATGCTCAAAAAATAAAGAGTAATAAAAGTACAAATATTCAAAAGCTCAATCATGGATTATATTTGTTTTTTTTTTATCGAAAAATAAAGATTAATCACGAAATTTCATTAAAAACAAATCTGTTCAAATAAAAAAAAATGTGTGAGAACGTATGATTCAAATCGGTAGATTTATAGCTGAAAAACAAAAAATATTGCTATAAGATTTTGTAGGATAAGCTATTGTAAAATTTAATAGTTTTTGCAATTTTGCAATTGTAATAATTGCATTGATTGAAAAAAAGCATAACAGATGTTAGGGTTAAATTTGTGAAACGTTCGCTTTGTTTTTAGATTACAGATGCAAGATTTTATTATCGAGAAAATATTAAAGTTCAAAGATTTTCAACAGTACAAATCGATGTTCCATTAACAATTTAAAAAAAATTTGCTTTTTGCAATTGCAAAAAGCGTTCTAAAATTTATTCAATTTTTTAACAACCATCCATTAATCTATAGTATTGAAAATGAAGAGATTAATGATTTTTTGCTTATCCATTAATTGTTTTAAAAAAAATTAAACTTGTTTTTTGTTGAAAGATTAATTATTTTTTGTTTATTTTAGGGAGGTTTTTTTTGAAAAATTTTGAAAAAAAAACCTTTAACGTGTTTGTTTTTTATAAACAATGAAAAAGGAATATAAATGAGAAAAAAGGGTCCCAATCAAAATATCAGACTTTTTAAAAATTTTTTTTACGTTATTTAAAAAAATGAATTTTATTATTTTTTCTATTGTTTTTCTTGCATTTGCTGTTTGTATTTTTGGTAAATTTATTTTATACTTTTTATATTTTAAATAAATTTATTTTTTTAGCTGATACAAACACAAATCCACAAAAATGCCCTGAAAATTCAAAATGGAATGAATGTGGAACTGCATGCCCAACAACTTGCAAACAACAAACTGTAAGTTTTTACACATATCATTTGCCTTAATTCAATCCATGTTTTTTAGCCCCCACCGTGCACAAAACAATGTCATCCATCTTGTCAATGTGAAGACGGACGAGTTTGGAATGAATCTTTCTTTAAAACTCAATGCGTTCTTATTTCAGAATGCCCCAAAATTCCAACAACTTCTTCAACAAAACTTTAAATTTTTCTTTACAGAATCTTATAAACTATAATTTGTTTTTTTACCTCAAAAATTTATTTTTTTAAAGAATAACTGAGATTTGTGTTGTTTTATAAATGCGTTTAATAATATCTTTAAAGTTTATAATATAAATTATTTAAAATAAGATTTTTTTAAAAATTCACAAAAAACAAATTTATAGTTAAAGTTTGGATTCCTGTGCTTCAAAGAAACTTTGAAACTAACTTAAAACATTCTTGTTTCTGTTTTTTTGCACAGAAAATAAAAATAAAATTTTTTGACGCAGATTTGTTAATTTTAAAATTGTTTAATATTTACAAATTGTTGTAACAAAATTTTTATGAGTTTTTTAAAATAATGTTGAGATTGAAATTTGCAAGAGAAATGTGTACCCCAAGCATTAACTGTCTGTTAAATACATAATATCAACCATGTTTTTGTTTTGTATAATTTCGTATATTCTTACATCGCTGCAATAAAATATTTAAAAAGAAAAAGTCCGACTTTAACGGAAAAAAAAGAAAAACTGCAATGAGACACTGAATGGTGTTTTTTTGCTTTAAAATATTTTAAAAAAGAAAAAAGGCGGCGGAAGAAAAAGAAAGTAGTTTTTTTTCTTCGCAAAAAACATTTTGCAACGTTTCAAAAATAATGGAAAAAATTATTAAAATTGAAAAATGAAAAAATTTTTATTTACAAACTTTTAAATTAAAAAACAATTTTAAAGCATTTGTAGTTTCAATTTTATCAATCAATTAAGTAATTAATTAATTAATTAATTAATTAATTAATTAATTAATTAACAATCAGCACGTAAAACACATTTTCCTTCCTTATTTCGGACCATTCCTTTCATGCATTGACATTTTGGTGGATTACATTTTTTGTCACACATTTTTGTCTAAAAAACAATATTATTATTTTTATAATTCAAAAGTGGATATCTTACATCTGGTTGATCACATGCCGGTTCACAAGATGAAGCACATTGCTTAAATTTTTCAAATGCACCACATTGTGGAGCTTGGGCTGAGGCTAAAAAAACATTTTGTAAGCAATAAATTTTTTTAGGCTTAACAAAAACTTACCCAATGCAATGCATAAAACAATTAAAGTAAAAACCAAAACAATATTAAATCTCATCACTTTTTTTTTGTTATTCACTTTCGTTTAAAAGAAGAAAACTAAATTTATTTGTGTGAAATGTGACTCATTTTATAGTTGTTCCTTTTTTCCTTTTTTCCTCCCCTCTCTTTCTCTCTCTCTGTTTGCAATGATTCAATCAAAAAAAAAACATGTTTTTTCTTCCCTTTCAAATTTGGCCTCTGTGAAACAAATACAAATGCATTTTAAAAAGTCAAAGAGCACAAAAAAGAAAAAAAAGCAATAAATATAAAATAAACAATTTTGTTCGATCGGTTCTTCTTTTTATTTTCACGTTTTTTATAAACAAACATAAAAGTTTAGAGAAATTAAGTGATCACAAAAATATATAAAGGGATATCACATTTTTTTAAAAGTAAAAAACAGCAGTTTTTTGAAACAATTTTTTGAAAAAAATTTGATAAAGAACAAAATGTGTAACAAACAGTTGATACAAATTGATAAAAAAATGTGTAAAATCGTTTTTTGATAACAAATAAAAAATATAAGTCTCAAATATATTAGCAAAGAAAAAATTTCACTTTCGGAAAATCCATGAAAGACAACTAATCAAAATTCACCTAATTTTTCGGCGGTCCATTTTTTTCAATTTTTCTTCGTTTTTTGAGTTTTAAAACTTAAATGGGATCAGATGCAGGGATGAGAAATCCGGCCGAAAAGTGCGGCCGGCCGCGGCCGAAAAACTCAAGGCCTGGCCGGCCGCGGCCGGCCTCGTTAAATTTAAAAAAAATTTTCTGCGCTAAAATTTTTATTCTAATATTCGAAATATAGGGTTTTTCTATGTTTTATTAACTTATTTAGAATATTTTAACTAATTTTTCTCCGTTTTGTCCCCTTAAATTTCTTTAAGATTTTTTTTAATTCTTTTTTTTTTGTTTTTTCAAACAAAAAAAAAAGAATCCCTTTGCTGTTTTTTTCTGTCAAAATATTGCGGCCGGCCGGCCGGATTTCTCATCCCTGATTCAGATGTTTGATACATTTTTTATTGATACCATTTTTTCGAAATCACATGAAACTGAAATTCAAGCAAATGAACAATAGAAAAAGACCCAGATTGTCAGGGTTCATGCAATTTCTTAAAAAACGTTAAAATAAAAAATGTGCCAAACCGCCCGCTTCATTTTAAATTTTAAACTCCAAAAAAATCATAAAATTAATAAATAGTAGGAGAGATAAAGTATCAAAGGAAAGACACATATGTTTGAGGCTTACCAATTCATTGGTTTCTCTTTGAACTAACGTACTATCTTTTTCATTTTCTTGGAAGGCATTTAATAAAAAAAAGACTTCTGCTTTATCCCTTTAAGGAATATCCACTCTTAAAACTTTTATTTATCTTCGAAAAAAGGGTTATATTTTTTGTCATTGCTTTTGTCGGTTGCTTTTTATTCTTTCTTTTTTTGGTCATTCAAAAATCAAACAAAAGAATTCCTTTCTGTTTTCAAACATGAAAAACTTTTTTCCATTCAATTAAAAAAAGGAACGGCGAAAAACTTTTTTTGTTTGTTTTCATTATTTTTATTTTTCGATGAATGCATATTTTCGTTTCGGTAGAGTGGCAAAAATAAAAAAAAATATTAATGGAATTTTTCCATTAATACAAAAAATTTTGGTTGTTTTTACACATTTTTCATTCAACCTTTTAATTGAGGGGAAAAATGGAATGTGTTCTGAAATTTTTTAAAAAATATGTTCCATTATTTTGCAAAAATTTTAGACATGGAAAAAATGGTTAAAACAACTTTTAAAACTTTAAATTCAAGTTTTATTTCATTTTATTATGGTTAAATAGTTTCACAATTATTCCAAACTTTTAAGATAATTAATTTTTTTTTGGATTTTTTTTTACCCCATCGCCATCTGTTGTATCAACAGATGGGCCGATGTATCAATGAGATTAGCAACATAACCCTTTAGGGTCAAAAAATTAGATTAAAAATAGAATCGAAAACGCTGTAGGAGATTTTCCCTTTTGTTTTTGGAGCAATAAAAAATTTCTCTAGGATAGTAAAAATCCACAGGTGTTTTACACATTTCTTTTTTTGGTCATTCAATTATTCCTTATTCCAAAATTGGCACAAAAGTGCCAAAATTATTTTTTCTTAAAAATTTATTGTTAAAAATTTTTTCAACAGTTTTCAATTTAAAGACAAAAACTAATATTTCTCATAGTTTTTTTCATTTCTTTAAAAAAGTTTTTTGCGTTTTTAAAAATTCGTCCTTTTTTGCTTTCTTTTGATTCAATTTTTGACACTTATCTTTGACCTTAAAATTTTATTCTCATAGCTCTCAAAGTTTGCTTTTTCACTTCTTTGTTTTAGCGATTTTGTCCATCTTTTATGCATTCCAGAAATTAATTTTTTATTTAAAAACCTCCGACTTTAAAAACATCAAAAACTAATATTTTTTTAACAATTTTTTTAGATTTTTCATTTTCTATTACTGCATATTTTTTAAAAAAAATGTTTAATATTTCAATAAATCCATTTCGGCGATTAACAGAAAAGCGACGACAAAATTCAACAAATTTTGAAAGTTCTTCAACTTTTGGAATTTCAAAAATTAAACAACCAAAATTTGATCCCGATTTTTCTGTTGATGGTTTTCTTTCTCGACTACAAACATTTCAAACGACAATTTCAGAAATTTCAACAATCAAAGATAAACCAGTTTTACCGCCAAAACCTTCAACTTTAAAAATCTCAAAAAATAATATTCTTTCAACAAAATGTTTTATTGAAATTTTGAAATATCTTCCTGCACAGGAATTGCTAAATCTTCGGTTAGTTTCAAAAGAATTTAATCAAATTATTCAAAATCATTCATTGGAATTGAATTCTGTTTTTGTTGAAAATGTTCGACTCTCTGAAACTTCAAATTCTCATTTTATTCGTTGCGGGACAAATCGAAATTTGTTGAAATTACCTCTTGAACAAATTGATCGGCCACTTCGACATTTAAAAACGAATATTTTGGATTTAAATGGAATTTTAATTTCTCAAAAAGTTTTGAGATATCTTCTTCGATCTTTTAAATATCAGATTTTAATAATCAATTTCAACGAATGCAGATTTGAAATTTCGTAAGTTCTTTTTTAAAATTGGATATATAAGACGAGGATATAAAAAAAATCCTGGCGAGGGTCCGAAAAAGGCACAAATTATGAAATATGCGGCACCCCTGTTTCAACTTGAGTTTTGATGGAAATCATAAAATGGCGTATAGCGACTTTGCTCAACTTAAGTTCTGAAGCAAATCGTAAAATGGCGTATAGCGATTTTGCCCAACTTGAGTTTTGAAGCAAATCGTAAAATGGCGTATGGCGATTTTGCCCAACTTGAGTTTTGAGCTTTTTGAGAAAATGATTTTTAGCAATTTTTTTCCAAGTTTGAAAACGGCCAAATTTCCGAAAAACATGTAATTTTTCAATATTTTCGTATTATAGGTGATTTTGAAGTTGAAAAGTGGTCAAAATGGGAATTGAACATTTTTGTGAAAATTTATTGAAATTTTCCAACTGTTGGAAAGTTTTCAAATAAATGTTCAGTTTTCATTCTGACCACTTGTCAACTTTAAAATCACCTATAATTTCGACATTTTATGTCGAATATTTTGAAAGTATTGAAATTTGTTCACCGTCAACAATTTGTAAAAAAATATTTCACGATTTCCTGCAAAACTCAAGTTGGGCAAAATCGCCATACGCCATTTTACGATTTGCTTCAAAACTCAAGTTGGGCAAAATCGCTATACGCCATTTTACGATTTCCTTCAAAACTCAAGTTGGGCAAAGTCGCTATACGCCATTTTACGATTTCCTTCAAAACTCAAGTTGGGCAAAATAAAAAAGGCCCAAGTTGAGAAATTGCCTAAAAAGTGTCAAGTGCTGGCACTTTGCTTTTGATTGGCCTTTTTCGGACCCTCGCCAGGATTTTTTTTATATCCTCGTCTTATATCAAATCCCTTTAATTCTTTTAGAGCAAATAAACTTGCACGTTTAATAAATCCATGGAAACCAACTTCAATGAAATTTTCAAATTGTTCTTGGAATTTTTTGAATGAAGAAATCGAAACAAATTTTGATCAACTTTTTATTGATTTTTTCTTTTCAAGACATCAAAATTTGGATTCATTAATTATTGATTTTTCAAAAATGCCGAAACAAAAGTAAGTTTTTTACTTTTAAAAACATATTTTAACAGTAATTTTTAAGGCTTGAAATAAGTGATAAAATTTCACAAATTTTTAACGATTCTACAAAACTTCCATTAAATTTAATTTTTAAAAATTGTTTAACAAATATTTCTGCAAAAACTTTACACAATGCAATTTGGGTATTGTTTTTATTTTACATTTAAACATTTAACCAAAAATTAATTTTTAGTCGTATATTGAAGCAAAAAATGTTGAAACAACAAAAAAATTTCCAAAATGTTTTAATTGGTTTTTTGGTGAAATTTCCGATTCTGAAGAAATTGTAATTTCAATATTAAATCGATTTTCAAAATTTATTTTAACACAAAAATTTGAAAACTCTCGATTGGAAATTTCCTTTCAAATTGATTCAGATTTTCCAATTTTAAAATTTTGTGTCGAATTTGAAAAAATAGAAGAATTAAAAAATGTTGAAGAAGATTTATCAGATATTGAATGGGATGATTCAATGGATTCTGATGCATTTATTTTATCAACGGAAAATATTAATGTTTTATAAATTTACTATTTTTTATTCATAAATTATGTACAAAAATAAATTATATTTATATACAATTTGAATTTTATTGAATTGGAGGAAGTTGAGGTCCAACAGGATCTTCGGGGAATGGCATAACTTTGATTGGGCATTTTTGTGGTGGAATACATTTTCCTTGTGAATCACGAACAAATCCACGTGTACATTGACATGATGGAATACAAACTGTCATACACATTGGACGCTAAATAAACAAAGGTTTAAGGGTGAGTAATTTAAGGGTGAATAATTCATTTTAAAGGGAAGAAACGAGTTAAATAGATTTTTCATTCTAAAAGTTTCTTTCCGAAATAACATGAACTTGACGATCAGGGTCTTTTTCTATTGTTCTTTTTTGCCTGATTTTTTTTGTAAAAGATCGTTAAAAATGAAAAATATATCAAATTGTTTGCTCTTTTTAAAAATATATCATTTTTTATCCTTGACAAAGTCTGTGTTAAAAATGACATACTTTAAATTGACCACATTTTGGTGGACATGGTGAACCACATTCATTCCATATTTCATTTTCTCCACATTCATTTGTATTATTTAGAGTTACATCAGTTGTTTGAGAATTAACTGAAAAAATATAAATCTCTTTTTACTTTTTTTAAAAAACGATGTTGGAAATTTGGACTGAGGAAACTGTATTATTATTTAAAACCGAAATACAAAAATTAAAATTTCAATTTTTTGGGTTTTTTTGTGAGAGTCTTATGTCCTCCTTCATTTTCATTAATTCATTAAAACAAACATATTTATTTCAAAAACTAAACTTACCAACACTAATAAAAATAACTCCAACAAAAATTGTAATAAATTTAGTGTTCATTTTTTAAATAATATTTTTAAAATTCGAACTGAATCCTGATTTTTCTCAAAAAACTGTTTTTCTTTTATACCCTTTATTTTCAAGCTGAAATGTGATTTTTGATTCGTCAAATAATTTAAAAATTATTATTCACACCTTTTTTGAATGTAAACAATAAAGGATATTTGTCACAATTTTAAAAAAAGGATTATTTTTTTAAACCGTTTTTCAAACGTTTGTTGCACTTTTTAAAATTCAAAAAAAACAAAAACAATTTCATTCAATTTCAAAACAAAATAAACCATTTCAATGATCACTAAAAAAGCCAAAAAGGAACAAATTTTTTTATTGGCTAAATTAAAAAATCGATACAATGCTTGCAAATTAACAAGCAAAATTTCTAAAAATTGATTACGGTAAATGCGTAATTTTTTGTATCTATTTTAAAACAGATTTTCAAAGTTTAACTTTAAAATGGATAAAATCAGAAATTGTTAAAAAAAGAAAGAATGAAATAAATGGAAGCAACACTTTTTAAAGTTATTTTTTTGCAGATCGTATTAATATACAACGGATTTCTGTAAGAAAATCGTTTCCTTGTGCAAATAAAAAACTACTTTATCTATTTTATATGTTTTTGCAATTCTTACCATATTTGTTTTTGTTTACCTCTTTTTGGAAGATCAAATCTGATGAAAAATGTACATTATTTTTTGCAGCTTAAATTTTTCAAAAACAACATTTTTGCAAAAAAAAAAGAAAATAATTTTTAAAAGGAAAAAACATTTATTTACAAAAATTATTAATATTATTATTTACAAACATTTTTTAAGGTTTAAGTAATATTTTTGTTTTTAACATTTATGTCTTGGAACACAATTTCCAACACTATTTCTAAAATATCCTGGTTTGCATTGACATGATGGAACACATTTCATAATACATGGTCGTGGCTTAAATTTTCCGCATACTTTTGGGCATGCTGGCCCACATTCATTCCATTCTTCATGGTCTCCACATTCTCGGGGTGTTATTGATTCTGTGGTAGTTTGGGCATTACCTAAAAAAGATCGAAATAAAAAAATTTGCAAAATGGAATTTCAAATTCTTAAAAAAATTTTTAAATATAAAAATCGCAATAAAATTGTATTTCAAAAAATAATTTTTAAAATTTTTTCGAAAATTTTGAAAAATCTTAAAGGAGGCGGATGTTTTGATACAGTTTCGTAATCTTAGATTTTCGTGATTTTCAGGCAAACTCAGAGTCTTGAAACGAAAATGACCCTTTTTTACATTGTTTTTATCAAAAAAGATGCATTTTCGTTTCAAGACTCTGAGTTTGCCTGAAAGTCACGAAAATCTAAGATTACGAAACTGTATCAAAACATCCGCCTCCTTTAATATTATAAAATCTAATTTTAAAAAAACTAACCAATAATATTTACGAATAAAATTGCAACGAAAATTAAAACTATTTGAACATTCATCTTCATATTTTCAACAATAAAATAAAGCTGTTTGAAAGAGAGAAATAAATCGAAAGACTGATTTTAAATGTCGAAACTGAAGCCACTTTTATACGTTTCAATTTCAAGCTCTTTCCCTCCTCTTCATTTTCTTCCAACCCCAAAACCAAAACATATTTTCGTAATTTGCTTTTTTTAGGGAAGAAATGAATCATCCACACGCGTTTACAAGCTTTTTTACAAGCTTTTTCAAGGATTTTCAGATGTTCAAATAATAATTTTTTATCCACTCATTTTCTCTCTCATTTTGTAAATAATGTAAGCACTTTTTTCTATGATTAATTGCAAAAAAATAATTTTTTGAGTGCTATTTTGGTTTCGAAATTTTTTATTTTGCAACGGAACAAAATTTTGAAACAATAGAAACTCATTTCTATTTTACTTCGAAAAGGAAACAAAAATTTAGAGAACAAAAAAGAGAAGGAATATTTTTGGAAAAAAAAATTTGTTATTGGAAAATAATAGAAAAATTGTAATGAATTATATATCCACGTTTTAAAAAAATATTATTAAATAAAAATTTGCGGACTTGTTTGTGTTTTTTTTTTGGAAATCAGAAGGTAAATGTTTTTATGTTTATTATTGTTTTAAAATGCAAAAACATTGCTTTGGAAAATCCAATGAAACCAATTTTGTGTCTGCAAAAATAAATTTTGAGATTTGTATTTATTGGTTTTTGAGTCACAGATTATATTTATGGTTTTGAAATAATATTTTTGTGATATTTTTGTGAGAAAAAAATAATTAAAATAAATTAAAATTTTTTTATAATTTATTAAAATGCAGCAGGTGGTGGACATTCAATAATTGAAATACATTGATTTGAATCATTTAAAACAAATCCAGGATTGCATTGACATGCTGGAAAACAACTTAAACAACCTCCAGGGGGTGGCTAAAAAGTAACTAATTGCACTAATTTTAAAAATGCAATAAACAAATTACAGGTGGTTGATTACAAGCTGTCGGGCATGAATTTCCACAATCAACCCATGATTCATTTGTTTGGCATACCGGTAATGCAGTTACAACTAAAAATTTACGTATTTTTACAGCCATGAAAAATGAAAATATCTACCGGATAAAAATGCAATAAAAGTTATAACAAAACAGACTCTCATTTTTTGATTGATAAATAAATTAATTAAACGTTAAACTTTTCCATAAAAAATGAAACAGCTTTTATACACTTTTTTTAACGACGTGTTTTTTTTGTAATAATTGAAAACGTTTTTTGTTATTTTTCTATTATAATTTATGCAAAGTTTTTGTTCAAAATAACAGCTTTAAAAAATTTCACCAGAAAATAGCTAAAAAAATTGTTTGTCGAACGTGTTTATCATAAACAATAATTAAAACTTTTTTTTCACTTTTTTGTAAGTCGAAAAATGTGAATAATTTCACAGTTTTTATTATTTCTGTTAAAAATGATTCTTACAACATTGACGATTTAGACTTTGCAGAATTCAGTCCGTGTTTTACCTTGATATTTTTTTCCATTTTTAGATAGCGAGAAAGTGTTTAACAGTCTCATTAATCAAAAAGTAAAACTTTTTAACTTGCAATAACGTGTTTCTTGGATCCATTCTTTATCTTGATTTATTGCATATTATTTTTACTAATTACTGTATTTAATATTGTCTCCACTGATAAAATATTTTATAATACCGTAATAAAATTTTAAAAACAATACATTGCATATTTTTAAACACATATTTTTTTGTAAAAACGATAAATTTTTAGAGGCTTTGGATATTGTTAAAAATTTTGACAAAATTTTCTGAAATAATTTTTAGGATTTACAAAAAAGTGCATTTTTAAAATAATTAGTTCCTTCTTTGATTTTTATTGATTCAAGTGTCCTTTATTTTTAGAAAAGTCTAAAATTGCAAAAATTTGAAACAAAAAAATGTGTTTTAATGTTTTACTTTAATTTTTGCAGAATAATATTTGTTCCTTACCGAATTTTTAAAAAAATGATTAATGTATAGTAGCCCTAACCTGCAATTTGATAAAACGCATAAAATTGTCTCTTTAATAAGATTATTCAAAATTGATTCTACGTAAATTATAATAGTTTAAAGTTTCCCCTGTAACGAGTAAACGTTTGATGTTTGTTAAAATATTTTAAAAATTCAAAAGCAAAAAATTCGATTTAAAGTAAAAAAAAAAACATTTTTTATCAGTTTTCCTGTTTTAAAAAAAGAAGCAAAAGGTTTTTCTTTTCTTCCGGAATGTTTACAACAAAAAATGATGATTTTTCTCATTATTTTTAGTGCTGGGTGTCTCACTTTGGACACATAAAACAGAAAACAAAACATTATTTTTTGGTCAAAAGATTTGATTTCACCTTTTATTAGTTACAGTTGCATGGAATTTGTAAAATAATCAAATGGAGTTTTTTTCTTAAAAAATATGTCAACGAAAATGAAACTTTATGTTTTTTTGTACAATTTTCTTTTTAAAATCCATTATTTTTAAGATTTTTTTATAAAATTATTATGTACATAAAATTATTTACACATTTTTTACAACAAAAAAAGATCGGTTATCAATATTTTTTTAAAGCATTATTTTTTTAAAAGTAAGGGGGGTCCTGCAAGGCATTCTAAAACAGAAACACAGAAACCAGAAAATTCATCTCGAACAAAGCCAAGATTGCATACACACGCTGGCATACATGGTAATACACAGAGGGGTGGCTGGAATATCAGAAATTATTATTTGGGAATACAAAGGTAATTACTTACAAGTATTTGACTGCATGTTGCGGGGCATGCTGTTGCACAAGCGCTCCAGGATTCATTTGGAGGGCATAATTGGGCATTTACTAAAACATAGGCTTTCAAATAAAGTTTAAATTTTTTTGAAAGAAAAAATGTGTTTTGCTTTTTATTCGAATAAAAAATTATGACAGACAAACGTGGCACGCACAACGCATGCTTCTTCACGCATTTATCTTGTCACGATTTTTATTGTTTTCTTTCAAAAACAAAAAAGCATTTCTTTAAAAAACTTTAAAATCAAAACTTACCAAGGTTTAAAATTCCAAATACAGCAAAAAATAATGAAACACGACTAACTTTCATCCTTTCAAAAATATCCAAAAAAACAAGTTACACCTGTCGAAAAAAATTTTTTAACCTCTCTCTTTTTATACTTTTTTGGACTTTAACTGATCTCAAATATCTTCCTCTCTCTCTCTATCTCACGATGCTGATTTATGATGTTTTAAAAAATACATCATAAATTATTCAATATTATTATTTTTTCGGGAAAAAACAATTTTACTTTTTTCAAAACTCTTTTTTAGCAAAATAAACAAATTTTAATCCAAAAATCAATTAAAAATTATATTTTGCAATCGAGAAAAAAAAGTGATCAAAAGTTATTTTATTACAAAATTTTCATAGAAAAACAACTAAAATAGGAAGGGGATTAAGAAATTCAGCAATAAAAGTGTCACATTTAATTTTTGAATAAATTTGAAAGATTAGTAAAAATATGTATTTGGAACGAAATTTTGAATTCCATGTGAGACAACGCAACTATAATTTTAGATCAATTTTTTTTAACAAAAAACAAAATAATGTTTTTGTTCGGATAACAAAAATTCAATGGGCAAAATTTTTACATTTAAATTTCCCGCCGCAATCTTTTGCGCAAGTGTACCAAAAATTTGCATAAACAAGCAATGCTTTTTTTGATGCGAATTTTTTTATAATCAAAGTCATCAAAATTTTAGACGAAGAAAGTGTGCAAATGAAGGTTTGTTTTTTATTTCTTTCTACATTTTTTTCTTAATTTTACAGTTTCAGAATCCACTTTCAAGACTATTTTTGTTGCTTGCAACTTTCTTCTATTGTTATGCTGTTGATGAAAATTTTAATGCAAGTTCACGATGGAAAGAATGTACAATAAATAATAGGATTTTGTTGGAAAATAAAATTGTTTTTCTTGCATGTAAGTTTTACATTTTTTGTTGGAATTCTGAAATGCATTTCAAGAATCAAATTCGTTGGCATTGTGCAACGTTTTGCCAACGTTGTTCAAACATGTTTAAAAAAGTTTTCTGCTAATTTTTGCAATCATTTTTTTTAAATCTAATTTTGCTTATTTTACAGATTTCTCAAAAACTTATATAAATAAGTTTCAATGGAAAATTAATGTTGAACGTCTAATACTGTCTGAACATGATTCTGTGGTAGCATCTTTATTATCTGTATGTCTTTGTCGTAGTAAATATCCTCCACTAAAATTTACAACACCGTATTTGGAATCAAATGGTGATGATATTATTGCATTATGTGTTATTGGAGATGATGTAAATGAAGAACTTACATCTTTGGAAATATATGATGATGAAGAACTTTATGATTATTTAATTCTAAAACATCAAGAGCTAATTCCTGCTTCTGTAATTAATCCATTTAAATATGAATCTGATGATGCATCTGTTTCTGATATCCAATTTACATGCTTTGATCAGTTTTTCATGCCAGCTGTAAGCTTATAACGTTATTTCTTTACATTAATTTGTTCTTTATTTTAGAAATCAATTATGGAACAACGTACATGTCTTTTCTCTGCTTCTGTAACTTCAGATTCTCATTCACTTTATTCTGGTCCTCTAATGTCATTACCATTAATGAATTTTTCAATGGAAGATATAACACAATATTGTTATACAACTGTTGAAAATCCATTAAAAAATATAACTAAAGAAGTAAAGTTTTGTTTTTGGCAGTCTCAGTGAAACTTTCTGCAGTATTACCCCCGCTTTCTTGTCCTGAGAATTATGACTTTATTTGATATGTTTTCTTTTTATTACGTTTATTTTTTTAGAGCTACCAAAACTATTGTTTTTTCCATAATGACTTTAACATTAGTAGAATTGCATGCTGTTGTATGGATAATCCTCATGCTTGCATTCCTGATAAACCTGTTGTCAATTATCTTTATTGTTTGACCGGAAAACATGGAGGTAAGCTTATAATTAAAAATAATTTTTGACAGATATTTTTCGTTATAGATAGTTTTACAAGTAAAATTCCCGCCGAAGATTATACTAAAAAGTTTTATAAACCAGCATGTACTTTGAGAATAAGTGCTGCAATTAGAGTAAACGATAAAAATGAAGAAGAGATTGCATGGGGTTATGAATATGGTGCATCAAATAAAAAATGTCCCGACAATGATAGGGTAAAAATAGTTGGTAAAAGTGAAATAACAACAGAGACAACAACCATGGAAACACCAAAAATTATTCATAGTGGAAGTAATGAAATCAAATCAAAAAGCATTGATTCAAATGGAACGGAAAATTTTTGTTCAGAAGATGATAACTCTCGCAAAATATTTGAGATAATCAAATGTTGTAGTGATAGAAATTTTTGTAATTATGATTTGATTTCACAAGATATGAAAACAGAATATGTTAGAACAAATGTAAGTTAATTTTTGTTTTCAAATGCATTTTAACCTGTTTTTGTTTTAGTGCAAACATCGACCTGCATTGTTTCAATTTTTGTATCCTAAATGTGAAACATTCATTGATCTTCAAGATGATAAAGTTCGAAATTTGTACATTGATTTTAATGCAAGAATCCTAAATGAAACACGGTAGGATTTTCGATTTTGAAAATTGTACCACCCGTTCTGAACATTTGTTTTCGAACATAAATCAGTATAAAAAAATTTGTTGATCGACGAAAACTTTCATGAGAATTGGCGCTGTCCAGGTATGATGTCATACAAAAATCATGTTTTTTGGACCCCTCCCTCCCCCTCCGTCATACTTTTCCCTTCGATACTTTTCCTTTCGCATTTCAAAGCGGCGTCATCAGCGTATGTACCCCTCCATTTGCATAGCGTCATATCTGGACAGCCCCATTTACCCATTTGTTTTCAAACGCTAATATTAGGGATTGCAATTAAATGGAAACTTTTTAGACGAAATTTGACCGAAGATCTTACTTTTGTGATTGTTAAAATAATTAAAGAAGATTCTCCAGAATGTAAAAATCGAACTTTTCCTGAAGCAAATGTATTTATTCCATTTTTGATTTGCTATTTAGAAAAATCTGATGAATGTATTGCTCGAGATTACAGAAGAAATTTCACATGTCAATATTTAGATAATATTTATCAAAATAAAACAGATTCATGGTTTTGTTTTGTTCAACTTAAACTTAAAAAGAATAGCATTACAAAATATGATACTGTAGCAGGACATGTGAGTTATTCCTTTTTGTAATAACCTTTTTAATTTTTTGTTTCAGCTTGAAATCAAAAATCCTTCTGATTGTTACAAAAATAATGTGTATAATCATACTTTTTGTTGTATCAATGTTTTTGATGAAAATCAAAGTGAATCTGATTGTACAATCAAAAAATTAACTGATGGATACAAAAAATATTTAAAAGAAAAAACTGAAATTGGAAAAATTACTCATGGTCCTTTAACTGAATGTGAAAAACATGGAATTAATGATGATCGAGATTGTTTTGGTGAAGATGGATGCTTTGATATTCGATCTGTTGAATCACCAAAAGATGATGAATCGGTAAAATTTTATTTATATTTTCCATTTTCATTTTATCGATAAATTTTTTAGCACCTTGCTGGATGTTTGGGATATGCTGAAGATTATACAATTCAAGAAAAATTTGAAGCAAGTTTATCCCTTGTATGTCGGTTAGAAGAAAATATGAATAAATGTTCAATGGTTTATGGTCCAGATGGTGAACAACGAATTGTATGCTGCTGTAATGAAAAAGATGAAAATGGTGAATGTAAAACAAAAGCAAATGAACTGCCAAAACAAATTGGAAAACCTGTTTCAACATTTAAAGAATTGAATTCCTGATTTTTTCTTCTTTAAATTGTTTTGTTATATTTTCAATAAAAGTGTTTTTATACGGTAATCTTTAATGAACAGATTATAGAAAGGTTGAAATTTTAAAAAATGTTTTGTTTAATTAATATTCTTTTTCGAACTTTAAATGAATTGGAACATTATGGCCAAAATATTATTTCTGCTTTGATTGTTGTAAAAGGCGGAAAGAAAATTCCAAAGTCACCAAAATAATGGAGAGAACTTATTGGGAAACTTGGTAAACTTAAATTATTGATTGAATTTTTAAAGGTGGTTTTAATAATATTGAAATTGTTTTTAAGCTTGTATCTTTACATTTTTTGTTTCGTTTATAAAAATTTTTTGTTGTTGAATTTTTTTTTCAAACAAAATTTGCAAAATCGGATTAAAGTTGAAAAAAAGAGGTTGGGTTTCAGCGATCGATCTCTAATATTTTCCGTAAAAAAATTTTTTTTCGTTTGAAACTATTTTTATTACTTTTTTTTGTACAACGAAAGTCAGCAACAACAATGTCATTTATTCGTGGTGAACAAGTTGATGATATAATTGAATTAGAAAATCTTCGACCACAAGATTTTATAAATGCTGCTGATCCAACGCATACCCTTCTTCGTCCAATTCTTTCCCACATCGACGCCGAAGCTGATGATAAAACAATGGAAATGGAACTTCGAGCAGAAGAAGAATTTCGAGCAGAAAAGAAAAAAATTTATAATGAAAATTGTCAAAAAATTGATAATTTTTATGATCGAAAGTTGAAGCAAGTTGATATTGCTCATAAAGTGTATACTTCAAATAAATCAAATGAATCAAGGGTTTCACTTTTAATTGCTCGAGATAAACTTCTTCGAGAAGTTTTAGCTGAAGCAAAAAATGAATTGAAGAGTGTTAGCGGAGATAAAGAAAAATATCCAAAAATTATTAAGGGCTTAATTCTTCAAGGAATTTTACAACTTCTTGAACCGGAAGTTGTTCTTCGATGCAGGTAAGAAAAAAATGAAGTTTTCGTTGCAAGACTAAAATTTCATTATTTTTGAAACTGCTGAAATTTTTTTCTTTTTAGAAAACAAGACATTGATTTGGTTAAAAGTGTTTTGGATTCTGTTGCAGAAGAACAAAAACAAGTCAGCGGATTCTCTACAAAAGTTACAATAGATTCCAACAATTTTCTCTCTGATGAAATTTCAGGCGGTGTTGAACTTCTTTCTCGACAGGGAAAAATTACCGTTTCCTCGACCCTTGAATCACGAATGAATTTAATTGCTGAACAAATTGTTCCACAAATTCGTACAGCACTTTTTGGCCCAAATCCAAATCGAGCTTTCTTTGATTAAAAAACAAAAAAAGATTTGATATATCCGTGATAAATAACTTTTTTGCGCTTAATCAATAAACGTGCTTTTTTATTTGTAATTTTTAAAAGAAAAATAAATTTATTTTAGTGTTTCAAAAATGATGGATGCCGAAACTGTCAAAAATGAATGCGAAGTAATAATTGGTTTTGAGCATAATTTTTTGGAAAAGGGCGTTGCAGTTATTCCAATTGTTCCGTTTATTAGAAATGCAAAATTGTAAGAGTTTGTTTTGTTATTAAAGGAATCATGTTAGTTTAAAAAATGGATATTGGATTTTTGAAAATCCTTGTTTTGAAAAACATTTATTCAAAATTATATATGTTGTTAAATTTGAATGGGCTTATGTTATTTTTTTTAAATTTAAGGTAAAAAAACCCTTAGTTGTTTAAAAGGAAACGGACGATTTGATACATTTTTTCATTTTTAACGTTTTTTTAAATGGCATGAACCTGGAAATCAAGCAAAAGAACAATAGAAAAAATCCTGATTTTCAGGTTCATGCATTTTCGAAGAAAAACGTTGAAAATGAAAAATATGAAATCGTCCGATCAAACAACTATGATAATTTTTTTTAAACTAAAATCTTTTAAAAGTTGCTGTAAATTAAATTTGTTACGTTCAAAGTTACCAATATGTACAATTTAGAATAAATGTTTTTCGAAACAAAGGTTTTAATAATACAGTTCCCATAGTTTAAACTAACAACTTTTCGATTTCCATTCAAGACCAAAAAATTTTTTAGTTTAACCATTGAAGGCCACCATATTACAATTCCTCCCGGAAATGTTGGAGTTGTAACAGAAGTCCATTTTGGTATAATTATTTCACAAGAAGCAATTGAAATCTCAAAAGATAATGCTTTGGATTATGTGAATGGATATGTTGTTGCATTAAATTCAAGACTTCGAGATGATGAATATAAAAAAGAAGATGACTCTGAACCATTTGCAAGAATAACAGATTTTAAAGATGCTGTTGTAATTTCAAATGTTATTACAAAAGAACTTTTACCACATCCAAATGCAGCAACCGTAAAGCTTTTGGATAAACTTTTAACAAAATCAATAATTACATTTTTATAGATTTGGGCATCTTTAAATGGCAAAGAATGCCAACGCGGAAATTTAACAGATGCTCGAATGAGCGTTCAAGAATTAATTGAAAAAGCTTCAAATTTAAAAACTCTTCGAGCAGGAGATTTAATTTTAAGTGGTACACCTGCTGGATCATTCTATGTTAAAGAAAGGGATACAGTTGAAATTGGAATTGAAGATATAATTCAAACAAAAATTTCTGTTCAAAAAGAATCTGAATCTATTGCAACCCAAACTTCACAGACGCTTCTTCAACCAAAAAAAGATGACAAAATTAAACAATTTATGGATGATCTTTAAAAAATTGATAATTATAATTTTTTTAAAATTTTGATAATTAGAGTTCTGCGAAATCAAAAACCGAAATTTTTTCATGGGAAATCGAAACACCGAAATTTCGATATTTCAAATCATTTCAAAATTGAAATTTTGGTGTTTCATAATTTTTAAAATTTAAATTTCGATTTTGCAGACCTCTGATTCAAATTTTAAAAAAGCTAATTTTTTTTTCTTTTTTCTCATGCTAAAATAATTTTTTCTGTGCCAAAATATTTTATTTTCAAAAAAATACATATTTAACAAGTTTTATCAGTAAAATTTTGAGTTGCACAAATTTCATTTTCAGTTATTGGGAAACTTGTTGCTGTATTTGAACTAATCATTGGTGAACCTGTAGCAGCAGGTGAAGAAAATTGAGTTAATAATTCCCAATCATATGGATCCGAATATCTTGAATTAAGCTTTTCATGTTCTTTATCCAACATTGAATAAATCTAAAATTTATTTTGATTTTTATTCAAGATTTCAAAATTACAAAACAGCTTACTTCTTGATAATCAGGCTTTGATTCAAAAAGTAATAAATAATTTTTTTGATAAATAAATTTAAAAGCTTTTGGTAAATTTCCAATAAATTCATTCATTTTTTCTTCACGTGTTAAAAGTTTCATATTATAAATTTCTTGTCGTTGATTTCGAGTAAATTTTGACCAAAGTAATTTTGAATTTGCAAATTCTGAACACATATATATCCATGATTCAATGTCATCCTTTCTTCCTTGATCCTATAAAAAACATTGAAGGACAAGCTTTTTGGACAAAAAAAAGTTAATCAAATATCATCGAAAAAGTTATACTTTTTTATCATTAAAAAAATATGCAATAAATTTTAGTACTGTTTTTTTAACCGATGACTTATATCCCAAACTATTTCGGGGATTACTTTTTAAGCATTTAAAACGCGAATTTAAAAACTGCGAAAAAAACACGTTTTTTCCATTAAAAATGTGCAACACTTTTTTACACACTTTTTCCTTTCCACTTTTTTGTTTACTCAAAATTTGGACGACTTTAGCCTTGACTGAATGGCTGAGTGGTTAAACGCGGTCCCTTGGCACGCGAGAATTTGTTAGATCAAATTTACTCCGACTTGTGGTGACCAAAATTAAAATAACAGCAGTTTGTAAATTCGATCATGAATTAATATTTTCTAATTCGACAAATCGCTGATAACATTTTTTTTATCAACAATTTTAACTGTCGTTGCTTTGAATGAATTAAAACTTGCTTTTCGAATATGATTATTCAATGAACAATATCTTGCAGTTCCACGAAAAGAGCACTTTAATTTTTCAGGAAATATAAAATTTGTATCAGAATCTTTGTAACGTTTTGAAATTCCAAAATCGATCATATAAAGAAGTGAAGATTCAGAGTGACGAGGTGATGCAACGAAATTTGATGGTTTTACATCACGAGAAATATATCCACATTCATGTAATTCTTCAATAGCATTTAAAGTCTAAAAAACTTAAAAGTTTCAGATTGCCACAGAATTTAATAAAAAACTTACTTGCATTGCCACCCTTATAATTGTTGAAGTTTTAAAGCATTGACCTTCACAATTTAATTTCAATTCCGACAGCGAAGGACCAAGTAAATCCATAACCAAAAAAGAGAGCTTTAAAGTTTGAGAATAACCTTCATCAAAAATTCTTCCAAAGTGTTTACAATTTTTTTCTTCGGCTTCTTGCATAACAGAAATTTCGAGAGAAATTGCAGAACTTTTTGAAGTTTTTAATGCATAAAAATTCATTTCCTGATCAATTACAGAATATACAATACCATAACCTCCTCGACCAATTGCTCGTTCAACTGTATATAATGTATTCGTTTGTGAAGTAAAAGATTGAATTGGAATTGGTGATGGTGAAGTTTGACGCTGCTTTTGCTTTTGTGGTGGTGATTTTACTTTTGTATTCGTTGTTGTTGTTGCTGGTGAATGCGATGCCATTTTCACTATGTTCTCATTTCTTAAAAAAAAGCCAGACAAGAAAAATAATATAATAAAAAACATAAAGGAAAGCATTTTGATTTTTTGTAAATGTGAAAAAATGAAAATTCGCCTAAATTTAACTTACGCAGTATTAAATAATCGTTGGGAAGATTTAAATTGTGTCACTTCCGGCTCAGGTATTTTATCATTTTGCTGTCTTTGGAACTCGAATAAATTCTAAAAATATAAAATAAAAAAACAAATAACTTTTTTCAGTTTTACTTTTGAAACGAATGTTAAAAGAGGATTAATTTGTTTCTGTTTTTGAATTAACAAAGATTTTTGAAAACTTTTATTAAAGGAATATTCAGATGAAGATACATTTGAATTATCATAAGCAGAAATATGAAGGGAAAGGGTGCTATTATTTTTGGCATTTGAAGAGTCGTTTTTCTTCCAACAAATTTCAACTTCACTTTCATCAAAATTAGTTCCAAAATTTGAAATTTTTGTATCAAATCTGTCTTTTTGACATGCTTGTAATTTTCTTTTTTCTTCATAATTTTTTGATGTCGTAGAATCTTGTAATTTTATATGTTGCTGAAGTCCTACGATATTTTTTTATCACCCTTAATTAAAAAGTTGCTATGGAAAAATGCATTAAGGAACTTTAGCCAAAACAACTCGTTTGTAATTAAAGAATTTAGGCTTTATTTGTATTGTATTCGGTATACATCTTTTCAATAGAAGTAAAACTTAAGTTTTTTTAAAAAGGTCAATTATGATTTTCTCTTTAAATCTAATTTTGTAATATCGTAGGACTGCAAGATATTAATATTAACCAAAATGTTTATTACTATATTTTTTGCAGTCAGGTTGAAAATCGGATGCTTTAAAAAATTCAGAAGTTTTATTTAAATTGAAATTTGAATATTTTTCATTTTGATCAAGCTCATCAGAAATGGCAGAAACAAAAGATTTCCTTTTTTTATTCTTTGTTGCCATCTAAAAAAAGGCATAAATGTTTTAAACTCAAAATGCAGTGATTTTCATAATCCCCTGTTTTAAGCAGAAAAAAGAAAAATGCCACAAAACGAGATATAAATTTGTTGAAATATAACTCATATATAGAGAATGAAATTTGGAAAAATTAAAAAGCTTTTTATCAATATTATTTAAATTAGTCAAAAACATAAACGTAAAAAATAAAAAGATATCCTTTTCTATTCTATAGTAATTTAATCTCTCTTTTTCGTGTGATATTTTTCAACAGTGATAAAATCAAAAAATGATTTTTTTTTAAAAAAGAGAGATTTTTTGAAAAGCACGCGTATCACTTTTAAAAAACACGCCTCTTTTGTAGGTGTCAAAAAAACAATATAGGCGTGTTTTATACAAGAAGTTTGTCCGCGACAAAAATAAGAACGCAGCAACATTTTCATTGTTTTCCACTTTTAAAATGGATCCAAATTAAAAAATATAAAAAAAAAAATATTGGTTCGCCAAATCATTTTTGGTTCACAAGTTTACATGGTTCAAGATTTAATAGTAGCCCGTTTTCAAAATTTCAAGTTCATAAGATAATTTGTAAAACTCATTTTTTTTCAACTTCGAGCATAAATGGAAAAAAACGACAAAAAAAGTTCAATTTTTAGCTACAGACATGAAAATTTCAGGATAGGCTAAAATATGGTTGAAAAGAACGAAAATCAAATTTGTTTTCGCTCAAAGTGCCTTAGGGACTTTATGCAAATATTCTGAAACCGAAATTTGCACAATCTGTTTTTTTTTAAACTTTATTTGACTAGAAATTTTTCTTCAACTATAAAAACCTTTAAGTATTTTTCTCATTCAAAATTTTTTTTGCAACGGTTATTATTTCTTTCTTAAAAAAAAGGCCACCAGTTGCACTAATCACCTTTTTTTCTTTGGGCACTTTTAACGGTTATTGTTTAATTTTTATTTTTTAAAAAAAAATTTCTATTTTTCATTTTTATAACCGTTACAAATTGCATCCTTGCATTTTTTGAAAAAATTCAGTTCATTAATTTTATTATTTTTGGTTATTTTTAGTTTAAATTATATTTTTTGTAATATTTATTATATTATTTTAAAGTTAATATTATGTCATCTGAATCTGTAACTTTTAATGAATCCATTCGACGAAAAACTAAAAAACTTCGTGACAAAACTCGTCGATTAACTGCAAGATTCTCTGAATCTTTTAATGTCAATCATTCTCCAACATTTTCAAAACTTCGAAAATCTGGAATTTTTTCACCAAAATCTCAATCAAAATTTTCTGCTTCAAAATTTTCAGCGAACATTAACGACAAAAAATTGCCAACAAACTGTGTCATAAATATTTTGAAATATCTTCCTGCAAAAGATTTGCTAAATTTTCGATTAATTTCAAAGGAATTCAATGAAATTATACAAAATCATGCTTTAGAATTACCAAAAATGCAAAAAGAAAATTTAAATCTTTCCCATCCAATTGGAAATAAACAAGAAATTTGTCAAGCAAAAAATAGCTGTGAACCAATGGAAATTGAAAATATGGATAAAGCTTTGAGACATTTAAAAACTCAAAGATTAAATTTAATTGGAATTACAATAACACCAAAGTTAATTAAATTTTTACATCGATCAATTAAATACGAAATTGAAGAATTGAGATTTGTGGAATGCAGTTTTTTGATAAAGTTGGTTTTTTCATGTCAAACTCAAAAAGAAAATAGGTTGAGGAAAAAAGCCACTCTTTTCGAAAACAAGAGTCAAAAGAGTGGCTTCATGCTGCTCGCAACCCTATTATTTTTTCTTTGAACAGGGCTGCCGTGTTTTACCTAAAAAATTTATTTTGTCAATGAACTTGAAAATATGGCAAAAACTTCTGCTTTTTGGATTACAGCAGTGCCGTTTTGCCTGATTTTCAAGATTAATTGTAAGAAAAAAATTTTTCTGATTCCCACATTTTTTCTCACAAGGGACCGTTTTGAGATGTAAACCCCAGATTTCTTAGGTCATATGTGGAATCGATAGTACCCCTATAGGTATGAAAAACCCCTAAGGCTTTTGTGCCCTTTCGGGGTTTTACAGAAGTTACAGGATTCTAAAGTCAAAAATCCACGACCCGGGGGTCGTGAGTTACGGAAAAAAACGCAGGTGTCAACTGAAAAGGTTCCCGTGTCAGCCTATTAATCCTTTTTTATCCCCTTCCCCCAATGGAGATATATCAAATCCTCTCTTTTATAGATCCAATGAACTTGCAATTATGATAAAACAATGGGAACCAAAATACCTCCATTTTAGCAATTGTACCTGGAATTTTGAACCTTCACCATCTGAAAAAGAATATTTTCAACAAAAATTTTTGGATGATCTATTTTTTTCAGTGAATAAAAACTTTGATTTTTTATGCGTTGATTTTTCATCATTTTCATCACTTCAACAGTAAGCACCTCTTCACTTGCAACAATAACATCATGTTTATATTTTAGGCTTGGATTTACTGATAAATTTTCACAAATCTTTTCAAATTCCACAAAACTTCCATCAACAATAATCTTTAATAATTGTTCAATAAATATTTCTGCAAAAACTTTAAAAATTGCTATTCAGGTAAATTTTGAAAAATTTAAACATGGTTAAAATTACTGTAGCAATAATTTTTAGAAATATATAAATCTCAACACCCAACAACCTCTAAAATCCCAAGCCCAACAATATTTATGGTCATTCGGAACCTTGGATGATTCATATGAAAGTTTACTCGCAACAATTTCAAACTTTAAAGAATATATTGTTTCTCAACACGAATTTCAAAATTCTATTGAATGCATTTTTCGAGTGAAAAAAGATTCACCGCTTTTATTTCTGTCCTTTAAAAGCGGGGATTCTTTAATTTTGTGTGAAAATGATTCTACAAAAAAAGATTGCGAAATTTTATGGGAAGAAAAAGATGGCTTTGATTTTCCTGAAGGTTTTTTGTAGTTATTTTTGCGTTTATGTTGTTCCTTGATTATTATTTGTTTAAAAAGATGTATTTTGATTTATAAAGTTTTATTTGTGTTTTTTGTTTCCTCGTAATTTTTTTTTGAACTTGGCTTCAAAATAAAAAGTGCAAATATCATAGAAAAATAAAAATGTGAAAATTCAATACAAAAACTTTATTTAAAATCAAAAGCTTACAATAAATTTTAAACAGGTTTTTCAAGAGGTAAATAACCATATTCAAGCACAACTTCTAAATTTTTACGAATTCCTCTAAAGTTTGGACGATTTTGAGGATCTTTATTCCAGCATGAAAGCATTAAATCATAGATATGCGGAGCGACATTTTTTGGATTTTGTAACCTTTTTCCAGATTCCAAAAATTCAATCATTTCTGAATGTGGTATCGTTGAATATGGAATATCACCGTGTGAAAAAATTTCAAAACATAATATTCCAAAAGCCCAAATATCAGATTTTTCTGAAAATATTCGATCAATCAAAGCTTCAATTGATAACCATTTTAATGGAAATTTTTTATGTGTTGTATCTTTAAAAATTCCATTTTTTTGGCATTTACAACAAAGTCCAAAATCAGATAATTTTGCAATATTTTTGTTAAACATTAAAATATTTCGACATGCTACATCTCGATGTATCATTTCATTATTAGCAATAAATTCCAAGGCATTAGAAATTTGCCATAAAATTTGTAGACTCCATTTCATGATACTTGAGTGATAACGATTACGTTGAATATATTCAAATAAATTTGATTCAGCTAATTCTGTTACAAGTACAGTATCCCCTTTGATCATTGTCCAACCAATCAATGAAATAATATTTTGATGATATTTTAATGCTATCAAAGAATTTAATTCGCCAACAAATTTTGAATCGTTAGAATTTTCATTTGATACTTTTGCAGCAACTTTAATATTTGATAAAATACAAAATGGTTGTTTGTGATAAGCTTAAAAAAATGTTGTTTATAGGTTTAAAGTTAAAAATAAAAAAAGGTGAAGGTTCCCTAAATTGGATCTTTTAAGATCTTTTAAACGTATTTACCTTGGTATACTGTAGCTTCTGAACCATATCCTAATATTTTTTCGTAATTAATCAAAACACTTTGATCATCTATTAATAAATTCCAGTATTGATCATTACATTCTGTTGGTTTTAATGATGAAACAGATTCAACTCTGCCTTTTATCCAATTTTTTCTTTCTTCTGCAGATTTCTTTTTTCTTGAATATATAATAAGTGCAAGAATAAATATTGACAATAATAATGAAATAATAATTATAACAATTTGTACAAATACATTTGTTGGGGGCTTATCATACAAAAAATCTGTAGATCTATTTGTAATTGTAGTACATATAGGATTGAAGTCACAAAAAACATTAATATCACTTTCAAACATATTTTCTTCATAAAAATTTAAATGATTCAAGCTATTGGTTGGAAATGTAATAAATTTTAGATAATCATTTTTTATTGTTCCATTATACATTACAATAATTTCTAAATGTCTCTAAAAAAAGATAACTTTTGATCATTATCGTGTACCCTTCGTACTTACATTTATATTATTCCATTCAAAACTGCTAAACAATTCTAAACATTTCGGATGCCAATCATCTAAAACCAAAACATTGTATTGTTCGTTCGGGGAATCAAGGCTCAAATTATTTAAAGCTGTTAAATATTCTTTTATTTTTTTACAATCCGATTCTGATTTTACTGCATTTTGAGGTAATAAAATATTATAATTATCAATAATATCATCAGCATTTTCAAGATTTAAAGGTGTTGTCATTAAAAATTCATGTGAACTTCCTTCAAATGTTCCAAATTGAAAATATCCAATTGCAGATTCATTTCCACTTTCCATACATCTTTCAAATTTTGTTGTTGTAAATTTGCATCGAAGTGCATTGAAAGGTATTCGAGTGGTTGGCCATTTACTTTCAATTAGCTCAATTCTATCCTTTGCTAAAACAAACAAATTAATTTTTGATGTTGCCATTGTCGAATGATAAATAATGTTCATATCAATATAAGTTAATGAATCATCATCATTACTGCTTTGTTGGTTTTGATTAAAGCAAAAAATTTTAACATGTATATTGCTTTCATTTCCATTGACAACATTTTCTTCTAATAATTTTTTCTTGCAATTTTTTGCATCATCTGCCGTTGGAAGCATCAAACCAATAAACTGATATTCTCCTGGACAATTTTCGTTCAATTCGATATTTAAAAACGGCAAACATTCATCAGAAATTATCAAAGTATAATACTTTTTTGGTTCGGTGATACAAGATTTCTGAAAAAGTTGATTTATTTTTTTGTAAAATTTCATTTTTTTGTAATCAATGTTTTCTTGATTTTTTTAGATTCAAATCCGGAATTAATTTTTTTCCTGATTTTTTACCAAATCAATTGGAATAAGAATGAGAATCGATTCACATCAACAATTTTGATTCCCTAATATTGAATCGGGAAAACAATGAGGTCTTCTCTAAAACACGTGCCAGGCCAAAAAAATTTATAGTATTACCCTTCTGTACATACATCCAACTTTTTATTACACAGAAAAAACATTTGCCTTTAATAGCCACCCGTTATAAGCAAACTTTTTTTCTGTGTAAATTATTCAAATTTTGAATGTGATACAGTAGAGCAAAAATTAAAATTTTTTTTTAACATGGCCCGGGTTTTAGACAGGACTTATCTGTATCATAAACTTTAAAAACTCACATTTATTGGAGCAATAAATTTGGTTGTCACTTCAGTAACATTATCCACTTTTGAAAACCCGTAACACTAGAACATTTAAAAATCAGTTATTATTGTTGGGAATCTGACTTTTTTATTTTTTTTTTAAATTTTTGTAACATGTTAAATTTTTTATCAATTTCATTTAATTAAAATTGTTGTTCCAAATTTCGATGATTTAGATATTAAACAAGTTCTTAAAAGCTGTTTAGATAATGTGGAAAGTCTTAAAACATAATACTTTAAAATAACAATTTGCCATCAAGATTTCAATCGGAAAAATTCTTGATGCACCCTGTACATTTATTTAAAAATGTTTTTTCTTTCTATTATCATCGAATTTAGATTACACACTAATTTCAAATTTTATTAATGAATAGTAAACTCTTACTTCAGAACAATTTATAATATCTTCGAAAGAATCATATGGTTCTAATGTTTTATCAAAATTTCCACCAAAGCTAATATCTGTAAAAAAATTTGCAACACGCGTTGTTGTATTCTTTGCCATTTCTTCCAGTGATACAAAATTACTAATCAAATTTTGATAAATTTCTTTTGAGCAATCTTTGTTAATTGCAAACAAAACTCGATTTTCACGGTTATATATTCTAATTTGATTTGAAACAACATTATCAAGATAATTTTCACATTTACAACAGCATGTAAAGATAATAAAATATATGAATATCAAAGGAAACATTTTTTTAACCTAATTTTTTTTTTCGCCAACGAAGACAGAATGTCATTCGTGTCGAAGGTGCTTTTTGGAAAAATATATTAGCAAAACGTATTATCTGATAAAAAAAATGCTAAAAAAAATAAAAACAACTGCCATAATAACATAATCCATAATCCGTATTTTCAAAACATTTTAAAAAACAAAAATGATGATTTGGTCAAAAAAATAAAAAGATTAACAGCACACGGCGGACCGATAAAAAGAAAAAAGGAAAGGGGGCTGCGCGCAAGCTGCTGCGAATTCCACAGTGTAATTTGCTGCAGCTTGCTCGCAGCCCAATTTTCTTTCATGTCCGCCGTGCAAAATATAAAAATTAAACTACAGCTCATTGAGAAAGAGCTGCCTAAAATCCGAATGTTCTATTGCTTCCAAAGAACGTTGTGAGTTAAAATGAAAGAAACATATTTGGTGATTTTCTTGTAAGAAATTTTTGTTTCGCATTTTAATTGTCAAACAATTTAAAAAAATTATTTATAAAGAAGAATGTAATGATGTGTATTTACTTATCTAATAATTTTATATTAGTTTTTTACAAATAAAATGTTGTGTCGTCAAATAACATATACGATTATAAAATTTTAGTTGTCTATAAGGATAGCACGGATTTTCAGTCCAAATATTTCCGCAATTTTGCCTTCCTGGATTATCCGGTTCATTGGGGGCCCATAATTCTTTGTGTATTGAATCATTATATGGACTTTGGTCTAACCACATCCAGCTCTTATTGTGATCTTGCGTAAATAATCCTATCCAAGTCTGGGCCTGAGATTTTGTTGATTCAAAATTGTTTTTTACAGTATATGGTTTTATCATTACTAAAAATTTTTTTTTGATTAATTTGAGAAAAAAGACTGACAGAATAAAAGCAGATATCAGATTTATGTTTCGACATCTATAAGCAGTGATAAAAAGTAGGTTTAAGATGTTATATTTATAAAAATAATATTTTCTCATTAATGAAAAAAAAATGTGACCCCCATGTGTTCCCCGGAACTTTTCCGCTCATCCATGGCTGGAAACCTAAAAAAAGCTTTTGATAGGCTTTTGTAAAAAAGTTTTTTTGGGGTTAACCCCAAAAAAACTTTTTGGAACCGGTTCCAAAATCTCAAACAATTTCACATCGAATTTTTTTAAACAAAAAGCCAAATTTTATGAAACAATAGCTGGCAAAATGTTCAACAACGCCATCTGAAAAAAACGGTTTTCGTAATCTTTCGTAGGAAAAGAACAAAGGAAAAAAGTTACGAAAAATAACGAAAAATTTCATGAAATTTGGCCTTCGATTCGATGTGTATTTCTACTTTTTTGCTTTGCACATTTCTCCACAATTATTTTATCGAAAGTTTTCACCTGTTGCAAAAATCATTTCTTTTATAGAATGAATTGAAATTAAATGTGAATTTTCTTTATTACAAATTAATTCAGCATTTTTCCATGTTGTTGAAAAATTAAATGCTTTATACTGATATCCAGTAGCATTAAAATGTATCCATGGACTTGATGGTAAAATTCGTACAATTTCACATACAAATGGTTTCAGTTCTTTGCAATCAGATGATTTCCATCTTTGTGGTAAGGCATTTATAGATGCACATCGTTTTTTATCTGATTCTATCGGTTCATTTTTATCCCATATCAACCAAGCAGTATAATTAAGAGGACTTCCATCACTGTATGTCCAAATTGAAGTATTATAAAAGTTATTTGATCCAATCCAATAATCAGTGAGAGATAGGTTATAAGCATATGCTGAAAAATAACTTTTTTAAATAAACTTTTTTGTTCAATTTTCAATTTCGATTTTTTGTAACATTTGCAGAACTTTGAAAAAATTGTGCACGTCTCTGCTTTAAACGTAAAAGGAAAAAAAAAACACTTACAACTGAAAAGTATCCCATCAAAAATATCTTGAGGATATGCTAAACGTCCTCCAAATTGATTATCACAAAATTTGTCCGCTTCATACCAACTCAATTTTTGTTTTTCAAAAATATAACAGTTTGATGGCGTTTGTTCACTATAAAAAGCGTTATTGGGACAATTTTTTGCAGAAACAAGCACTAAAAAACATGATAATATAAGATACAACATTTTGAGAGTGATTTTTGTCTAGTTAAATTTCAAAGGCTCTTTTATAATGAATAAATATGCTTTTTAAAGCAGCATTAAATTTTTGCAAAAACACATACTATTCTTGATTCTAAGCAGTCTTTTTTACTTTTGTCTAATCACTGATAATCATTATCAAAAAAAATTGTGAAAAACACTTTTTCAATTGAAGAATAATCTTCTGTACAAAAATAAAAACAAAATAATCCTGATTTATTTGAAGAGAAAATAAAATGACGAATTCAACGTCAATAAAAATATTCTCTTAACTTAGTCATAAGAGGGGTTTTAGTAAATAAAGGGTCACGGCAACCCTGTTCGATACAAAAAAAGAAAGTGTCATTATAAAAAACAGGCAAAAACCTTGCATCATTTTTACGTCCAAAAAAATTTGTTCATTTTTATTTGAGGGACTTACCTGCAAATTTCGATGCAATAGCATTTTCAACATTCATAGAAGTAAGTCAACTAAATCCCTTTTAATATGGTAATAAACACTTAAATATTTATTTAGAAGAACTCAGAAATTCCTGAATCATACATAGATTTGAAGTTCAATGAAAATGTCCCACACGAAACGGTTTTTGCTTTTTTTCAGTCCACGACGACCTTTGATTTTCACACTTTTTTGATAAAAAAAATAAATGTTTTAATTTTAAGTTTCTCTGTTAAAATTCTCATTTTTTGTCACAGAAAATACGTGTTAAAAAGTTTTCAAGATCGATTTTAATTTTTTTTTAAAAAACGATGCTCTTTTAAGTTTGGCAAAATCTCCAGCCGCAATTTTTTCCCCCATTTTACTTGCCGCATTTTTTCCAGTCCAACCAACGACAAACAAATTTGCATTTTCGAGCATTCCAAATTTAAGTTATTTTTGATTTTATTTATATAAATTTTATTTTATTGTGCTTTTTTGACTAATTTTGATGCAAAAAATATTTTTTAATTAAACACCCTTTTTTTTAAATATTTTGCACCACTGAAATCTTTTTTGCCATTTTTTATTGTGCTTTTTTGACGCGTTTTTTTGTTTTTCTTTCATTTTTTGCCATCGGTTTATTGTTTATTGTACGCAAAAATTCACATCATTTCATTTTTTTCTTTGTTTGTGACAAATTTATTTTTGCGCAAATTTTTTTTCTTCGTCATTGCCCTTTTTAAAACATAGAAACATCTGTGTTTTTACTGCTTTTGCTTCATCGTTTATATGACCTTTTTGTTATCTCTCTTTTTTTTGGCATCATCGTTTCTCTTCTTCTTATGATATTAATGTCTTTAAGGAAACTAAAGAAAAGAAAGGGTCAGCAGACGGTACAAAAATAATATTCATTGGGACACTTTGTGTAGTGCTTAAAATAACGCAAAATGTTCAATGATACTTTTTTTAAATGGCGCCAACTTTTTTTCATTTGCCCGTTTTTCCTTTCTTTGCTTTTATTCTTCTGGGCCGCTGCTGCTGCTGCCCAAGTGTTTCATTTCATTTTTTTATTGATTCAAACTTTTTGCTCTTTTTTATGCATTTACAAAATTTTTGGAGTTGGCAGAAGTTAAATATTTTCAATGCGCTTCCATCCTTTTTAAACTTGACAAACTGCGCCTTTTCTATAAAACTTTTTTGAACAAATCCATGCTTTTTTTCGGCACTTTCGCAGTACTTTTTGAGATTTTGCATTTTTTTATTGTTTCGCGAATAACAAAAGTAAGAATGTTAAAGCTTGGATTTGAAATGCTCATTTAAAACACTTTAAAAACAATTTTTTTTGCTTTTTAGATTTATGCATATCATTGAATTTAAACTAGCTCTTCTAGGGTACTTTTCTCGTTTACCCCATCCCCCCATTCATTCACAAAAGCAACCACACAACCCCTCGGTTGCCCCACCTGGAAATTGCATTTCAAACTCAATTTTTCATGCAAATTTTTGGGGGGTGGAGTAAACGAGAAAAGTACCTTCCTCTAGAAGTTAATTACTACTCTTTAGCCTAATATGTGAGATCATTTACAGATTTTTATTGCATCAAAATCTGATAACTTTAAGTGCAAAGAAACCATGAAAAAGCTGTCTCGCTATGTTTTTTTTCTCAAAAAAGGTCGCATAGTAAAAGTACTTTGATGACGTTAAAAATGCAGCGCACATAGCTTTGTTTAGCTTTGCTTCTTTGTTTTCTTTGCGTTTCTAAAAAAGCTCATATATATATATATATTGATTTCTCTCTCATTTTAAAAACTTAAATAATGCTTTTAAGTTTTGTTTCAACAAACTTATTTATTTAGTAGTTTTAAAACTTCAAGTTTGCATGTTTTTAAGTTTATAGAATAACATTGCTTGCTTTTTATGTTTCTATTTGTTGTTTGCTATCAAATTGCTTTGCTTTTTTTTTGCTCTTTTTGCTGATTAACGAAGAATATTAAACAACAACTTTGCAGCAAAACCTTTACTACTTTTTTTTTCCTTGTTGACCTTTTTTCATGAGCAACACTTTTTTCTTTTCGTTGGTTCTCTTTTTCCTCGCGTCCGTTGTTGTTTTTTTTGTTTACTACTGAAAAAATCGGACTTTTTTTCATGTCTGTCTGGCCGAGTGGTCTAAGGCGCCACGTTCAGGATTTTAATTTGAGTATCGTGGTCTACTTCGGTAGGCGCAGGTTCGAATCCTGCGGCAGACAAATGCTTTTTGCCTCTGGCAAAAAGCTTTTGTCTGATATCCCTTCTAAGCAATTTTTATTTTGTCTGTCGAATGAATATTTTTTACTGCCTCAAATTTTTTAATTTTCTTTCGAGTATTTTTTATTTTGTTGTGTTTTTTTGTTTCTTAATCTTATATTTTTTTAGATAAAAGGTAAGTTTATTAAATAAGCTCTTTCAGGTCAACATATATTCATCTTCAACAGTGTTACGCGAGTTGGGTTCAGAACGTTGTGAGACAGTTTGGTTTTTATCTTTTTTCCCGGTGGTTAATTATGGATTTGCCATCGATCAAAGGATAAAAGGTACGCTGGGGATAACAGTCTAATTATTTCTTCTAAGAAGTAGTTTGAGAGAGGACTCCATTTGATTACTATATCAGTGGTTACTCTCTCAGATGCTAATTTATGTAAAATTGTACGTGTGTTGGGTTTAAAACGTCGTGAGACAGTTCGGTTCCTATCTATTTGTTACGGAAATTAAATGTAAACTAATTACATTTAACTAACTAAAGTAATGCATTAGGTTGCAGATTACCAATTTCAAATTTATTATGAGGAAGTTGTTAAAAATCAATGATTTTTTGGCTTTTTTAAAGTAGAGATGCGCTTGGTTTTTTCAAAGTTTCGCAAAAAATTTTTTCTTTTACTTTTTTTTGAGCTTTTATGTACTTTATTAACTATAAATCTTCGATTAAATTTTATTAATTTATTTAAATTAATCAAAGAGTATAATATATAAAGTAAATATATACCAAATCCAAAACGAATGGAAAAAAAAAAGCTAACGGAAGTCGAACCCACGACCTCTCGGTCCCAAGTCCGCCGGCGTCTGTCATTAACAAGGGAAGTACGCGAAGTGTTTTTCGAGTTTTTGCTCGAAAATGGGCTTAAGTTAAAGATATGAGGCCGCAAACGTATTTGGGAAAATATTACGTCCCAATGGCTTTTCAAAAAATTATAATCTCAAATTAAAGATCAAAGAATTCCTTTGATGTTTGATGCCGCTGATTGTTCTCGGCGGAATTCCTTTGATCTTTAAAACTTTCCGACAGAGATTATAATTTTTTGGATAACCATTGCGACGTAATACTTTCACAAATACGTTTGCGGCCTCATATCTTTAATTCAAGCCCATTTTCGAGCAAAAACTCGAAAAACACTGCGCGTACTTCCCTTTTAAGCCAAAGAGCCGATTGATTTGAACCAGTGTCTCCAAAGTCCCACTTTTTTTTGGGACGCGTCCGTCCCGTCCCTATTTTTAGTACTACCCGTCCGTCCGTCCCGTCCCTAAATTTAAAAAGATACGTCCCCGTCCGTCCCGTTCTTAACGTCAGGGACGGGTATCCCGTCCCGTCCGTCCCCGTTATTTGAAAGTAAGTCAAACAATAACAAAAAATTTTTCTGAAATTGTTAATATATATGTATAAGTCGAAAATATTTTTACAGGAATTTACCGAAAATTTCATTTTTAAATGCAGCTAACATGTTACTTGCATTATGAGTAACATATCGAGAAACATCTTTATCAGATAAGCCATAACGATTAAGCAAAATATCTGAATACTTTTTAATAACACCTGCATCATGCTTGGGCGGAAGAGGTGCAACACCAAGAAAAACTTTAACACTTTTGTAGCATTTTATCCAAAAAATGCGCAGTTGCACCAAGGTAACCCTTTTTAAGTGCAGGATCACTCCATAAATCCAATTCTACCGTAATAAGTGATGATTTTTCGTTCAAAATTAAAGATAATTTTTGTATAGTTTCTTTATAAAATGAAGACAAAATTGATTGCAGACCTCCAGTTGAGGTCTGCAATCAATTTAGCACACCAGAATTGTTAATTCCTTATCCGCAGCACATACTATTTTAACGTTTAAGTTTCAATCATAATTTAATTTTGCAGAAGAAAAAATTTAAAGAAAAACGGGACGGGACGTTTAAAACCTGAAAAAGAACGCGTCCGTCCCGTCCCTATTTTTAGCACTACCCGTCCGTCCGTCCCGTCCCTAAATTTAAAAAAACACGTCCCCGTCCGTCTCGGGACGGGGACGGGACGGAAAAACGGACGTCTCGGGACGGGACGGTGGAGACCCTGATTTGAACCTCAAATTTGCAGCCATGTTTTTTGTGAGAAAAAAATGTAAGCAAAAACAGAAAAACCGGAATAAAAATCCGGACACTGAAATCCACTGATTTCTACAAATAGTGTATTGTAGGGAATGAAAAACTCTATCCAGCTAATATGATTTTAATTTGCGGCATGGGGGGTATATATGTATCAAAATCAAAAAAACGGAAAAAAATACGGTTTTCTCCTGTATTTTTCATTTTTTCGTAAATAAATAGTATTTAAAAGTTTGATTTTCGGAATCAGCGCATTTTTTTTACATCTAGTACGATAAAAATCAAAATTTTAAAATAAAGTTTTAATTTCTACAGTATACCTCTCTTTGTTTTTTTGTTGACCAAAAAAAAAATGAAGGGGAACACTAGCGTTGCACATTGCTGCGCACGTTTATATTTTAAAGAAGCAATTAAAATGAATGTTTTTTAGCTATCAGAATCAATTGTTTTTACATGTTTATCTTCTACCTCTGCTGTAATGGCCTTCCATAGTTGTTGGTAATGTCTGTCTGGCCGAGTGGTCTAAGGCGCCACGTTCAGAATTTTAATTTGAGTATCGTGGTCTACTTCGGTAGGCGCAGGTTCGAATCCTGCGGCAGACAAAAAAAAACAGAGAAAACATACTTTCAAAATAAAAGATTTTCAAAGCAAATTATGCAGGAATATAGCAAATAAATAATCATATAGCAGAAAACTTAAAAGCAAAGGAAGAAAGATACATTCAAAATAAATCAGTACCTAAAATACATATATGTTGCTTAAATGTTGCATTATTAAAACTTATTTATTAAAACGAAATTACAAATAAATTAAAAAACTTCAAAACATTGGTTTTAATAAAGAAAAATACAAAAAAATTTAATCAATTGTAAGCTGTGATGTATCAATGGTATTTTTGGTTGCATTTCGAACAAGCGTTGTAAGAGCCCCTGAAGATTTAATATTAGATTTTCCAATTTCATGAAAATCTGCAAATGGTGCAACGGTGGAAGAATCCTTTTTATGGGGAATTATTGGATTTTTAAGTTGATTTGAAATTAGAATTGGAATTGAACCGGTGGTTGTAAAGGACATGGAAGTTCCGGTATATAATGCAACCTAAAAAGTTATAATTCTATCTTGAATGGAAAGAGTTTTTGGTCGAAGGCTTACATAAATACTGTATTGTACAGTAATAATATTACATTTTGCAATTGTTGGCATTAAAGTTGGAATTGGAATTGTTCGTTCAAATGTAAATTTTCGTTTTCCAATGTACTAAAAAAGTTTTATTAGAATTTGATTTGAACAAAATTTGCAGAATCCATAATTTTTAAATTTCGAAAATCCGATTATAGACGGTATGAATTGTTTTTTTTCATATTTCTGGAATCCTATTTACAGTATCCAAAAACTTGCCTTATTTTTAATTTTTTCAGCTTGAAATTTTTTTGTATGTGTATCACTTTTTGTGGATTTAATTAACATTTGTCCAGTTTCTTCTGCGGTATAAGTTGTAATGCAACAAATTCCTGATTCAATCCATGTTACAGGAAGTTGAGAATTATTTGTTATTTCTGCGGTGACCAAAATTGATTCATCAAGAAAATATGCAATTTTTGGGCAAGACAACTAAAAAAATTTTTTTAAAGCGAAATTTCGCAGTTTGCGTTAGAAAGATATTTTTTTTTGGTAAAATTGTATTATTTACACTGAGGTAAAATCAAAATATAAAAAACTTTATAAACAATTTTTGGCTATAAAAAAAGATCTAATTAATTTTAAATGATTTCTCATGGATTACTGTTTAAAGCTGTAAAAAATGTCACTTTATCAATCCTTAAATTTCAGATTCATTCACAAGGAAAAATTTTTTCTTAATTTTTGAAGAATTTTTTTTTTCATATTCTAAAAATTTTAAATTCCTTGTCATCTCTCCACTTACTTTAACCTTTAAATCCGAGCTAGAATTTTTTCCAACAAATATTTCAACTTTTTTTCCTAAATTTGGTTTTGCAACAAAATCTATGATTGGTCCAATCAAAAATCTTTGTTCTGCAGTTTTATCAAAGCCCCATGGAACTGTTATTTCTGCTTTAAGCTTATATCGAATATGACCATTTCGGCCTTCAAAACTTGGTGGTAAATCAGATGGAAGTTCAATGGAAAACAAGAATCTTGATTCACCAATTGGAAGCTTTTCTTCAAAATTTTTTGGTTTCCATAAAATTTGTTCAATTTTTAAATATGTTACATCACTTTTATATAATTCCAATTCATTAGTTTTGCAACGCTTTTCTTTCCAAAATGTTGAATATCCGCGTCCTAAAAATATGTATATATTAACTTCGAATTTAAAGTAAAAATTTTCAAAAGATTTCGAAATAAAACATATATTTCTTAAGAGCTTTCATAAACTCAATTTCAAAAAATTTCAGTTTTGTCAAAAAAAGTTTTTATCCCTAGAAATTGAGATTTACCTGAAGCTCGAAGAGACAGTTGCCGAGCTTTTACCATTTTCGATGAACACAAAATTACATAACCAGAAATTACAGAATTTGGAACATAAACACAACCAGATGGAGGTGAATCAAGAACAATTTGAAATGTATCCATAATTTTTTCAATTCAACAATATTTCAAATACCCAAATAAAAAAATGTGTTGAAGTCTTGCAAAAATTACAGGATAAAATAAAGACAATTTAAGAAAAAGTTTTTTCTTGCATAAATGAAAGAGAAAAGTAGTAATTTACACCACAGACATTTTACATTTCTAAAGAATAAAATTTGCAATACTTTAATTGAAAAACAATTAGAAATTTGATACAAAAATTTTTTCTTTGAAAAGTATTTCCCAAAAATGACATTGTTTTTTCTCACATTTTTAGTGAAAAAGTTTTCTTTTTTCGTTGACGAAAGTTGTAAATGGAAAAAAGGAATTTGAGAAGTTTAAATATCCAATTTAAAAAACGGCAAAAGGAAATTTAAAAAATGTTGCAAAAAAATGTTTTGAAAAATTATAAAAGATATATTTTTTGTTCATTACCGATTTCTTTTAGATAAAAAAATCGGTGATGAACAAAGCGAAGATTGTCACTTTTATTAGCTTTGATAAATATTTGTACTCATAGAAATCAGTTCATTTAAGATGTCATTTAACAATTGAGATTTTTGACATGGTTTTTCTGAAATGGAAATTTCCTTTTATTACATTTCATGTCATTGTTAGCCCTTTAAAAAGCAATCCAGGATATTACGTAATGATGCAGTTATAGGGAATGGGGGGTGGCGAATATTTATACCGCTTTGATTTTGTCAAATAAAAACATTTGATATTTTATTATTTAAAGGGTGGGTGGGCTAATTTTATGTGAGTTTTTTATATAACAATTTGCATTTTTATACAAAATAAATTTGTCTTGTCTTTCTGTTTTTTGTCAAAATTTAGAAATTCATGAATAATTATTATTTTTTGTTAAATAAAATTTTAAAAGAAAAAAATAATGAGAATTCAGTTTGTCAAATAAAGCCTGACTCATTTGAAATTTGATAAAAACAAAAAAGAAGATAAAACAAAGCAAATAAAAACGACGACTGACAAAATGTTTTTTTTGTTTCACCTTTCAGAGACAAAATAACACAGACGACGAAAACTAAGAAACGAAAGAGGACACAAAAAAGCAAATGAACGAAAAAAAAACAGGTTAATTTAAAGGCAACAAAAAACATTAAAAAAAGGTTAGAACAAACATATTTTTGCTGCTCATTTTTTAATCAATTAAAAAAAGGCGATCCGTGTTTGTTGTTTTTCTAAACTGTTGTAAATTTTTTTTAAATTCATTTTTTTAACGTTTATTTTTATTAAATGGCGTTTGTTTCCGGCATTAATCATTTTCAATTTTTAGATTTTTAAAAAATGAAGATTTTAATATTTTTTATTGGATTTATTTGCATTTCACAAGCTTGCAAATGTCAAGAACAAAAAGCTAAAGAAGCTTTTTGTAAAGCACATTGGGGTATGCTTTTTTTACATGGTTTTATCAAAGCTTAAAAATAATTTTAAAAGTTTAATTTATTGGATTTTTTCCATTTTTGATATTTTTTTTTAAAAATTATGATTTCGGAAAATGTTTTTTAAGAAAAAAGCTTTAAAGATCCAAAACTTTAAATTTTTTCGAAAATATTTTTACGCAAACAATAGAAAATTTAAATTTTAGTTGCACATGCAAAAGTTCAAATTCGTCAAACAAAAACTAAAATGCCTGAAAATCCATCCCGTCCTGGATTAAATAATATTCGATACAATGTTGAATATGGAAAAATTTATAAAGTAAGCTTTTCCCATATGTTTTTTCTTTGCAGGACACAAAATTGCATAATGTCCCTGAATCAGGGTGACCAAAATCGTTACAAAACAAAATAAACTCAAGTTCTTTAAAATATTTTATAAAATTCTATTTTTTTAGTCTCCTGCTGATTTAAAAGGTGAATTACCAAAAGAAATTTATACCCCATCTGAACGACCTGCATGTGGACTTTTAATTGATGCTGGAAAGGAATATCTTTTAGCTGGTTAGCAAACACTTTAAATAAAAAGAATTGTTTAAAAAAAATAATAATTTTTAGGTCGATATGAAAATGGTACAATGACAACAGTTCTCTGTGGACAAATTCTTTCTGATGATTCAAATAAAGAAACATTCGAAAGTGTTTTGGAATGGAAAAATGTACCAAAAACACTTCAAAATCGATTAGATATTAAAGCATTTGAACCTTGCAATTAATATTTTTAAACATATTTTTTTCGAAGTTATCTCGATTTTGCATTTATGTTTAAATTCTATGTTTTATAAAAAGATCATTTTGAATAAATTCTTTAACAAATTGGAACATACTAAAATTTGACAAATATTCCATCTCGGAAAAAAAACAAAACCCTAAAAAATGTTTTTTTACTGGAACGAATAACTGAAGAAAATTAGCATACAAAATTTGCATTTTTATTTTTGAGCTCCGAAAACAAAAAATAAAATCAGTGTAAAAAAATATTGCAAAGTTTTTTACAAAAAAATGCATAAATATTTTTTGGTGTTGATTTTTTTTGTAAAGTTTGCAGAAATTTATGGATTCAATGAAAATGTAAGTCTTTTTTATTCTATTTTACATTTAACACATACCATTGATTAAATACAACTTATTTATACATATTTTTAGAGAGTTGAAAATGGTGTTATAACTCCACCAGGAATGTTTCCATTTACAATTAAAATTTTTTGTACTGCAACAATAATTTCAAAACGACATTTACTTTGTGCTTCACATTGTTATCGAGATGAATCACTTCAAGCTTGGAACAATAGAACCGACACATATATGTAAGTTAAATATATTAATTATACTTTTACGGCAGTGAAATCTTCATTTTTTAGGTATTTTTTAAAAGATGGAAATCCAAATGACGATCATCTTCCATGGGGTGGTAAATTTATGTTATATTTTCCATTGAATTCTTCATCTACACATTTTCATGATATTGTTGTATTAGAATATCCAGAAGGAACAAATTTTACAGAAATTGCTGAACCTGTAAAACTTGCAAAAGATTATATTGAAAAAGAAGGTGATGAAGCATATATTGCTGGATTTGGTTATTGGTGGTTAAATGGTAAGCTTAAAATTAAATTTAAAGGAGGCGGACCCTTTGATCAATATTTTAAAAAGAAAGGATTTCGAAATATTTCTTTTTTTTTCCAAACCATCGATATTCGCGATCAGGGTGACTCTTGAAACGAAAATGCGGCTTCCATTCACAGAAAAATGAGTTGCGTAAACATTTTTAGCGCTTTTTACGCATATTTTATGTACTTTTTCAATAAAAAATTTGTCTTGTATGGAAAATGCGCACTTTTTACTCACATTTTTAACACTTTTTACGCACTTTTTTAGCGCCTTTGATCTTCTTGGGTGATGCTAAAAGTGTATTTTTGCAACTTTTTACGCAACCCATTTTTCTGTGTTGTTTTTATTTTTTTAACAAAAAAAATATTTTTTCGTTTCAAGAGACACCCTGATCACGAATATCGATGGTTTGGAAAAGAAAAAATATTTCGAAATCCTTTTTTTTTAAAAAATGGATCAAAGGGTCCGCCTCCTTTAAATAACGAATTTGTTAACCGTGGACATTGTGTGAGTACAAATAACATATCAGATCCTTTTTCAATTTTTGCAAGTTAAAATTAATGAAAACTCTTTTTACATTTTTTTATAATCAAATATGAACTTATACAGTAGCGTGCAAAAGTAGGGGGCCACTTTGCTTTTAGTTGATAACTTGAGTTCCAACAACACATAAAAAATAACCATATATTATTTTTATACCTCTATATCATAGGTATCTTCGAGCAGGGAAACCATGCCCTGATTATCTCACCGTGAAAAGTTACAGCACTTTTTATAAAAAGTGGCGTGCAAAAGTACTGGGCCACCTTATTTAAAAAATCGGCCTGATCTTATTTGGGTTCCAAAAATTATTTTTACACTTTGGCATTATTATTTAGGTCAATCTGAAGTTTTTAGGAGCTTTTGGAACCATAAAACTCATTCTCTGATTTTTGCTGAATTTTTGAAATATGCATTTTTAGTGTTTTTGACGTTTTTGCCGGGGCTGGAACTCGGCGGTGCAGCGGTGCACCGACAATCAAAATGCTTCTGCAGGTACCCCAATCCATTGGTAACAACTCCCCAAAGTTTCATTTTAATTCATCCAATATGACCCAAACGCATTTTCTGTATGAAAAATTGGAAAAAAAATGAAAAAATGGCCTAAAATGGCCAAAAATGCAAGCGATTCAATTCAGTGACCTGAAGCGCTTATTGGATGAATTAAATTTTTTATTGGGTACCTGAAGAAGCATTTTGATTGTCGGTGCACCGCTGCACCGCCGAGTTCCAGCCCCGGCAAAAACGTCAAAAACACTAAAAATGCATATTTCAAAAATTCAGCAAAAATCAGAGAATGAGTTTTATGGATCCAAAAGCTCCTAAAAACTTCAGATTGACCTAAATAATAATGCCAAAGTGTAAAAATAATTTTTGGAACCCAAATAAGATCAGGCCGATTTTTAAGAGTGGTATCCCAGTACTTTTGCACGCCACTTTTTATAAAAAGTGCTGTAACTTTTCACGGTGAGATAATCAGGGCATGGTTTCCCTGCTCGAAGATACCTATGATATAGAGGTATAAAAATAATATATGGTTATTTTTTATGTGTTGTTGGAACTCAAGTTATCAACTAAAAGCAAAGTGGCCCACTACTTTTGCACGCTACTGTAATTTTAAGGTAATGAATCAAGCGGTGGATCTGATGTATTACGACATGTAAAAGTAACAATGATAGAAGACTGTTATGGAAGTTTTTTAATTTGTGGTGGAAATAAAACTCATCGAGGCTTATCAGGAGATAGTGGTGGTCCAATGTTAATTCAACGAAATAATCAGTGGTATCAAATAAGTGTTGGTTCAGGATATGGAGATTATGGTATGTTTGCAAGGGATCTTACATTTTTCTTCCATATACAATTACCCAAATTTCAGATATCAATGTTCGAATTTCTTCATATTGTAATTTTATTGAAGAAGTTACAAAAAATGAAGTGAAATGTGAATCAATTTTTCCTGGAAGAAATAATATCAATTTTCCAGTTAAATTTTTTGAACCAATTTATAAAGGACAATTAACTCCAATTGAATTATTTAATTTTATTGTTCCATTATATAATTATTATTATAATCAAGGATGTACTGCAACAGTAATTTCAAAACGGCATCTTTTAACTTCGGGAGTTTGTGTTTATCGAGATTGGTTGGCTGAAAGCAAAATGATACAATTTACTGAACATTCAACGTATAAGTATGTATTTACTTTATTAATAAAGTATATGTGTAAAACGTTTTAGAACAATTATTGGTAAATTATTCCCTGATTTTCGTACAAAAAACATTGTTCATTCAAATTTCAAAAATGAACCAATAAATGTAACTGCATATTTTCCACTAAAATATGTTGTGCCATGGAATCATAATATTGCTGTTATTGAATATCCAAAAGGAACAGATTTCGGAATTGAACCTGTTTATTTAGCAAATGATTATATTCCAATTTATTTGGATAATACATCATTCATTCTTGCTGGATTTTCTTTAGGGCATATAAAACGTAAGTTAACTTTTTGGCTGTATATTACTTTCCAAAAAATAATTTTACAGATGATGTTCAACATTCTGAAGAGCCACCACCTATTTTAATCCATGATTTTGCTTTACCGAAAATTGAATTATATCTAGATAAAAGAGGTAAAAAAATTTTAATTAAGCATTTTAAATCTCTGTTTATTCTGTTTTTTAGTTAAAAATGAAAATCTTACAAAAGCTGAAGGTGCTCCAATGTTGTATGAAAAAAATGGAAAATTTTATCAAATTGGTGTTAATTATCATTCTGGTACCCCACATGGTAAATCTTTAGTATTTTTTTTATCATAAAAACTACAAAAGAAATATTAAAAAAATTATGCAAACATTTATAGGCTCCCCTTCATCTGTTACAAGAGATTGTGAATTTATAGAAGAAGTTACAAAAAATGAAGTCAAATGTCAATCACTTGAGCCTATTTATATTTATCCAACAACAACAACGAAAAAAACTATTTTACCAAAGAAATATAATACAGTTTTTCCAAATGAATACATTGATTCAAAATCTTCAAGTATGGCTTCAAAAATTGAATTTTATTTTATTTTATTAAATATTACTTTAATAATGCTTTTTATTTAACAACAATTTTAAACATTTGTATTCGTATTTCCATTTATAAATAAAAAAAGAATTTTATTAGGTTGATTCGTTAAAGACTGACTGTAACAGATTTGTTACACTTTTTTTTACAAAACTGCTTTCAATGATTAAAGCTTTATTCGTTGTAAAAGTTGAAAGAATACTGTCATTAGCTTTTTCGAAAAATTTTGATTACTTTCAAACTGTTTTAGAAATCATTTATCAAAATTCTTAAAATGAAATGCAAGTGTATTTTTTAAATCCATTAATATATTGTAAAAAAAACTTTTTTGAAGTTATTAGACTATCAATTTTTTTTTTAAATTTTCCCGTTTTTGTTATAAAAAAACTACGTAAAATTGAAACTTTTGCATTTTGACGGAAAAAAACTTAAGTTTTTTTTCAATTTACCCACGAAAATTTAAGCCTAGAAAGTTTGCTGTAAAAAAAAGACAGAAAAAAAACTTGAAAAAGCTTTCCAATATAAAAATAATATTTTATCACAAAAAAAATTAATAAATTAATAGCCAATAAAAATAAATTATACATAACCCGTAAAGAAACCATATAAAAGTGTTACCGTATATTTTATCAAAAAAGATTAGAGATTTGATTTACGTAAAAATTGTGAGATTGAATGTTGTTCTTCATATTGTGAATTATCCCATAAATCTTCAACACACCATTTTTCTCCACCACCACCTGCTCCAGGAATTCCAGCTGCTGCTGAAGAAGCTGCAGTTTTTCGTCTTTTACTTTTTGGGCCTTCTAATTCAGATGAACCATTTGATGCTGATGCTGCTACCTTTGAATCACCTTCTTCAAGACTAAATAATTCCAATAACTCATCTGTTGCCATTGAACCAATTGAACGATTGTCAGCTCCAACAAGAACCTTTAAAAGTTTAGATGTTTAAAATATCATAAAGATATAAAAAGCTTACATCAGCAGTATCAGATTTAAATTTTTGTAATCTCATAATTTTTTCTTCTATTGAACCTTGAGTAATTAGACGATAAACATTTACAGTTTTCTTTTGTCCAAGGCGATGAGCTCGATCAATTGCTTGTAAATCTTTCCTAAAATACATTGATTAAAAACTGTAGCCATAAATCAATAAAGCTTGAATACGTAGGATTCCAATCATGATCAAGGAAGATTACAACATCTGCACCAGTTAAATTAAGCCCAACACCACCAATCTAAAATTTCGAAACTAGGGATTTAACATTTTATAAATAATAACTTACATGAGTTGTAAGCAACATTAAATCAATAGATTCATCTTGATTAAATTGATCAACAACGGCTTGCCGATCTCCAGGTGGTACAGTACCATCTAAACGAAGATATGAAATTCCTGTTCCTAATTCACCATTATCAAAATAATTTGCTAATAAATCCACAGATGCACGCCATTGACAAAAGATTAAAGCTCGATGAGAATTTATTGATGGAACTTCAACGCCATCTTGTAAAGGATCTGATTGATCAGAGGATTTATCTTTACCAATTTGACATTCTTCCAGAATTTCTTTTAATGCTATTAATTTACCAGATAATTCATAGCTCTAAATATATACTTATTAATGAGGATTACAATAATAAGTGAAAAAATCTTACTTGATTAGCTTTTTTTCGAACATCAAAACTATCTCTCAAATTTAATTTTTGTAACACTTCTGCAATAAGCAACGGATGATCAACAAGTTTTCTCAATGAAATAAGTGTATGTAAAGCAGATAAAGAAAATTCATCTTCTAAAAAAACATTTTTATTGTTGTTTTAAAGATTTCATATATATCCTTACTTTCTTTATCTTTATCTCGCACCAATGAACATTTATCAACAATTGCAGCATACATTAATTTTTGAATATCTGTTAATTGGCATAGACAATCTTGTACAACTTTTTCAGGTAGCTCATTCAAGACATCAGTTTTAAGCCGTCTTAATAAAAATGGAAGAATTTGTCGATGTAGCAAACTTAAAGCTTCTTCACCTTCACGAGTTTGAATTTCTGTTGCTTTTGGATTTCGGCATGTAAGCATTGGCTTTATATATTTTTGATGAAATGATGCTCGAGTTGAAAGATATCCAGGCATAAGAAATCTAAAAAATAAATTATTTAAAAAGTGAAATTAAAGGCAATAAGAAACCGAAATAGAGCCCATAAATCCGCTGGTGAATTTTGTACAGGTGTTCCAGAAAGAATTAGTCGATGCTTGGAAAATAAATTTGAAACAACATCAAATAATTGTGTTGTATGATTTCGAATACAATGTCCTTCATCAAGAATAACATATCTCCAACGTTTGGTCCTAAATTTTTTTTTTAAATGTTACAGAGCTATAAAACACATACCTTAAAGCTTGTTGATGCCTTAGCTCTTCATATGATGCAACAACGATTGGAGAATAATTCTTAAATCCAATTCCCAATTCTTGCGTTCTTCGAAGAGGTTCTTCAGATGGAAAATATTTTTTCCATTCATTACACCAATGATTTACAAGTGTTTTTGGGCAAACAATTAGTGACCAATTTTCAGAATTTTCATTATCTTGTAAATTTTTATCGTTATGAACTTTTGAAAGTAAACAAAGCGTTTGAAGCGTCTTTCCCAAACCCATCTAAAAGTGTATTCATTATTTTACTGTCATTGCTTCTCTAAAAAAGAACATACATCATCAGCAAGAATACCATTAAGACCAAATTTATGTAAAAACATCATCCATGTAATTCCTTCATATTGATAACTTCGAAGATCAACATCATGTTTAAGAAGTGGGATATCAGATTTTGTTAGCAATGGAAGAGATGAAGGTGAAGATAAAACATTTAAAAAGTTTAAATTTTGACGATATTTTGTTGTAAGCGATGGAGAATATGATGAAATATATGAATGCTCATCCTAAAATTAAAATTTTAAAGCTGGTTATTTTAAAAAATTTCATGGATGAAAAATTTTAAAAAACCATACGAAAAAATAATTTCGAAATTCCATTGACTTATTTTGTTCGAAAAAAAATTTTTCGTCAAACATACCTTTTCAAGTGGTAAAATAGTAACCATTTTTCGAAATGCTGAAGCAGCTGTTTCACGAATTGTTTCAATTTTATCACTAATTGCAGAGAAGGCCATTGGAGCAAGAAGAGAAGTTGCCCCAACAAGTTTATCTTCAAGTCCACTCAACTGTAACAAAATTTCAACAGCTCCAGCTCTTGAAGAATCGCAATCAATATTACCAATAAATTTTGAAATTTCATTATAAAATAAATTCATTGTTTCAAAAAGATTAATTTTTGCAAATTCTAAAATACATCGGCAAATTCGAAATCTTATTGCTGGATTTGAATGTTTAAGGAGAGCAGAAAGTTTTAAAGCTTGTTCTAGAGATGGAAATTTTTGCCACTGTGAAAAAACTGTTCGAACAACTTCAACATTTAACACTGTTGCTTCAAGATCATTTTCATCAACATCAAGGGATAAATATTTTTCAAGTTCTTTACAAATTGTTAAAACATCTGTGCCAAGTTGTGAAAAGCAGGCATTTAAAATCATTTCAGAATTTTTTGCACGAGGTAATTTTTCATCGGGATCAAGTTTTAAAAGTGTAATTACAGTAGTTGAATCCTTTTCTTCATTCCATGCCGAAATTGATGGAGTATAATTTTGTGAAACAGTTAAACCGGAACAAATTTGTTTAACAATTTTTGTATGTGGACATGGATCTCGATTTGATGTGACAAGTAACATTAGCGGAATTGAATCAAATAAAGTTTCTTCAGCCATTTTAATTTGATCTTCATTTTCTGCAGATTCCATTAAGGGTCGAATCATTGGGGTTAACTTTGGTGGAGTATGATTAAAATAGAATAGTGCTGAACCAATTAAAGCATTGACTCGATTTGCATTGATTCGAATTGTGGCTTTTGTTGATTTAATTAACATTGAAATATATTCAAATCTTGCATTAACAAGATTAACATTTTGTGGTTTACAATACCTAAAAATCACAACTTTGGAATTTTAATTCAAAAAATTCCATACTTTATACATGCTTCATATGCAGATTTTGTATATCCTTCAAGCTCTTCTGCAGCAGCCGAATCTGGCATTTCATCATCTTTTGCACCATTTCGACGACAATATTTCGTAAATTCATCACATTCAGTTGCTAAATTTTGTACTGAAATTATTACATCATTAAATACTTCTGCTTGTGAATTCAATGCTGTAATGGCTTCTGAAACTACAGATTCTGGGAAGATAAGTGGAATTTGAAGATCATTTCTAAAAAATTTAAACAAATTAAACAATTTTAAATTATTGATAAAAGGATACCGTAACGCTTGTCGACGAAACATTCGTGCCCAACAATTTAGCATTAGCGCAGCTCCAAGTCTTTGTGAAAGAACTGTTGAACGAAGATATGGCAAAAAGATTAGCTGAATTGAAATATATACAGGTTGATCACGAATAATCATTCCAGAACGATAGAGGGCATCAATGATTGGTGACAAAAATCTTGCAAGTATAATTTTTCGTTCAAGAATTATTTTTGGTCTTTCATTTTCAGTTATCGAACAAATTTCATTTCCACAAATAAGTTCAGTTGGATTTGTTTGGGATGAAGTTGGACCATTTACACATAATGCAAAAACATCTAAAATTGGAGAAGTTTTTTTTGGATTTAAAATTTGTTAAAATTTACCAATTTCAGCTTTTTTGTCATCAGCCATTAAACAGCCAATCCAATATCCAACAGTATTATGTAAAGCTTCAAGGGAACCAAATCGATCAGAAAAAACTTCAACAAGTTTCATCAAAATTACTAGTGCAAATTCTAAAAGTTCTGAACCTTCTGAAGGTGAAGTAAATAAGCAGCAACGATAAAGCATTTTTAAAAGTTGATAAAATGTCTAAAAATAATTAACTATTGCTTTAAATGAAAATTTAGCAAAAAAAAACAAACTTCATTCGAAATTGTAATAGGTTTTGATAAACTTATAAGTAAACATTTAAGAATTCTTAAAGTTCTTAAAATTAATCTTGGATCTAATAAATCAACAAATGTTCGAAATTCAGAATCGGATAAATTTGTATCTGGTTCAACTTGTGCATAAACATCAACAATTCCAATTAAATCTGTTAGCACAGAATCAACACCATCTCGAAGTTGTCTCAAACATTCTGGTTGTTTAAGTTTTTGCCAAACTGAAGTCATAACAAAATTTGCAAGTTCTCGACGTTTTTTATCTTCAAGTTTTGAATTTGAAAATAATGAAGCGAGTGAAACAATTGCAGCTGAAACAACTTCATCATTTTGATCATTCATTCGTTCAAGAACATCATAAACAAGTTGATAAAAATTTTCATTTGGTTCAATTGCAGCAAAATAATATTTTAAAACAATTAATGAAGTTTGTCGGCATTGCCATTGCTGAAATTTTGGAGTTTATTAAATTTTCAACAACTACGGTACTCAGTTATAGTACTGTAAAATAGCCAAAAATACAACCCTTTATAATAATATACTAAAATAACCTAACTTTTTCATTATCAATTTGTAAAAAATCTCTTAAATGTTTAATTATTGCATTTGTAAGTACAGATTTTAATGGAAGTTTACAGAGTAATACACAAAGACACTGGGCTGCAGTTTCTCGAACGGGTGCAACAGAATTTGAACCAGTTGCAAAATCTAAAAATCACCATTTTATCACTTTTTAAACCTCTAAAAACTTACCAACAAATCTATCCAATGCTAAAACTTCAATAATCCTTTGAGAAATAGCTTCTATCCAACCCGAAGATAATCTAAAAAAACATTTAACTTGTTTTAACAAAGATCAAAACATTAGAAACTACCTTTCAAATGAATATGAAATAACTTTATGACATGCTAAAAATCCGCCATGTCGAGTTTGCCATTTTTGATCTGCAATATCTTGAATTATCCAACCAATAAGTTGACAAAAACTTTGATCTATTTCTTCTTCGGCATCAACTTCAGTAATTTCAAGTTCAGTTTTAAGTTCCTAATATTTATTCTATTTATTAATATAAGAATTGTAAAAGTGATAGCTTACAATTCGATCGGATGAATTTGATATATCTGCTGGAGGTTGATACAGTGTTGCATCAATATCAGTATCTTGTAAAAATGCAGTTGAACCATAAATTTTTGATTCCATATTTAAATGTTGATCAATTTGTGTTCGTTGTTCATGCTTTGAAACTTTTATTCCTCGAGTATTCATTTCTTCACCTTCAGAACTATAAAACAATAGATATAATAAATGTCATAGGATATATCAAAATCTCTCTTTATCTCTAACTCTTAAAAATCACTTACCACAACAATGGACGATAATGTTCAATAATTTGTTTAACATTAATATTTTGTAATTTTTGCCCACATTCAATATCAAATATTTGTTCTTTTGTTGTTGTTGTTGCAGAAGACATTGCTTGCAAAACTTTTGCCAGTGCATCTGATGCACTTACACGTGTATCCCATAAATTATTATGTAAAAATTTTCTTAATGTTGGTAATAAATGTACATTTGTAAATGGGATTTGTCCAATCACCGATGCGGCTTCATTTCGGATTGTTCGATTTTTCGATTCTAATAAACTTCCAAGTTTAACAAGACGATTATCACTCATTCCTCCTGCTAAAAATTTTGGATATTTGTTTAAAGGTTTCTGTAAAAAATGGGGTAATTAAGGATTATAGATTTATATTTACTGATTTTAAAAGTTAAAACGGGTAATTAAAATTTTTTACAAACGTTTTTAAAAAATACTTTTAAAAGTTAAAATAATAAATTGGTAACATTTTGCCAAAAGAAAAATAATTCTTTTACAGTATTCTTTTTTTTCTTAAGTCTTTTTTTTTTATTTACCTTACAAAAACAGTTATCCAAAAATATTACGGATCAGCAAATAATCATTAAAAAAAGGACTGCAGCATTTTTGTTTCTTTACCGTAATTCAAAGCTTTTCTTCTTTCATTTGAAATACTTTTTGAACGTTTAAAAAATGCATCAGAAGAATTTTGATGGTTTTGATTTAAATTTAGATTATTAAATTGTGCATCTAAATTATCATCAAAAACAATGTTTTGCTTATTAAATGGCAAAGAATATTCTTTTTCTGTCATCTAAAAAGTTTACGTTTAATGTATTGTTGATTTTGCAAGAACTCATCAAAGCACAAAATTTACTTTAAAAAGAATATTTACCAAAATTTTTATCCACCTTTGTTAACAGTTTTTTTTAGTTTGTAAAACAAAAGATAAAAAAAATTGTTTAAAAAAAGAAACATTAATCAACTTCCACTGAATTTTTTTGCTTCTTCGCTCTGAAAAAAACATTTTTCAAAGTGCCCGCATTCTTTTGGGTCGACGTTTTGCCAAACACAATGCAGTGTTTTTTCTTTCAGCCCAAAAATGCAACCTTCGATTTTTTGCTCGATTTTTTCCATCCTTTTTTTCTAATTTTTTACCAACTTTTTTATTATTTTTGTTTTATTTAAACATTTATTGAAGGTTCTGCAATATTTTTTTGTCCATCATTTTGCAGTTTACCATGTTGCGCTCGTTTTTTACATGATTTTTGTTAAATTTTTCTGTTTTTTCTTACTTAACATTTTTTCTCGTGTTAAGCTTGTATATAATTCGCTGCCTATTTTTGTACAATCATTATATATTTTCTTGCATTCTTGTTGTACTCATATTTATTGTTACACTTTTTGTAGGTACATTCAAAATGGCAGTTAAAGGCAACCAGATGCTTCCAGGAAATCATTTCCACAAGCATTGGCAACGTCGAATTAAGACTTGGTTTAATCAAGCTGCTCGTAAATACCGTAGACGACAAAATCGTGTTACTAAAGCAAAAGCTGTTGCTCCACGACCTGCTGGTGGTCTTCTTCGTCCTGCTGTTCGTTGTGCTTCCAACAAATACAATACTCGTGTTCGTCTTGGACGTGGGTTCACCCTTCAAGAACTTAAAGCTGCTGGTGTTTCAGTAGTTGATGCTCGTGCTTTTGGTGTTGCTGTTGATTTCCGTCGTACCAATTTATCTGTTGAATCTCTTCAAGTATGTTTTTGTTACGTTTTTTTCTTCTTTTTGTTTATCTGGTTCTTTATAGCAAAATGTTCGTCGTTTGAAAGAATATCGCTCAAGATTGATTGTATTCCCAAAGAAAGCTGGCAAACCACGCAAGGGTGATGCTACTGAAGAAGAAGTCAAACTTGCTACTCAACTTCGTGGAACCATCTTGCCACTTAAAGCTTCTGACAAACGTGAAAAAGCTCTACCAGTCACTGAAGCACTTCAGAAATTCGAAGTTTTCCGTCATTTACGTCGTCTCCGTGCTGACAAGAAATACAAGGGCAAACGTGATAACAAAGCTAAAGCTGCTGCCGAAGAAGGTATTGGTGGTGGACGTCGTTAAAAAAAACTTTTTTCTTATTGTTCGTTGTTTGTTTGGAGCATATGGTTGTTAAAATAAAACAATTTTTATTTGCTTGTTATAAATATTATTTGTTTATTATTATTCCGTTACAACATAACCAAGTTTATTATACAAATAATTAGAAAATAGGTTAGGTTTAGAAGGTTGAAACAGTTTAGGGGAAAGAAGATTATCATTTGTTAAAGCTTTATGAAGTTGAGAAGGTGTTGTACAAATGAGATGACCCAATTCAGAAAGACGATCAGCTAATTCTGTTTGATGATTATCCATTAATTTATCATTCACAACTGTTACCATTGGTTTATGAAGCTTTAAACTTTCTAAACATGTTCCTGCACCAGCATGTCCGATAATTAATGTTGCAGATTTCATATCAGCTTGAATTGATTTTTTGTAACGGAAATATTCAATCTAAAATTTGTTAGTTTTATCCAAAGATGATTACAATGAACAAATACATACCTTTAATCCACAATCATCTTCAACAAAGCATCCTTGATCTTTATCTTTAAGTCTTTCAGGAACTAATGAACAAATTGCATTTCCAGCTCCACATTGAATAACAAGTTTATCAATTCCAACATTTTTTAAAGCTTGTTTAACTTTGAAACTTAAAACTGCTTGAACGAGATCATCAAATTGTGTCGTTCCAAGTGTAACAAAGCATTCACCCATCACGTTTTTAATCTAAAAAATTAGCTCGTTTTGTTGTTAAACATAATTCTAATACAACAAGCTTCTTATTTAACTTGCGCGCAACATGCCCGAATTTTGCTGTTGCACTTTTATCCTTCAAAGTTCAGTCCGTATGAAAAGATTTATATTACTGTAAGAATTAAAATGGTGTTTTGAAATATGTTTTGCTTTAATTTCCATCTGAAATTTTTACTGTCTGACAAACAATTTTGTAAGAATGATGAAATGGGAGTTTTTAAAATTGTTGGAAAGACTAGGGATATTTTTTCAGTCACCATTCAAAACTTTTTTCCTACAAAATAGCGATGTTTTTTACAACCGGGTATTTTATGTTCAAAACATTTGGAACCATCATATTTTCGAAAAGGGTTTTTTTGCTTTTCTCACCTAAAATTTTTGTCTGTCTGCATTTTTTTTTCGATCAGTCCTATAAAAAATTACATTGGATCATTGTTTCGTAAAAGTGTTTCTCAATGATTAAACAAACTCCATAAGCTTGTTTTTGTTATCAGATTTGTTGTTTTTTTTAATCAAAAAAGCAGGCAAATAAACACAATTTTGGTTGAACTATTCATTTTTTACAGATTTTCAAATGAATGAGACTTTGTTTTCTTAGTTCATTTTTTTACCTTGTTTTTATTTTTTTCAGTTTTGTTAATCAACTAAATTTCGTAAAATTCAAAAGCTAGATTACAATTTTTGTTTAATATTAGGCACCTTAAAGTAAAACATCCCTAAAAAAACGGGATGCGTCCGCCCCTTTAAAAGATAAAATAAGGATGATGCAATTTAAAACACGTCCAAAAAATTGCAAGTCAGTTGAAAGGAAAAATTGTTTTTCCTAAAATTTTTCCATTAGTCAAATAAATAGGAGACGGATTTTTTTAGCAAGGATTTCTTAATGAAATTCGTGTTTATGCATAAATTTAATGTTTAGATTACGTGATAACTTAAAAAAGGAAAAGATAAATGATAGTATTTCATTAATTAGGTTAACTCCGAGTTTTGTAAATAGAATTTTTTAGCACATATTTATTGAATATTATATATTTTTAGATGGCAGCAAAAGAATATTCTGTGCCATTTAAAAATAATCAAAACATTGTTTTTGATGATAATTTAAATGGACAATTTAATAATCTAAATTTAAATCAAAACTATCAAAATTCTTCTGATGCATTTTCTAAACTACCAAAAAATGTTTCAACTGAAAAAGGAAAAGCTTTGGATTACGGTAAAAAACAAGAATGCTGCAGTCAATTTTTAATAGGAAAATAAAAATTATGAGATTTTATTTTTGGTAAATTTTCAATCAAAAAAATGGGATTCGACTAAATTGTTGAACACTTTTTTTGATAACGATCCATAATTAAAAAAGGACTGCAGCTTTAATAAAATTATTAGATTTTGCAAATAATGATGATTCAAAAACCAAAAAGAATTCCAATTTATGGAATAAATCTACAGCAAATGATTTACCATTAAAGATGGGAAGCAATAATGGAAAAGAATTAAAGAAAGAAAAATCTTCGACTCTTAAAAATAATAGCACCCTTTCCCTTCATATTGCAGCTTATGAAAATTCAATTGAAGCTGATTCCTTATTTAATAATGGAACAAAAAAATCTTTGAAGCAAAGTGATTTCATTAAAAAAGGAGATATTTTAAAACAATTCTTTGCTGCTTCTCTTCAAGTAATATCCATAATCAATTTATAGTTTTATTTAAAAAACTCATTTATAGAATCCATTTGAATTTCCAAGACAACAAGAAAATGATAAATCAAAAACGCCGGAAGCTTCACAATTTAAAGCCTCCCAACGTTTACTTAATCCAAATCAAAAGAATCAAGAACCAAAAACGGTAATTACCGAAAAAATAAGCAATCTGATATAAGAGAGTCTATTATACAATGCAAGGTCGTGAAAGAGGGTAATATATAATATAATTATCCCTCCGCGAAAGTTGGTCATATATGCGGTTAAAATATTCATTTAAAATTGTAGCCCATTTTAACCAAAAACATTTTGAGGGATACAAATTGTTTATCAGTAAACACTCTTTATTTAATATCCTTAAATAATCTTATTTTTCTGCTTCTTTTAATGCAACAGAGATAAACTAAATTTAGCGATAGTCAAATTCGATATTTTTTTCATTTTTCTTAATTTTTTAAAACGAAATTTTCCTTGTTTTTAAAACATTAATTCATTTACAGGATTCTGATAAAATGGTTAAAAAGCCTATCAAAACTGCTGATGATATTAAAAAGTTAATGGAAGAGAAAAAGAAAAATGCTGAAAAGAAGCGTTTAGAACAAATGGCTGGCGGTGATGCTGTACCAAGTGGCATTTCAGCTGCTGGTATACTTTAATGCTTTTTTCGTATATAAACATTACATTTTAAAATATTATAGAAGTATTAAATGGTCAAAGTAAAAGTGAAAGCCATCCAAATCCTAATGGAGTTTTGAATGGTTTAAATGGAAGCAATAATGATATTGGACCTTCGACTACCCCTCAGGTTGATAAATATTTTTTCTAACAGACATCCAATAACAATATTTTATTTAGAAAAAGCGTAAAAATAAGAAAAAGAAGAACAAGAATAAAGCTAATGGAGGATATGATGGAACTTCAGCAGATGGTAAATCTTAGTTCTTGAATTTGCATACCTAAAGCTTAACATGTTTAAATTATAGATAGCAGAATTTCTGAAAAAGAGGAAACTGCTGAATCAATTCAAGTAAATGGAAATGAAACACAAAGTAAAAGCCAAAAGAAAAAAACAAAGAAACAACAAAAGCAACATGAACAGATGGAAGTTGATGATGCTCAACCTAATGGTGTTTCACCAACTGGTTAGGATTAATATTTCTTTTTTATTAAACATTTTTAATATTACAGAAGCAACAAATAGCCAAGAAAAAGTTAAAACTCCACGTGGAAAAGATAAAAAGAAGCAACAAACGGCTGCTGCTGCTAATGATGATGATGTTGAAGCAAATGGTGGATTAAATGGTCAAAATGAAAATAATGTTGAAGAAACACCTGTCTCACATCCAAGAAAGCGTAAAGCAGCTCAACGTGCAGAAGCAAATTTAGCAGTTGTTCCTCTTTCACAACGTAAAGATGATTCAGATGAAGATGATCAAGATTATATTGTTGAATCACCTGATGAAGAAGGTAATCCTAAACGTTCAAAACTTCATGAAAATGATTATGATGAAGATGAAGATGATTGGTCACATACAACATTGGAACAACGAATTGCTGCAATGCTCGGTGGTGGAGTTTTTTATGATGCCAATTCAGAAGACGAAGATAGTGATGAAGAAAGTGAAGATGGTACTCCATATTTCTTAACTCATCATGATGATAATGAAGAGGAAGATGAAACGGAAGTTGAAGTTAGTGATAGCGATGATGAAGCTGGACGCATTGATATTGATGATGCAAGCTCTGGCGAAGAAGGGGAAGATGATGATGATGACGAGGATGAAGATGGAGCAGAATTTGAGAATGATAGCTTTGATGAAAGTCGTCTTTATGAAAGTGATTCCAATGCTGATGATGAAGATATTATGAGCTTCGATGAAGATCGTCCAGCAAATAGTGATGACGAAATTGATGACATTGTTAGTACAATTCGTAAAAAGAATGATGATTTATCAGTTCTTGATGATCTTTATGGTGCTGGTATTGGACATTCATCAGAAGAGGATGAAGAAGATTCTATTATGGGACCTGTTGATGATTTGGATGAACTTGCTGAAGAAGATGAAGAAGATTTATATGCAGAAGATTCTGATTTATCTGAAGATCTTGGAAGTTTTATTGTTGATAGTCGTGGTCGAGCTCGTCGTGGTGAAGCTGAAGATGATGATGACGATGACGACGAGGATGAAGATGAAGATATGGATGATTCTGAAGATGATTATGGCCTTGGGGATCTTGGCGATGAAGATGAATACACAGATATTAGTCCAATGTTCCAAATGACAACTGATTATAAATTTAAAATCGATGGATATCGTACTGCTAAAGAAAATACATTCTTATTAAAAATTGAACGAACAACAGCTACAAAATCTCGTAGTGGACCATTTACAACATTCAAATTTGGACAAATTCCTGATACACATTCTGTTCAAATTGCTATGGATGCTTTTAGTTGGATGGTTGCACCGGTTGAACGTGATGGATTTTTCAGTCATCTTTTCCAACGTCGAGTTCTTTATGTTGCAAGACGTGATAAAAATTATTTTAAAGGTTTATTTTCAAGTGATGGACTTCTTCGAATGGTTCAAGAAGTAAGTTTAAAGGGATACTGTAACTATGAAAAATGCTTATCGATTTTCAGAATGATTTGCAATACGGTACAAATATTAATGTTGCACATTATGATCGTGAAGGTGGCCGTACAACTCATAATCCAATTGGAAGAGTTTTTGCTCATCAACTTAAAACTTTTGTTAAAGCTGGAATGTCACTTCAATGCATTAATCCACAATCATATAATGATGAAATTTGGTATCTTTGTGAAATTCTACAAGAACTCACAAATAGCTTTGTTGGTGCTAATACGTACGTTTTATTACTGTAGTAATAGGCTAATAATATATTTTTATAGATATTTAACTCCTGCAAATTCTGCTGGTTTTGCACCACATTGGGATGAAGTAAGAAAAAGTTTTATCATTTTTTTGATTAATACGGTATTACTTTTTTTTAAAGGTTGATGCATTCATTCTTCAACTTGAAGGAAAAAAATATTGGCGTGTTTGGGCACCTGCTGATGGAGATTCTGCACTTCCGGATGAATCAAGTCGAAATTTTAGTGAAAAAGAAATGGCTGATAAGAATTTAGTTTTTGATGGTACCTTGGAAGAAGGGGATATCTTATATGTTCCACGTGGATTTTATCATTCTGCTTCAACTGGTAAAGATCATTCCCTTCATGTTACAATTTCATTATGTCATAATGTTACATTTGCACATTTAATGAAAAGTATTAGCAATGAAGTATGGGATTCAGTTCGTCAAGCAAGACTTGTTTCACGTCGTTCTCTTCCACCTGGTTTTCTTGAAATGGGCGGTGTTGCTGGGCTTGATTATGAAGAAGGTTTAAATGAACAGTAAGCCATAAAAACTGGGAATAAAAGCAAATCTTAATCTTGTTTTATTATTTTAGTATTATGCCTGTTGTTAATACAATGCTTGAAGATGTTACTGAAACATATCGGGAAGGAATTGCATCAGCAATTGATAAAATGGCACAAGAATTCTTTAAAACTGCTCTTCCACCAATGTTAACTCCAGAAGAACGAAAGCTTAGCATTCATGGCGGAGAAAATCTTGGAATGTTTGATGAAAATGAAGTAAAAGTTACACGAATGAAAGAAATTCGATTTATTCGACATCATGCTCAACGACTTGTTTTTGAAAATGAAGAAACACCATTCATTATTCATCGAATGTCAAATTCTCGAATCCTTTCAGAAAATACTGAACAAAAGACTGTTGCAGTTGAACTTAAAATGGTTGATGGAATTATTACCCTATTTCGAGATTATCCACAATGGATTAAAGTTAAAGATCTTGGATGTGGAAAGCAGGTTAATGTTGCACTTGCTGAAATTCTTTACAATAATGGTCTTATTATGATTCGTGATAAACCTATTTAATCTCTTTTATGCTTTGATTTTTCTAAAATTCATCATTTGTTTTGAATTTATGAATGTTGTTCTTTTTTGTTAAGTTTTTAATGATTTTTATTATAAAGTTTATTATTTTTTAATACGGAAGAAAAAAACATTTTGGGCAATTTTTGGCACAAAAAACGGGGTCATAAAAATATTTTGACGCATGAAAGATTCATTTATCGATTGGTTTTGCAAAAAAAATTGTTTCTGCTTTAGTGAAAATCCAGATTACAGTAGTTCAAATCTCTTTAGCTAAAAACACATTTCTTCACAATTTGATTACCGCGTAAATATTGTTAATGCTATTTAAAGTGACACATATTGTACTGTTGGAAAACAAATTCAAAGATTTAAAGAACAGCATTAAAATCCAAACTCTTCTGAAAAGCATGATATTCAAAGTAATAACGGCAAATCACTTTCTTCTTTTTTAAAAAGTTTAAATTTATTTTGCTTTGTTTAATTTTTTTCTCGTAATTTGTAAAAAATAATAAATGGAAATATTGAAGCTAAAAAAAAGAGAAATCAAATTTGAAAATACAAAGTGTCTCAAGAAAAAATCTGATTTTTATTTAGGTGACAAATTATTTGGGTTCGAGTTTTGTCCGAACGTTTTTCGGTTTTTTTTGTTCAATACATAATATGCAAATTTTTTGATGATGATTTCTTTGAAAAGTTATTTATTAGTTTTTTTTCACATGTCAACTGCTACGTTGTTTCCGCTGTTTTAATCTGCAAAAGAATATTTATTTTTTTATTCTAAAATGGTTTGTTACTTTTTTAAATCATACTTTAGTTTGTATTTATTTAAACGTTTAATTATACTTTAGAAAGGATTACTGCGTTTGGTTATTTTTTTTACATTTTTTTGGTACTTTTGTGTTTCTGATATGGATGAAAAGAAAAAACGTTATAATAAATGTATTAAATCTTTTAAATCTGATGAAATCTATTTATACTGTAAGTGTTTATTAAAGTAGTCTTCTTATTACATTTTATTTCAGCGTTCAATAGAAATGTAAGTCATAACATCAGTGCATTGTCTGTTCTGAAGGATGTTGAGGTCGATCTCCAAGATGCAATATTAACATGTGTTTGCCGTGAAACTTATGAACCAATATTTTTTATTTCACCATTTTTGAATAATGGAACATTGGAAGATGTATATTTTTATTGTGTACTTGGAAATCCCACGCCTGCATTACAAAATATTAATGATAGCTATAATGGTTATGAAATTTACGATAACTTTCTTTTTGAATATATAAAAACTATTCCAAATACATTAATGACTCCATTGAAATATGATGATAATTCAGAAGATAATGATTCATGTTATGATGAAAATGGTTATCCTACTGTATGTTTTATCTTTAAACTTGTGTATTAACTAGGCATGGCAGCTAACAGCCCGTCACAGAACGCTAGAACTTTATATCTTTTTTTATCACTGATAAAAATGTTTTTTGACAATTACAACCCCACCGGCCTTTGGGATAAGCTATCTAATTCCGCAGACTACATAAAAAAATGTTCAGTAGGTGCCGAGATATGAGCAAAAGGCCGTTTCGACCCGGAAACGGGCCCAAAACGGGCATTGGGTCATATCTCGGCACCTACTGAACATTTTTTTATGTAGTCTGCAGAATTAGATAGCTTATCCCAAAGGCCGGTGGGGTTGTAATTGTCAAAAAACATTTTTATCAGTGGTAAAAAAGATATAAAGTTCTAGCGTTCTGTGACGGGCTGTTAGCTGCCATGCCTAGTATTAACTGCATTTTACTTTTAGAAATCAATTGGAAATCAACAAACATGTTTTATTGCATTTACAAGGAAAGATGATTCTGTTTATTCTGGGCCATTAATTTATAGCAAATTATCAACTTTTGGGCCAAATGTTGGAAATGTTACTTTAAAGGTGTGTGTAATTTTCATTTTGATGTGTTTTTTCTGATATTTTTGTTTTAAATATAACCGTTTTATAGACTGAACCTTCATGTTATACTTCTGTAAAGAATACTGTAAGTTAAACTTTTCAAATTTGTAGAGCTTTTTTCGACATAAAACAAATTTTTAGACTTTTAAACCTAATGATTCATGTATTTATATTCCACATGATTCTGTATTTATATGTTGCTGTTCAAAAGAACATAAAAATTGCAAAATACAGAAAGAGAAATTATATTGTGAACCACGTGTGTTAATTTTATTTTATGACAGTTCTATATGCTTATTTTTAAAAATTTAAAAATTTTTTAGGTGATACTTCTTATGAAAGGTTTAAATCCAATGTATTACCGTTTGAGTATAAAAGAATCTCCGTGCAAACATATTTAAATGAAAGTGTCAATTATGCATGTGGAATTAAAATTTCTACTGTAATCGTTCAAAATACTGAAAGTGAAGAAATAAAATTAAAATTTGAACATATCTCTTTAAATTCATGCTCTGATGAAACAACTGTTGACATCTCAGAATCGGGATTTTGTTCATCTGTAGCTGAAAAACCTCAAAATGTTAAAATTCAAAAATGTTGTCAAAAGGGTCATTTTTGTAACCTTCGCTTAACTCCTATCGACTTTGATGATCTTAAAATCAATAATACAGTAATCTAAATTTTTTATTTTTTAAATTGAAAAACCTTTTTAGTGCGCTTATAAACCGGATATTTCATTATGTTTTGATAAATCAAGTAAATTTGTTTTCTTTATTTGTTTTAACATTTTTAAATCTTAAAAGAATATCCAACACTTTTTTAGATACTTGTGAATTATATTATGATCTTACCCTTGGAAAACGTGTTTATCTCCATGAAAATTTTACAACCAAAATTATTCGTCGAACTTCGTACGATGAATATTCACTCAATATAACTTATAAATTAGAACATCACGATGTTTCATATCGATGCAATTATATCTATGCTGAAATAATCCATGCTGATTCACAAAATTGTTCTGAACAAAATTATGAAACGGGTTTAATAAAACCATTTTATTATTGTACGTGTCAAAACTTTTCTTGTGATGCTAATGATAATGAAATGTGGGTACCAAAAACTAAATTTCCTTGTCAACATTTGGCAAAAACGGACTTCGAAAATGCTAAAAATAGTGTTGAAAATTTAGTTGAAAAAGATAAATGGATTTGTTATGTTCAAATTGATTTCTATTTTGAAGGTTCAAAAATATATGCCGGACATGTAAGTGTTTTTATCATTTAAATTACAACACATATATGTTTTACAGTTGGATGTTGAAAAAGATAAAAATAAGGAATGCTTTGTTCGAGATATCTATCAAAATGATTTTTGCTGTGTGAATATTGTAGATATTGAACAAAAAGATACCAATTGTACTGTTGAAAAATTAATACAACGATACAATGTTAGCAAACATAATCAAAAAAATCCTTCTGAAAATCATGATGCCAATTCAGAATATATTACATGCTTGTCAAAAGATATTTTAAACTTTGAATCTGAATCTTGTCCAAAAGATGGTGGATGCTTTTCAACTCGAATTTTACCACCTTCTAAAATTACTTCAACAGATGCAATTGTATGTTTTTCACTTTATTTAATATACACTGTTATTTTTTCAGGAACCAGCTGGATGTTTGGGATATGCAGAAAAATATGCAACATTAAATTTGCCATTAACTTCGCTATCACTTGGATGTCGAACAAATGAAAATTCCAATCGATGTTCAGTTGTTTATGGACCAAATGGTGAACAAAGGATTGTATGTTGCTGTAATGAAAATGATGGAAATGGTTTCTGTAATACAAATTTGAACGAAGTTCCGCAAAGCGTTGGCAGAAGTATTAAATCATTTAAAAGTTTAAATTAAATTAATTTTGTTCAATATTTTTTGTTATGGTTTTTTTTTGTGAAGAATAATAAAAGGATATCCGTCATTTCTTATGGAAGTGAAATAATTTTTATCGTTAAAATTTAACTTTTTATAACATTTAACGGTTTATTGTAATAAAAAGTTTGTTAATTATAAAATCATACCTATTTTTGGGGTCAGATCTCTGACGCCCCCCTCTCCCCTCTGAAGGAAGGTGGAAGAAAAATAAACAAAGGGGGGAGTAAGTAGGGTTGTCGGAAATTTCCCGTTCATTTCCCGGAAACGTAATTTCGGTAATTTTGCTGTTTTAATACTTAAAATTACTAAAACCTCGTAATTTGAGGGTTTTTCAATGAATTTTTGAATTAATGACTTTTTATAACAAAAATGCCTTATTTTATGCTACATGAGCTTAAAATAGTAAAAAATGTTGCCTTTCTAACATTTTTATTATAAAGTTTATTATTTTCTTAATACGGAAGAAAAAAAGTATTTTGGCACAAAAAACGGGGTCATAAAAATATTTTGACGCATGAAAGATTCATTTATCGATTGGTTTTGCAAAAAAAATCGTTTTAGCTTTAGTGAAAATCCAGATTACAATAGTTCAAATATCTTTAACTATAAACACATTTCTTCACAATTTGATTAAGTATCAGAACCTGCGGGAATCCTTATTAATTTAAGTAACGAAATTCAATAAGTTTTTTTTTATTACAAAACAAAGTAGAAAATTCGTAAAATTTGATCAAAAGTTTTTTTGAATGTTCAAATTTTTCAAACTTAGAATTTGGTATCATTTAAACTTTTTGACCTTATTCAAGACATTGTAAGTAGCACGACATCTGAACATCATGAACTTACAAATGATAACGGCACTACTACAACTGTAAAAAATGGTGAACAATCAATTTTCAAATTTTCTGGAATTATTCTTTTTGCATTATTTCTCATTTATATTTTCTAAAAATTAATTCAATGATTCTTCGAACCTTCTTTTGTTGGAGTGCTGGAGGGCATTCTTTTATTAATTAGTTTATGTACTGTTTTTTTTTGTAAACTGACTTCATTATTTAATGCAAATAATACCTTTGTTCTGAATATCCGAAAAAACAAGACGAGACTTTTAACTCAATCTCTTTTGGGAGTGCCAATTATTTTAAACAAAATAAATTTTCTGTTCTAGTCGTTTCACACTTTTCTATTGCAATTCTATCGACAATTTCATAGCTTTCTTGATAGACATTCTTTTTTTTGCAAAATTAGGAAAGTTGAATCTTTTTTAACACAGAAAATTTATTCAAAGAGGTGAGAGTCAACTTAAATATTCAAAAAAAAACATTTTAATAAACTGATGCCTTTTTTCAAACAAAAGCAAATCAAACGAAAATGGATGCAATGAAAATTTTTTTTTGCAAAAAAAGACTTGAACTTTTGAGGAAAAAATCAATGGATTTTTACATACTCACACACATGCATGCCCAAATCATTGAAAAAAATCCTCTCATTTTAAGTCACAATGTTTTATATCGGCAAATCGATGGCAAAAAATCTTTGAACAGAATTATACAAAAAAATGTATAATGTGACTTAAAATGGGAGGGTTCTTTATTTCAATGATGTGTGTGTGTAAATCCATTGATTTGTTTCAGCAAAAGTTCAAGTCCTTTTTTGCAAAAAAAGGTTTTCATTGCATTCATTTTCGTTTTATTTGTTTTTGCTTAAAAAAAATAAATTTTTTTGAATATTTAAGTTTTTTAAAATTCTGACAAGGAAACCTTCTTTTTTTTAAAATGTCCCAGCCATTTTACTACCAAATTATGTTTATAGTGTCAAAAAATCATGTTTTTTTGTGTTTTCCTAAAATTTGAATGTATTTAAATTTGCTTTGCATTAATATGTTTCATTAATAATATTTTTAATCAAACATTTATTCCTTTTCTTATTCCTTTACTTCTTCATCAGCTTCTTTTGCAGATGGTGGATTTTTTGATTCAACATCTTTTGCAAGAGCATCTTTAGCGTCTTTTGGTTCTGGATCTGGCGTGGTAGTTTTCTAGCGCGCGTGTTTGGGCGCATGACATTTGGGCATGTTTGTTTAAGCGTGGAATACTTGAGCGTGGTTCTTCTTGGGACAAGGTTTATGATGTAACTTGTCTCCATAGGGCATATCTTTTATCCCATAACTTTTGTTCGTATTTGAACATAGTAATGAGCTTTGAAAGTTTTGGACGTTTGGCTCGGAGATGGTTATTCATAACCCGCTTATAACTTTCGACTGCATTGTTTGTTCGCATTAAATTATTTTTGATATCATCATGCATACGTTTTAAATTGGTTTAGCACTGTTATGTGCATGCATATCCAGCTTTTTCTTTATTTAATCTCTAAATCGCTCTCTCAAAAACAATACTCATCTTTTTGAACAAAATTTGTGATGATAAAAGAATTCTTTTTTTGCAAAATTAGAAAAGTCGAACCTTTTTTAACACAGCAAATTTGTTCAAAGAGATGAGACTCATAATTTAAAAAAACTTAAATATTCAAAAAAATCATTTTAATAAACTGATGCCTTTTTTCAAACAAAAGCAGATCAAACGAAAATAAATGAATGAAAATTTTTTTTGCAAGAAAGGACTTGAACTTTTGCGGAAAAAAATCAATGGATGTCATACTCACACATGCATGCATGCCCAAGTCATTGGAAAAACGGATCCTCCCATTTTATGTCACAATGTTTTATATTGGCAAATCGATGGCAAAAAGTCTTTCAACGAGGAAATTAAATAGCCTCTCGTTTTATGCAAAATTAGGCATCAAAAAGGAACAGTAATCACATAACCCGAATTAAAGTCAATAACAAAAATAATTATCAAAATATGTTTTATTTAACATTAATACATATAAAAACAAAAAATGAATTTTATTCTTTTTTTTGAATTACATCATCTTCAGGTAACATTGCAATATTTTTTATAACTCCAGGTGTTCCAGGGACAAGAGTTTTTGGAACACATGTTTCAGAGTTTACCATTTCTTTACTACCAGGTTTTGGATGAGGTTGTTGCTGTTGCTTTTCTTTATTACTACTTCTAATATTTTCTTTACTTCCATGTTGTTTAATTAATTCTTTGCTAAGTTTAATACCAGGTAATGGAGTATGTGTTTCAATTGCAGATGCAACTCCACCAGGTGTTCGTCCACTTGAATCAGGATCTATTGAACCACCACCAGAACCATTTGTTTGTGGAGTTGAAAGCCCACCTTCATCAACTGGAAGGGGATCAGGTGTACCAGATGTACCAGTATGTGAAGTTTGTCCAAGTACAGGTGTTGCTGCAGCTGGTGTTCCTGGTGGAGATGGCGTTCCTCCTTGTTCCATGCCTTCAAAATGATGCTTTCGTTTCCTAAAAATAAACTTATAGAAAATTCAACATGCTTGCAACGGATTTTATATACATGCTTAAACTCAGTAAATGTCACAATAATCGAAATTTTAGGTAACAAGGCCCTTACAAGGAAACCATCAGACATGATTTTTGGGTGAACATTCAAAATGTGGTTTATAGGCAAGGATTAGATAGAAAATTGTTCTCTCAAAAATATTAAGTGCCATGGCTGAGCCAAAAAATTCTGCCATCATATTTAAATTTGGATTTTTCCAACATACCCGAAATTCAAATTTCAAAAAAGAACTGACGGCTTCAGATGCCATAAAAAATAATAGGAATAAATTATATAACTTTTTTAAGTGCTCAGAAGTGTCTATAACACAAAAAATAGAAATGGACTCCATTGACCCTTACCCGAATTCTTTAACCAATATACCACAGACGATAGAAGAACGGTGGAACTAAAAAAAAGTTAAAGAAGCGTCGTTTTGCCGAAATATTAATATAATTACATAATTTTTTGGCTCAGCTATGGCATGTAATATTTTAGGGGAATTATTTTCTACCCTAAATCTTGCCTGTAAGTCCCATTTCAAACGTACAGCCAAAAACCATGTGTGGTGGTTTCCTTGTAGATCATAAAATTTGTGTACAAGTTTGAAACCACCGGAGTACATTTATCACACATTCCACTTAAAACCCTCCCAACAAAAAATCACAACATACGTTTTAGAAACAGCTGGACGTCGAGCAGCATTAACTTCTTCAAATTCTGTTGGCAAATTTGAAGCTTGTTGCTTTTCTTTTTTTATAGCACTTTTTACTGAATCCGTTTGCTTCTTTTCTTTATCACTTTCTTTTTTAAGCTTTTCTCCATCCTTTTTTTTATGATAATGTTCTTTATCCTTTTCTTTATGCTGCTTCTTTGAACGTGAAGAACTTTTACTTTCTTTACTTAAATTAGGAGATGATGATTGAGATGGCCGTTTATCTGCAGATCCACTTCCACCACCACCACCACCACCTTTTTTGTTCTGTCTTCCAACGCTTTTCTTTGATGGAGTTGAATTTGGATTCGTTAAACGTTGGGATGCTTTAAAATGCGCAGTTTCTTTTGATTTATCATTTTCTTGCTGTCTTGGAAATTCAAATGGATTCTATAAATAAATTTTTTTAATTTAAACAAAAGATTAAATGTGGATATTACTTGAATAGAAGCAGCAAAGAATTGTTTTAAATTTTCTCCTTTTTTAATGAAATCACTTTGCTTCAAAGATTTTTTTGTTCCATTATTAAATAAGGAATCAGCTTTAAATGAATTTTCATAAGCTGCAATATGAAGGGAAAGGGTGCTATTATTTTTGGCAGTCAAAGATTTTTCTTTCTTTAATTCTTTTCCATTTTTGATTCCCATTTTTAATGGTAAATCTTTTGCTGTAGATTTATCCCATGAATTCTTTGTTGCTTTTGAATCATCATTATTTGCAAAATCTTATAATTTTATAAAAACTGCAGTCATTTTTTAATTATAAAACCTTATCAGAAAAAAATTATGCCATTAGTTTGATAATTTAGTAAATAACACTCATACTTTTAATTTTTAAAAATTGTCTGCAGCATTCTTGTTATTTTACCGTAATTCAAAACTTTTCTTTTTTCAGTTGAAATACTTTTTGGAAGTTTAGAAAATGCATCAGAAGAATTTTGATAGTTTTGATTTAAATTTAGATTATTAAATTGTCCATTTAAATTATCATCAAAAACAATGTTTTGCTTATTTGTAAATGGCACAGAATATTCTTTTTCTGTCATCTAAAATTATATTCAATAAATATATGTTAAAAAATTCTGTTTACAACACTGGGCTAATAAAAGAAAGCCAGTTATTTATCTATTATCTTATCCTTTTAAAAGCTATCACATATCACGAGAGAAAAAAATTCACATTAAAAAAATAAAAAATCGAATTTTGCTTGTGAACGTATTTAGACTGAAAAAATAGCCCTAGTCTGTTTTTTTCCGATAATTTTAAAAACGCCCATTTCAAAATTTTTTCTATATGAGCATGACTGAACCATCGACGATTGAAAAATGAAGAGAATGAATGTCGTTGAAAACAATTGCAGCAAAAACCGAAAAATAGCAAAAAATTAATACTTCAAAAATTTGCTTAAACTATTTCATTTTTAGTCTTAATATTTTTATATAAGGTTCAAAAAATTAGAACAAAACGAATCCAATACCAAATTTTAATATAAAAGGGCACTGACAAAAAATGTCAAAAAAATTTGCCCCGAGTGAGGATCGAACTGAGACTGATGCGCTGCCAACTGCGCTATCGAGGCGGCATGAAACGAATGATGTTGCTCTTCTTTTAAAATACGTACGGGGCTGTCTAGATATTACGTCATCAAGAGACAGGGAGGTTGGGGGTCAGGAAATTATGACGCCGCTTTGAAGATGCGGCAAAAGATCAAAGGGAAAGTATGACGCATAGGGAGGCAAGGGTCCAAAAAAGTCGAAATTTTGATGATGTAATATCTGGACAGCCCCTATAGCTGCAAAAGACCTTTTTTGATTTATTTACTGAAAATAAAAAATTTATTTTAACAGAAAAAAATCAAACAAACAATTTACAAATTTTTTTAGCATAAAAGGTAATCAAATTTTATTGAAATACAAAATTAATTCCAAAAACTTAAAGCTAAGAATTATGTTTCCAAAGTTCTTAAAATTCTTTTAATTTCGTCAACTCTTTCATCAGCTTTTACCCGAAATGCTTGACATCTTTGCCGAATTTGATTAAGTTCTTGTCGATTTGCATTTTTTAGTCTCGTTAAAGCATCCCTTTCAATTTCATTAATTGATTCAATTAACGATAATTTTGAACAAAGTTCATCAACTAAAATTTCATAATATCCTTCATTCTTTTCCACTCTTCTTCCATGTGCCGGAATTGGTGGGGGAGGAGGGATAATTGGAAGTGTTTCATATTGTGATACAACTTTATCAATTCCATGTTGAATTTCTTTCATTCTTTGTTCATCTAGCTCTTCAGCATTTTCAAATAATCTACAATTCTTTAGGCATTTTCGACATCTCCCATGAATTTGTCGAGTTTCACAATCACAAAAATGTTCATATGTGATATCTTTCTCTCGGCAAATATAACATTGAGTAGCACCACATCGGCATCTGAAAAAGAAATTGTAAAAACGTTTTAAAAAATTTCAAAAACTTACGTCATTTTATTACAACCATCTTGTTTAACGTATTGTACATTACAGCGATGACAAACTCGTACAACAATTTCTGATAATTTTGATTCCCTAAAATTTTTTAAATAACACAAAAAACATTTAAAAAATATTACATGTTATTGCCTTCTTTTTCTTCATCATCTAATTCTTCACAAGTTTTTCCTTCATGTTTTTCATCAAATGGCCTTGGACAATTTCGACATTGTATCCTTCCACATTCACATGTAAAATAATAATATACATCATCAACACAAGACTGAAGAGAACATGATGAACAACTTAAATGATAAAAATTTTAAAATTATCAAAATTTTAAAAATTATACATACGTTACAAGGTCCGATAATGAAGCGGAAGTAACACATTCATGTTGCATTCGTTTTTCTAGTCGTTCATGATCTTCAGGGCTAAGATAAAATTTAAAATCAGCTAAAAATTTAAAAAATTTAATTTGTAAAAATTGTAATTTAAATAATAATAATTTTATAAAAACTAATTTTGACGTTTTTGATTACTATCTTGAAAACTATAAAATAACCAAAGATAGTAATTTCGAATAAAATAAAAATTACGATTATTTTATTTAAACAATAAAAAACACTTACCAAAATGCAAAACATTTTTACAACTTGGATCCGGACATCGTAATCCAATCCCCCCAAGAGCTAATGCCATATCATCTGCAGCAGCATGGCAATGCCCTCGAATACAATCAATACAAAGTTTATGCGGTTCACGGGGGGATGTAACACGGCTTTCAAATGGTTTACAAACAATAAATCCATCTTGAGTCGGATATGTTTCAAAACAGATTACACATTGAAAATTTATAGCTTTTCCAAAACCTGGTGAAGTTGGAGGAGAAACAGAATCTCGACTTTTATTTTGAAATCGAAGTCTCAAACGAGCAATCATTATTTTAATGTTTGATAGAAAAAAAATATGAGTGAAACAATTTTTAGCCTATATTTTAAAGGTGAACAAAGAAAAAAACTTTGAAAAAAAAGAGGAGTGTGAAATAAAAGAGCCCCCCTTATCTCTCAAAGAACAATGAATGACAAATTGTGCAAATAAAATGCTACGCCTCCATGATCTTTTTTTTTTATGTATCGTTATCAAAAAAAGTTAGCATTGATTTTTTTTTACCCAAATTCTTCGTCATAGATTTTTATTTTCATCTTTAATTCATTGAATAGAATTTTTGCTTCTGTCGTAATTAAGTGACGATGTTATTGTTTTTGATAGCAGTGATAGCACAAAATCTTGTTAAATGAACAATAAAATTTTACTGCAATTTAGATATCAGACATTAGAAACATATCCAAATGGATTTATTATATGTAAACCATTTGAAAGCCGTGTTATATCCCCCGTGAATCCCATAAAATAGATTGTATTCGAGGGCATTGCCATGTTGCTGCAGATAATATGGCATTAGCTCCTGGGGGGATTGGATTACGATTTCCGGATCCAAATTGTAAAAATATTTTGCATTTTGGTATATTTTTTATTGCTTAAATAAAAACATGGTAATTTGTTGTATTTAATGTAGGTACCCTCAACCAGTTTTTTTTCACAAGAAAAGACGTTTTCGGAGGGATTGAAAATAATGACTGGTAATTATGTTGCTAATTGTAAAATAAATTATTTGACATTTAAATTTTTTTTTCACAGTATCTTTCAAAACTTTCGTAAAAAATAAAATTTTGCAATTTTTTTATTTATTCAAATTTTAAAGAAATTTTTGTTGAAAATAATAAACTTTATTTTCACAAAAATAAAGTTCATTATTATTTTTTTTATAAAAACGACAGTTGTGAAATTTCTTTGCCGTCTTTGAAAATTTTAATCTTTGCCAAAAAAAAAGAAGAAAGAAGAATGGATGAAAAAGATACACCTGAAGCAGCCTTTACCCGAGAAGATCCTGCAACAACTGTAACCCAAAATACGACAACTACTACTGGAGATCCAACAACAACAACAGTAGCAACAACAATTATTGGAACTGCAACATCTCCAGGTGCAACAACCCCAATTGGAAGTGTAACAACTACATCACCAACTTTATTAAATGAATCCTATTATCATGGTCTTCTTCCAAGGGTATGTGAATTTTTTATTAAATGATTGTTACTTTTAACAAAATACTTTTTAGGAAGATGTACAATTTTTACTTAAAAATAATGGAGATTTTTTGGTTCGTGTTAGTCAACCACGTTCAAATGATGCCGAACGACAAATTATCATTTCTTTAATGGTTGATAAAGATGCAGATCAACAAATTGGAGTAAGTTTTTGTAAACATTAAAATGTAGCTTTTAAACATAAAAATTTTTTTAGTTAAGACATATTGTTGTACGAAAACAAATGGGAAAATATCAAGGTTTGGAGTTTTAGTTTTAAAACACTTTTAAACATAACATTTTTTTTAGTTGAAGAATCACCGCGATTTGATTTAATACAAAATTTGGTGGATCATTTTTTGAAAAATGGTAAACCAATTTCTCCAACAATTGGAAATACAATTCTTGTAACACCAATTGGACGACAAAAATGGGAATTGCGACATTCTGATATTGAATTAACAAAACGTTTGGGAGCAGGAGTTTATGGGGAAGTATATCGTGGAAGAATGAAACGTAAAAATCATACAATTGATATTGCTGTAAAATCTGCTCGAACTACAATTGTTACAAAAGAAGGAATTAAAGAAATGATGAGAGAAGCAAGAATAATGAGAAATTATGTACATCCAAATGTTGTTCGAATTTATGGTGTTGCATTAGATGATGATCCAATTATGATTGGTAAGAGAGAGAAGTTTTTTATATATTAAGGTTAATGTTATATATTAATTTTATAGTAATGGAATTGGTAAGAGGTGGATCACTATTGGAATATTTAAAATCAAATTCTACAAAAATCACAGATTCTGAAAGACTTAATCATATGGCTTCATCTGCAGCATGGGGTTTAGAATATCTTCATTCACGTTCTTGCATACATCGAGGTACGATATTTATTTATTTCTTTGTTACCAGTGTTTTGCTTATTGTTTTTTACAGATATTGCATCAAGAAATTGTTTATATGATCGAAATAAAAATGTTAAAATCTCAGATTTTGGTCTTTCAAGAGAAGGTGAATCATTTAAAATGACGACAACACAAAAAGTTCCAATTAAATGGATTGCACCTGAGACTCTACAAAATTTTACATTTACAAAATCAAGTGATGTTTATAGTTTTGGTGTTTTAATATGGGAAATTTACAAGTTTGTTTTAATCTTATTTTTTTAAACATTTATTTATATTTTTAGTAATGGATTGGAACCATTTGAAGGCAAAAAAACATCTGAAGTTAAGACAATGGTAAATTTTTTTATTTTAGTTTTTAAAAATTTGCTTTTTTTTGTAGGTTTTAAATGGTATACGACTTGAATTTCCTGCAACAACTCCAACAGAAATTAAAGAATTGGTTACTCAACATATTTTTACTAAAGCTGAAGATCGATATACAATGAGTGATGTAAGGATTTTATATATATATATATTAATTTATAACGTTTTTTTAGATTGTTAAAAAATTTGAACAATTATCTGGTATTAAACAACCTCCACCAAAACGTAATAAAGGTTCTTTAAAAACGGCGACGGGCCGAACTATAACCGCCGATGATACAAATGTTTCAATGGAAGCTTCAACAAAAGGTTCATGTTCAACAAAAAAAATGAAAAGTCGAAAACGTAAAAAATTTTTAAACGCTAATTTCTATAATAATGGTTTTTAGGAAACACAAGATCTCGACCAAATATAATACATCCACCACAACGATTTTCTAGCAGTAATTAAAAATGTCGTTATATTTGAAATATATTTATGTTAATATTTGTTGAAATAAATAAATTTTTAGTTGTTTAAAATTTCAAACTGACGATGAAATAACCATTTTGTTCAATAATTAGCTTTTTTGCTGTTTAAATTTGTACAATTATATTTTCAAATATTTTTTATAGATCAAGTTTTGTCGAAAAAATGAAAAAAAACCGATTTTAAAAATTTACAATTATTTTTTAAAACATTAAAAATGAGAGAAGATATATCTGTTAAAAATGGATAAAGGATAACAATATTGCTGATAGCTGATTAATGCTTCAAAACAAAAGGAAAAATTTTGCTTCATTAATTTTTCTTTAAAGTAATAATCTTCCATCATTTTTACTATCCTTTATCCAACTTTTTTAAAAATAAAAATGCAAAAACTTTAAAACAGAATAAATTTAAACAATATTTTTTTTCTAATCTCTGAAAAGACAAAAAAACGAGCGAAAAATTAAAAACTAGGCAAAAAAAATTACAGTAAAAAAAGACTAACAAAAACCGGGGGCAGTTATTTTTTAAAATTTTGAAAGAAAAAAAATATAATTAATGATTGATTTTTTTAATGATAAAAAACATCATGGCTATGTATAATCTTCATGCATTTTATGCCAATCACTAAATCCAACAGATCCAGGATAATAATATACTTCCATAATCCAATGTGAATATGAATCTCGAGATATTCTAAAATTTAAAAAACTATTATTAAAAAATAGAAAATTTAAGCTTTACATTTTCCTTGGAGATTTTGCATATCTTTCATTTGGAAATTCAACAAAAAGCGTCCAAAATCCTTTTCGATTAACTTCATATGCTTTTGTAAAAATATTCCCTGGTGCAACATAAAAATCTGCAGTATTATCAACTCCAACTAAACGAAAGAATCGAGCTTCTGTGACATTATGGTTTCTGAAATTTATTGTATAATTAAAAACAAAGGAATTGAGATTTAAATTAGAAAAAAAAATTTATGTGGTCTTTTATAAAAAATTTAGTGAATCAAGGGTTGCAAAATCGAAATCAAAATATTCCAAAAAGTATCAATTTCGATTTCGTTTTTTTCGAAATTTCTCAAAATTTCTTATTTTCATAAATAAAAAAAAGAAGATTAGAAATAAATTTGTTCTAAAATCGGAAAAACAGAGAATTTAAGCAATATTATTTCTGAAAAACAAATACTTTTTTTTTTTGCTAAAAATTCTTATTGTAAATGGGCAGGAAAAAAATCAAACCTTATCGAAAGTGTTAGTTGATATTTTCTTGGACGATATCGATGATGCCTTCTATTTTCACATTCCGTAAAAAATATAAATAATATAAAAAGTTTAAAATATTGCAAATTCATTTTGTTTCTTTTTGATAAAAAATCTGAAAAAATAATGTAATTTGAAATTTGCAAAAAAAAGAAACCAACGATTATTTTTCGGCAGTTTTAAAAAAAAATCTTCAAATATTTTTCAAAGATTCTTTTTTTTTAAAGTTGAAACAATTCTTTTTTGAAAAAAAGAAAATTACGTTCCAGACATGATCTCTTTTTTACCAATCAAAAAATATATATATGGAAGAAAGTTAAATAAAAATGTCACAGGAAAAAAATTGTAGAATGTCGAAAGTTTGACAGAAAACAGCTGAAAAAAATGGAAAAACTTTAAAAATTTGAAATTGCGGAAAAAAATATTTTGGGATCAATTTCACGTTTACATTTGAAGCAAATGGAGGGAAATCACGGGTACATGGAAAATAAAAAAAGGAAGGAAAATAAACAAATCAGTCATTTTTCAAAAAAAAGAGACTGACAGAAAAATTGAAAATTTGTACGAAAGAGAAAGAGATGTTTTTTTATTGTTTAAACTTTGATTGAATTATGTAATTTATGTACCTTTTTTTGTATGTCTAAAAAAGACGAAAAAAAGAAATTTAATATAAAACCTAATAGGTTAACTGATACATTTTAAATTAGGAAAAAAATGAAAAATCAGTTTTTCGTTTAAAAATCTTGGAAAATAAACCTCAGAATTACATTGAAAAAATAGAAGAAATATTTTTTTCCGTTAAAAATTTAGCTTTGAAAATTGAAACATTTGTAAATTTTTGAAAAAATTAATAGTCACATTTAAAATTAATTTTAGACTTAGATTTTTAGATTTATCATTATTCATAAATTTCTCTTTAGGAATTTATCTGTTTTAACAATTTTAAGTATCTAAAATAAAAAATTTTTCGACTTTTTATTTCCTTTTTTGGTTTTCCTGCACAAAAAAGCATTATGAAAATTAACACTTTTATAAAAGCAAAAAAGTAAAAATTTGACCTCAAAAAACTCTTTACCCTTTTTTAAAAATAATGCTTTTTTGGAAAAAAATAAAAAACAAACAAAACGAATTAACTCCTAAAAATAATAAAAAGTAAAAAAAGCATCAAATTCCAAAATTTTTTATAATGTTTCTTTTTTTAAAAAATATATAAAAAAGATCTAAAAAAACAAAAGCAAATATTTGTTGAAAGATAAAAAAAGAACACAACTAAAAAAAGTCTCTCTCTTTACTTTTTTTTGGCACGTTTTTTGAAAGTACTCAAAAAACATAAAAAAATGTAAATTTAAGCAAAAAAATGCTTATGGCAATATTTCGTCAAAAATTGCAAAAAATAATATAAAATGTGTTTGACATTTTTACTTTTTAGTTCCGTTTTTTTAAAAAAAACGGAGGGCAGCCGTTTTTTTGTTAATGAAAGAATTAACAAGTTTTTTATAAAGAAAAAAAGATTGAAACAACAAAAAAATGTTTTAAAGTTGCGAAAAAGCAGCAATAATCTGAAAAGTAAATAAATTTTTACACGAAAAATTTTTTGAAACAATGAAAATGGAAAAGTTTTAAGGAAGCTTTAATCAAGAAAAAAAATTTTGTTTGATTGAAAAAAAAAATTCAATGAGGGCGAAAAATTGATTTTTAGCCTTTTTGTCTTTAAGAATTATTAAGTCGTCTGCTAAAAATATGTGTTTTAAGCAGGGGAAGAAAAATTGTTGCCATATTTATTTTTTTTGTATACATTTAAAAATCGAAAATCAGCAGCAGCGGCCATCGAAAGTCTTCCTTCTCTTTTTTTGCTGGTCACTCATCATCAACCAGAAAAAAAGAGCCATCGGAAAAAAAGCAGTGCAAAACAAGGGGAAAACAAGGGAAACGAAAAAAAGGGGGATGACCATTTATGGGTTTAAGCAATGACCTCAATTTTGTCTCTTCTTTTTTTTATTAAAATTTTGATTGAAAACTCTTATAACAAAATGACGCAAATATCCCGGAAAACAATAATATTTAAAAACCAACAAAAATCTCAAATTTCAATTATATTTAATTATACCTTTCGATTTTTTATTAAATCATTTTTAATTGGATTATAAAAAAAAAGGTGCGAAATGAGCCGAAAAAAGGATCAAAGATTGAAAAAAATGAGATAATAAAAGGTGATAGAAAAAGTTTTTAAAGAGCAGATGGCACTTATAATCATGTGATAAAAATATTAAATATTTCGCAAAAATTTGATCTACTTTATCATTTTTTTAAAGGGATTGAACTATTTGTTTTTAGAATTTTTTTTCAAAAAAAGGGTCTCTTTCGAGCTTTACAAAAACTTGACTATGCAAATTTTATATAAATCCTTTTTTTTCAATCAAATTCTTTCAAAAAAGAGATACAAAAGATAGAATAGGGAAAAAATGCAACATGCAGTGAGCTGCGTTGGCGGAGGCAATGGCTGAAAAAAAGGGAAGAAAAGAAAATAAGCTTCATTTTCTTTTTTCAATACAAAACATTTCAGTTTCAGAAAATACAAAAACTTTTTTTATTGGGAGAAAAAAATCGCCTTTTTTAAATGCGCGAAAAATATTTCAGTGTTCTAAAAAGCGATAATCTTTTTTAAAATCCTATTAAAAAAAGAGAAAAAAAAATTTAATCGAATTATTGCAACTTTAAAGCTTACAAAAATGTTTGAAGGCTTTTCTGACTTTTTACATTTGTTTCCAATGAAAAAGTTTTTGCAACATTTCCGATAAAGTTAAAGTTGAAATAAATCAATTAAAAATTTATTTTTTTAAAAAAATTGTTAAAAAATGAACATTGTGATAATTAAAGGGATCCGTTCCTGATGATCAGGGTCTTTTTCAGTTGTTCTTTTGCCTGATTGTCAGGATAAAAACGTTAAAATGAAAAATTTATATCAAACCGTACTCCTCTGTTTAATAAAATATAAAATAAACAAAAAAACGCTTTTCAAAAAAACTAAATTAATGAATCCCAGAAAAATGTCAGCTTTTAGCATTCTTTGACACAATTTTAAAATCAGATAAAATTCAACAATATTTTTCAAAAATAAAACTTGCAACATTTTGCGCGCTTTTAATAAAATTTACAACTTTTTAAAACAAGCGAAAAAGGAAAAAAACAAATAAATAAATAAAGGTTTGTCTTTTCTTTTTTGTTCATCAAAGGAAAACGACATCAAAAAAGAAGAACGATATCTTTTAAGCAGCATTAAAAATGAAATATGTTTTAAGAATTTTTGAAGTGCCCCTTTTTTCTTCATCAAAAAACTTTTCCTTTCCCACAAAAAAAATGCCAAAGGAGAAACACCAAAAAAAAGAAAGGCAATAAATGCATGAGTCAAGGGAGCCATTTTTTTTATCCAACTTTTTTTTTCGTTGATGTTTAAGGAATTCTTTTTTTTGTTGTCTTTGAAAAAAAAACGAAAGTGACTTTTTTAGAAAAAAAACAAACAAACAAAAAGTAGTTAAAAGCCTTTGAAAAAAGCGGCAATTTTTTGATTGAATTTTTTTATGCCAAAAAAAGTGTAAAACGTTTTTTGACTTTTAAATTTTTTCATTGTTTTTTATTTCAAAGTTTTTTGTGGGAAAAAAAATGGAAAAAAACAAAAACAAAGAAAAAAATAAAGGAAAAAAATTGAGAATGCCAATTTTAAAATTGGGTGGAAGGAATTTTGGGAGGGTTAAAAAAGGGATAATAAAATGTAAGAAAATTAAATCATGGCTTTAAGTGGGCTCTTCTAACTTAAATGATTCTTAGAAAAAAAGTCGATTAAAAGTTTAAATGAAAAAAAAGAAATTTCGTTAAAATTGTTTTTTTTTGGATTAATGCCAAATTCGCATTTTTTAAAAAGTCAAAATTTTTGAAGTTTTTTTAGAAAGAGAGCGAACGATGTGATAAATTTTTCGTTTTATCTTCAAAATGGCATAAACCTGAAAATCAGGCAAAAAACAATAGGAAAGACCCTGATTGTCAGGTTTATGCCATTTCAAAAAAACGATAAAACGAAAAATGTATTAAATCGCTCACCTCCTTTAAAAGCACATAACACAATTTTATAATGAAAATATTTAAAAACTGGATTTCAAAATTTTTGTAAAAATTTAAATTTTGTCACGAATAGAAAATTTTCAAAATAAGAAAAGGTTTTTTTATTGTATCATACATGATATTTTGTATACTATATTTAATTTAGATTATTTTAAATATAGTATATTTATTGCCATTTTTCAAGACTACAAAAAAGATTAAGAATCAAAGCCTATTTAATGTTACACATTTTTTAACATACAAAATGACATTCAACCATTTTTGACATTGATACTTGAAAAAAGAAAAAAAAGAATGTTCCAATTTATATTTCTTTTTGTTGTTTTGTCAATTTCAATCATTTATTTATTGATAAAAACCCAAACAACAATAAAAAAAATGCAATGAAACCGAAACCAAAATCAAAATCAAAAAAAGTGATGGCTTTAATTTTTATTTAAAAAACTTGTTCGATTTATTACTTTTTTTTTCTTTCATTTACTCTTTTTTATTTTTGAAACCCCAAGAATGCACACCCGGGGTGTTAATTTATTGCTGCTTCATTCCTTTTAATTCTTTTTTTTTTCAAAAAATGAATTAAACCGAAAATGATATACCCTTTTTTAAAGAAAAAATTGCAAATATTTTTAAAACACAACAAAAAAAATGTAGCAGCTTTTGGGAGAAAAGAAAAAAAATCATAAATTAATGTTTTTTGAAGCATGAATAATTTTTATGTGGTTTTTCCTTTTCTTTTTTTTAAATGGGGAAAAAATATTAAAGATGACACGAAAGATCGAAAGAAAAAAAGCAGGTGGCCCAACTTTTTTTTCTTAAAGGGACGGAAAAAGAAAGGGAAGAGTAATTTATCCCTCGAGAATATCCCCTTCTCAATATTGTAATTTAGGGTTTGTTTTTAAACTTGTTTTTGGGAGTTTTAAAATTCAAATATTTAAATTTCAGATGAATTAATGGAAGAAAAAAATATTTTTCATTTTCATTTTTATGGTTTTTGCATGTTTCAGTTTACAAAAGCTCAACCGAGATTGGACTTTTGAAAATAGAAAATATTTTACAAAAAACAAAAACTTTTTCAAAAGTTCAATCTTTTTTTAAGTCTTTTTTTAAAAATTAAGTCGCCTGCCGATTGGCAAAAGAAAAAAAAAACTTTGACGCGCAATTAGTCAAAAATAAATAAAATCTTTCTTTTTTTGAAAGATGATTGACAGATTTGAATTTTAAAGTTTTTGAAAATTTCAAATAAAGTTTTATGAGGCGGCGAAAAATTGATAAAAAAAACAACTCCTGGTTTTAAAAAAGAGAAATGCAACAAAACAATTTTTTTCAACAAAAATCAAAAATTGAATTTTTCTCGATCGAAAAAATTACTAAAAAACTTAAAATTAAATATATTAAAATTCTTGAAAAAAGTTTTAAAAAATGAATCATAAAAAAAGAATGATTCAAATAAAACTTTAAAAAGAAGGGCGTTTGCTCATTTATTTATTTCTTTTTAACTTGTTTTTTGGATCATTTTTCAAAAACTCAAAGTTGCAATTCGCTTTTATGTGAAAGTGTTTTTTGGACATTAAAAAACTGAATCAAAAAATACAAAAAAATAAAAACTGAAATAAATTTAATTAGAAAAAAAATGTTGTTGAGTTTTATGTTTTTTTTGATATTTGAAATTGGAAACGTTTAAAAAACAGAATTAGTTGGAAAAAAAGAATCAAAGTTTATGATAAAAATGAAAAAAGTTTAAGAAAACGAGAATTGAAAAAACGAAAAATTAAAAAACAAAAAAACTTCTCACAAAAATCACAAAATTTATGATATTTTTATTTTTGATTACCGAAAATCAGTGATAAAGTTTTTTCAAAATTTATGAAAACTTTTTAACACATTTTTCTATTTAAAATCGACTTACTTTCCCTCACCTTTTTTCCCCCAAAAACTAGAACTCCCTATTTTTCTTCTCAAATTTAATTCACATTTTTTTTGAAGTTAAGTTAAAAGGTCAAATGTCAATTTAAATATTTAAAAAAATGAGTGACAACTTTGTCACAAAAAAAAATTAAAAATGTGAAATTTAAATTACTAAAAAACGCAAAAAAAATGAATCACTGGGCCAAAAAAGGTGTTTAATTGGGGAGAGCAAAAAAATGAAGCAACTCTGTTTTCTTTTGACGACCGACCTTTTTTTGCAACATATTTTTTTCATCCAAAAAAGGTGATAAATAGAAAAAAAATTCCGGATCCGTTGCGCAACAAAAAAATTGCAAAAAGAGAAGAAAGAAAAAGAAACTTGACGAGATATGTTTTGACTTTAAAAAAGTTAACTGCCTGCGGAAGGAAATATGAGAGTTGTAAAAAAAACTGGATTTTTCATTCATTCAAAAAATTTTTATGGATGCAACAAACAAATATGGACAAATAAACTTTAGATACTAAAAAAAGGTTAAAAAATTGACACTTCCTAAAAAGATGCCTAAAAATGACAGCGAAAAGTTGTGCAAAAACATTTTCAAATAAAATTCAAAATAAATAAATAAAAGTTGAAAACCAAAAAACAACGGATTTTTTGTACACAAAATTTAAAATGTTTTAAAGCCTTAAACTTTTTTATAAAACTTTTTTTTTGGTTTAAAATCGTGTAGTTAAAAAAAACAGCTTAACAATCAACTTTACAGCGAAAAGTTGTGCAAAAACATTTTCAAATAAAATTCAATCTTTATTTTTGATTACCGTAAATTCAATCTTCGCCCAAATCAAATCTCATCTCTTAACCCAAATCGATAAAAATCCTCTACACAAAAATAAAGTCAGAATTTATTTTATCAATTAATATTGCACAAAAAATACATATAAGTGATACAACAAACAACATTACATTTTAAATTGAGAAGAGCGTCGTTGGTGAGGTGGTGTAGGATTCATATTTTGATCTTGTTCATCATCATCAGAATCAAAATTGACAAGACTTCCACCCATTTCATTCAAAGTTTTCATGAGTTGCTTTTTTTACCGCAAAATCCGAAAAAAGTTTTATAATTTTTAATTTTTTCGCTTTCAAAAGAGCAGAAAAAGTTTTTGCAAAATTGAAAATTTTAGATTGCATAAGTTTTTTAGAAATTAAAAGTTATAGTTTTTAAATGAAAAAAGGTTTTAAAAAAAAGCGCCGAAAAAATGTTTTAAAGAATTTTATTATTAAAAAAACGTTTTTAAATGAAATTTTTTTCCCGAAAATACCTGTCTTTTGCCAAAAAAGATTACTTCAAGTAATCTGTTTTGTTACCGTTCTACGCCACGAGGAGGCAACAGGTTATGGTAGAACAGAAAATGGAAAAGACTTACATTTAACAGCTGCAACATTCTTCTTCCATTTCTTCCATTTCTTCTTCTTCTTTTTCTTCTTCTTCTTTTATTTCTTCCATTTCTTTTTTTCCATTTCTTCTTCCATTTCTTTTTTTTCCATTTCTTCTTTTTTTTCCATTTCTTTTTCTTCTTCTTTTTTTTCCATTTCTTCTTCTTTTTTTTTCCATTTCTTCTTCTTTTCCTTCCATTTCTTTTTTTTTTCTTCCATTTCTTCTTCTTTTTCTTCCATTTCTTTTGATGAGAGGTGGCTTGTCGATGGAACCTGAAATCTAACCCCACCCCCGTTAAACCCCAAAGAAAAAAAAACATACATTTGATCCATCCATCCATAAACAGCGACAATAGGGCTCGTCAGCCAGAATAAAGGCTCGTCAACCTTGGGTACCCCGCCTACCTCGTCGCCAAGATACAGCTTTATGTGTTACCGAGCTCTAAACCGGCGGGCCCACCAGTATAAGAGCTGTCGAACGCAACCACTGCACTCAACGCTTCAGACGTAAAGAAACTGATGGATTTGACGAGTATATGCTTTTCAAATTAGCATATCCATTACATTCCCATGGGAAATTTCTCATGAGAAAAAACTTGAATAACAAATGTTCGCAGCGAAAATATGCAAATTTCTAAGCTGCAAATCTTGTCTCAAAAAATTATCTTTTCCAGTTAATCGAATTTATCAGTTATGAATTCGATAAACACTAAGAGAAAAAAGAACGATAGTCACGCTACATATTTTTTTGCAACCGAAAGAAAAACAAAAAAAGAAAAAAATGAGCCAGCTTTTATTGTAAATATCAGCAATCATTTTTTTGCATTTAAAAAAATTCATGTATGCTATAAAATTAAACGACATTTGAAGGCAATAACAGTTGAGTGACATTTACAAACCTTTTTTCAAAGATTTAAAAATATGAACCTTTGGTTGACAAATTTTTTGAGATTGGCGCCTTATTGACCTTTAATATTTCTCAAAGCAATTATGAAAATACCACATTTTTGAAGACTGAAAAAAGATTCCTAATTTGAGAGAATACGGTAAAAATTTCTTGTATAAAAATGTTTATTTTTTGTCAAATTAATAAAACTCTTATTTCAAAAACTTTTATTAATTTAATGGAAAGATGTCATTTTTAAGAATCCACTTTTAAAAAAGCTTTCGTATATGATTTATTCGATTCCATTTATGTTTTTGTTTTTATGACACAAAAAATAGATTTTAAAAATTTTCTTGATTGTTTAAAATTATACATCATTTTTTGTTTATTAAACAAAAACCGATTTGTTATGAAATTTGCCAGAATTGTAACGTTTGAAGAGATCTTTCTTTCCTCCCTTATTTTTAATTTTGACTTGTTATGCAACGAAAAAGGGAAAAAAAGAGCAATAAAAAATTGATATAATTGAAATTGAGAAACAAAAAACCAGATTAAAAACCACTTTCATTTGTTTTTGGTTGAAAGCCAAAAAATTGAAAGAAAAGAAAATGATTCCTTTCAAAAAAAAAAACATAGCTCAAAGAGCGATAAAAAATAAACAGCCAAAAGGTGAATCAAAAAAAAGGAGAACAAAAACATGCAATTAAATAATTAATCATCAGCTAAAAAAGAAGTTAAGTGTTGCATAAAATTTTTTAAATACCCTTAGGGGATTTGCGCTTTTCATTGAGCATGATCCAATTTGTCAACGATCTGTTTACACTTTTTTTTGAACTTTTTGTTTTTGGCCAATTTTGAGAGTTTCGTTTTCTTTTTAATTTTTAGTTTTTTATTGCAACAAACATTTTTTAAACGGTCTATTTTTTATTGATTTTTGGTAAATCATTTTTTATTTTTTTGTATTACCTCGTTAGTAAAATACAGTAATCAATTTTTTGTTAAAGATCAGGGTTCTGCGTAATCAAAATTTCAATTTCGAAAAGCAAATTCGAAATTTCGGTATTTCGATTACTGACACAAAAAATTATTTCGGTTTTTTTTGTCCACATTGAAAATTTATAAGTAGATGATACATATGATAAAAATACAGTTGCTTTGCCATTTTTTTAAGGAATTAAATTTTTTTTCATTCAATAAATTTTTATCCATTTTTTATAAAAAATTTAAAATATTTCGATTTCGAAAAAGCCGAAATCAAAATTTTGATTTTTCGATTTTAGATGAAAATATTTTTTTATGATTGAATTCAATATTTCGATTTCGAACTGAGAAATTTTTTTTGGTTATTTCGGTTTCGGAGAGGTATTAATTATTAGATTATTGTAAAGGAGTAACAATATAAATTAGTTATTTAAAACATAATTATATTTTGGTCCAACAAAATTTGTTAAAAAACCTTTTAATTTTTAAACCATCAATAATTTTAGAAAATGCAGCCTTCACAAATCCTCCAAATTACTGTAGATTATCCCCATCCCACTACCAACACTTTAACCACTCCAGAATCCATATCTACAACATTTCCATCTCCATCAACATTTTCAACAACTTCTTCAACCTCCAACAAACAACTTATTTCACCTTCCCCAACTTTAGCTACTCAAAAGGTATTACCGAAATATTGCGTATTATTTTCAACAAATGTAAAATGGTTATTTTTGGTAATTCTTTCACCACCACTTTTTGCACTTTTTATTGCATTTTTAATTGGTTTTACAATTGATTACGGAGATTTGGTAAATTATGAATGGATATGCGGAAAAGCATTTTTGCCATCAATTTCAAGAATAATTAATTTACCAAAGGAACGGCTTTGCTGGAATTTGGGGGCATTGGGACATTTAAGTCTTCGGCCATTTTTAATATATTTTCATTGTAAGTTTTTTTTAAACGAAAAAGAAAACCTGCGAATAAATTACAAAAAGACGTTCGAAACATTTAAAAATCCAAAATTTTATCCCATTTTTAGTTAAATCCTGTTTTAATAATGCAAAATCTCAAAATTCCATTATATTATTTTTAACTTCCATAATTATGGTAATCTCAGGATTTTCTGAATTACTTTTTACTGCAGTTTTAACCGTTGTTGGAGAAAGAGAAGATGGAAATTTGCATATGCTATTTTTTATTGCATTTATTTCTTCTTGTATCATTTATTTCACTACCGTAACCCTTTCAACGCGACTACAAAAGAATTACAATTTGAACAAAAATGTTTGTAAAATTTTATTTTATTTTGTAACTTTAAAAAGTAATTTTAGGCCCAAAAATGTTTTAAAATCCGATTAGGGCTATTATTAGCAACAATAATTTTGGTTCCAACAATTGGAACATTTTTTACATTATATTGGAATTATTGCATTAAATTTGGTTAGGATTTTATTTGGATGTCATATATCCTCTATAATTATATTTTAGCTTACAATGCATTTGCCCTTTTCGAATACATAACAGTTTTAACGATATTTGGATTTCATTCAGTAATAATTTTTGAATTAAAAAATATGGAAATATCTTTCATTTGTCCCCAAAAGAAAATTCAATAATTTTGGTTTTTGATGTTTTTATTGGGTATAAAATAAAGTTGAAAAAAAAACAGACACAAAAATAAAAAATAAACAGCTGAAAAAGATAATAAAAGAATAATAAAACTTATTTAACGACGAGGTTGTAAAAGTGCTGAAGCAAAACGAGATTCTGGAAACATTTCATGATACGACGAAGCTGGGAGATAATTGGCAGTAACCATTCGACCTGCAAAATATCGACCATGTAATGCTGCAACACAATTTGCTGCAACTAGAACCGTTGGACATTTAATATATACATTTCCATCTGCAGCATTTTTATCAACAAATATATGCCATACACCTAAAAAAATAAAAAAAATTATTGCTGATTACTGTAATTTTAAAAAAATATTTACCTCCATATTGATTACATTCAGTAATCACATCATCAGCAATTTCTTGATCCCAATTTTCTCCAGTTTCTGTTGCAGGATCAAATAAGCCAGAAAGAAAGAATGTTGTTGTTGCATATGGTGGTACTGTAGCTTGTTGATTGAAAGTTGATGAAATATCAAGGGTTGCTTTTGGAACATCCATTCCACTACCTTCTGCAAGTTTTGCCATAACATGCAATCTTCCAGTATGCCCCAATTCCATTTTTTCGTCTTTTTCAAGTCTTTCACGATGTGGTTCATGCGGTGGTGATGGCTTACTTTCTTCTTGTTCTTCAATCTTTATTCTTAAAGCTCTTCCAGCAATTTCATAACCATTTAGTTGTTCTAAAACTTTTTTAGCATCATCAGCATTTTTAAACCCAAGATTTGCATATCCTAGAGAATTTCGATCTGGACCACGAGCAACTTTACATACAGAAACCTAAAAAATATCTTAAGTAAAAACATTAATAAAAAAAATATAAAAGTTACTTTTCCAAATGGTTCAAAAATATCCAATAACATTTTATCATTGATATCAGGATGAAGATTTTCAACAACAAGTTTCATCGGACCTGTAGCATTGAAAGAAGTTGTAAATCCAAGGGCGCCTCCAAGAGTTTGAGCAGCTTGTCGATTTCTTTCAGCACAAGATTGTTGAATAATTAATGGAGCTCCTAAAAGACGTTGTTTGTTTAACCCCAAAGCCTAAAAATTGTTTTTAAAACATTAGTAAAATAGATGTAAACAATAAAAATCAAAACTTACCAAAGCAACCGATTCCCTTTCCCAAAATTCAATATATGCAATTCCTTTTGATCTACCAGTTCTTGAATCTGTAATAATTCGAACATCTCTTACAGGTCCAACAGATTCAAAAAAAGTTTCAAGATCTGTTGGTTTAGTGTCTCGAGCAAGTTGTAAAATGAATATTGTTCGTTCATCTCTTTCATCAGGTGTCATATTTGGATTTGCACCTTCTGGCATACTATGTGATGGTTGGAAATACATGCTAAAAGAAAATAAATCATTTTTAATCTCAACATAAACAGTAAAAACTTACACATCACGTCTTTCAGGACCAGGTAATCTTGTTGTACGACGCCATGGTGGCGATCTTCTTCGACGACGAGGTGATGGACTTCTTCGGTTGCTTCGACGAGGTGATGGACTTCTTCGGTGGCTTCGACGAGGTGATGGAGAACGACGGCGACGATAATCACGATCTCTTGATGTATGCCTGGAACGATCTCTAGAAGTGGAACGCTTACGGGATCTACGGTCACGATCTCTTGAATCACGATGTCGATCAGCACTGAAATTTTGTACGATTAATAAAACTTTAAACAAAAACTTTAAAAAATGAAGAAAATATTAGGTGATAAATAATGATGAGATCACAGGGATATAGTATATATTAAAAGCCTGAAAATTTAACAATAAAATGATAGTTGCTATATGTACCTTTTTCAAAAAAAGGTCTCTCTTATCCATTTATCCATCATCACACGCAGAATCAGCAGTTTTTTTGACGATTTTGGCATCATTGCTCTCTGTAAAACTAAGACTATCGTTTATAAAACGAAAAAACCTATGTAAAAAAACTTTCAGCATACTCTATGTATTTCATTTTTTAGGACACCAACAGCACCAGATTCATTCTTTGATGGTTAACAAACGATATTGACTTAGATCTGCAGAAAAATGCAATGTCATAGAATGTGTCAAAAAAGGACAACTAACAAAAAAAAGTCTAAATAAAAATCAAAAATTACCCTTTTTCACGTTCAATAGAACGAGAACGATGCTTTCGACGATCATCTTCACGACTTCTTGAACGACGTCGAACACTTTTTTCTTTTGAACGATGGCGATCAGCTTCCTTTTCTTTGTCCATTGAACGTGAACTTGATGACTTTTCAACTTCTTTACGATCTTTATCCTTACTACGTTGTGAAGAAGAAGTACTTTCTTCTTTAGGTCTACGCTTCTCTTTTCCAGATTCACGAATAGGTGAAGGTGAATGCGAGCTAAAAAATACACGATATATTTAATAAATAGTTTATAATAAAACATACGTTCGCTTCTTTTTTACGTCACCATTAGATTTTTCAATTTTTGGTTCATCAACGTCCATATCATTCGTCATGATAACAAGATCGTGCATAAACTATAAAAGCAAAGTTTAATATTTAAAAATTTGATAAATAAAACAAATTTCAACAAGTTGGAAGATAAAAATCGACGAAAAAAAAATAAAAATCGAATTTGTCTTTATTCCTTTTTTCGTGTTAAGAAAATATACATGAAACTTAAAAAAAATAAAATTTTGCAAAAAGCAAAAAAAATGAGAACAAATATTTTTTCTAGCCAGTTTAAACTAGCTACGAGCGCAGCAATGTGCGACGCCAGTGTTCCCCTTCATTTTTTTCAGTCAAAAAAAAATGAAAGAGAGAGCTCCTTAGGTATACTGTAAAAAATAAAACTTTTTTTTAAAAATTTAATTTTTATCCACCTAGATGTAAAATTTTAGGGAGATTCCAAAAATCCAACTTTTGACTATTACTTTAATACAAAAAACTAGAGAAAATCGGTTTTTTTGACCTGTATTCTGTCTTCCACCTTCTTCCTTTTTAAAACCAGGCCTATTCGACTCAGAATTTTTTTCTGCATCGAACAGTATATTTAAAATTATCGCACAAGGCCGCACCGCAAAATATGCGTCTATGGCCTAGTGGGAGAGGCGCTGCGCGACAGTTTACAGTCGTTTGGGTCACTGGTTCGAATCTAAACGACTGTAAACTTTTTTTTAAAAAAAACTGCATTTATTTTTGGATTCTCCATAGTCAAAAGCATATATGTACCAAAAATAAGCTTAATCGGAGATAAAAAATATTTTTGTGTTTTCCATGGGGTTTGAACCGGTGAAAAACAAATCTTTTTTTGCTGCAAAAAAATGTTTTTTTTCACAAACAACACTTTTTTTTGCAGCAGTTTGCAAACGCGACACGAAAATTTGTATAAAGAAAATGTGTTCCCCGACTGAAAAAAAATTGTTTTTTCTATTTTTTAACAGTAATATTAAGCAGTAATATTACTTTTTTTTACTCATTTATTTTTTACTTTCCATCAATATTTTTTCTGCGTATCTAATGATACCAAATTTATTGCATTTAGAGAACTTTGAAAAACCTGCGCACGTAGCTAGTTTAAACTGCAGTTTCTGTCAAAAAACAAATACTTTTGGATTATTTTACTTTAAAAGATAGGTTTTATAAATGAAAAAAGGAAAAGACAAAACATAAATCAGTTAAAAAAAAAATTCCTTAACAGCTTTTTGAAACAAGCGAGCGGTCAAAAAGAAGAACAACAGAAATAAAAAAAAATATGAATTATGCAACTTTATTGGTTTATGTTTAAAACCCAAAAAATTTGCCAGAATTTCGTAAAAAAACATGTGAATCGGTTCCTTGTTAATTTTTAGCTTTTAAGATTGCCAATATAAATTATTTATTTACAAATATATACACTTTTATACATGTTTAAAGCTTTAAATAAAAATATTTTTTACATTCATATTTTTACATTGGTCCAGCAGCAGTGATTGGTTCTTTGGGGATTATTGGACGTGTAATTTTTGGGCAATCTTTTGGTTTTACACATTTTCCATAAAAATTTCGAAGGAAACCTTTTGTGCATTGACATGAAGGATAACACATTTTATTGCAAACAATTCGAGATGGCTAAAATTGTAATAAAATTGTGATGATATTATAGCTTTTATAAAATTAATTTAACAAACCATAAAACGTCCAGGACATTTTGGTGGGCACATTGTTCCACAATCATTCCATTCTTCATTTTCTCCACATTTTTGTGGATTTTCGCTTACATTTGAAGAAGGGAAATCAGTTGTTTGGGCTTAAATTTTTACAATTAATAAATACTTTAAATTTCAAAGTTAAAAAAAAGAGCTTACCCGAAGTAGAAATAAAAAGAATTCCAACAAAAACTAAAACAAATTTAACATTCATTTTTTCAAAAATATTTTTTTTAAACAAATACAGACAAATTATAAAAATTGTTTTTAACTAAAAACGGTTTTGCTTTTATACGGTATTTTAATCCAAGAAAATTAGATTAAAAACATGTTTATTTGAACTTTTCTGGGAGAAGAAAAAAAAAGGAAAAATAAATGGTTTTTCACACCTTTTTTTAATGCAAACGTTTTTAAGCTCTTTTTTAAACAAACAATAACAATATTAATATAAAAATGGATTAATCGGAACAGTTTTTTAAATCTTTTGTTGCACTTTTTTTTTTAAAACATTAAAAAACAAAAAACAGTTTTTTGGGGTTTCAAAATAAATCGCTTCAATGATCACTTACATTTTTAAGAAGCAGGAAAGAATTGAACATATACTACGAAAGTATTAAAATTGACAAAATTTTGGATATATGATTTCGTTTTCCGGTATTTCAGATTTTTGGAAACAGAAATTTCAATTTTTCGATTTCCCCCCCCCCCCCCCCGAAACCTGCTTGAAACCAGTGTTGGCGGTCGCCCGAAATTTCTCGGTCTTCGGTCCGGTCCGGTCCGGACCGGACCGAAACTCCTCCGGTCCACGGTCTCGGTCGACCGGACCGGACCGAAAATTTTTCCGGTCTTCGGTCCTCCGGTCCGACATTTTTTCCGTCATTTTGATTTTTTAGACCTTTTTTGCTAAAAATATGTGGGTTTTTAATCATAATTTCTTCATTGGATTAAAAGTTTAACGGTTTTTACGTGAAAAACATGGAAAAAATATGAAAAAATTTCGGACCGGACCGAAAATTTTCGGCTTCGGTCCGGTCCGTTTGGACCGGACCGAAATTTTTCCGGTCCACGGTCCCGGTCGACCGAAAAACCGGACCGGACCGGACCGAAATGGACCGAAAGACCGGACCGAAGACCGAAAGACCGCCAACACTGCTTGAAACTGATTTGGAAACATTCCAAAAACCACTGTTTTTTTTCTTTTATTTGGATCTGCTGAACTTAATATTAAAAATGTTTTAAGTTGTTGGTACAATAAGAACTTACTCCATTTGATGTAATCTTGAGAGAGATAAAAAAAGTTGAACAAGTTTGAACATAAAAAATAAAAAAGTAAAAAATTGTTATTCATTGTTTTCTTTGTTCAATAATATGCAAATTTTTTGATGATGATTTCTTTGAAAAACTATTCAATGTGTTTTTTTCACGTGTCAACTGCTACGACTTTTTCGCTGTGTCTTAAAAAACAGATTAAAATCTGCAAAAGAATATTTGTTTTTGTTATTCTAAAATGGTTTGTTACTTTTTTTCAATTTATTTATATTCATTTGTTTATTATTTTAGAAAAAATTACTGCATTATGTTATTTTTTTAACAATTTTCTGGTGCTTTTGTGTTTCGGAAGAAAATGAACAGAGAAAACGTTATCTTGAATGTATTAAAAATTTGACATTGGATGAAATCAATTTATATTGTAAGTTTGTTTTTATTCAATTGAGTTATCAAAAGTTACATATCAATTTTTTAGTTTTTTTTGAAAATAAATTCATGAATAAAACCTTCGTTAAAACAGAAATTAAAACTTCTGATCTGAACGGCTTTTATGGTACTTCAATATTAACATGTGTTTGCCGTGAAACTTATGAACCATTGTTTTTTATATCATCACATTATAATAATAGCATAAAAGATGTTTATTATTATTGTGTACTTGGAAAATCTGAATCTTTTGATGAATATGAAATTTATAATAATCTTCTGTTTGAACATATAAAAACTGTTCCAAATACAATAATGACTCCATTAAAAGATGATGATAGTTCAGAAGTTGGATGTTATGATAAAGATGGCTTTCTTACTGTATGTTTAATCTTTGGACTTGTGCAATAACTGTACATATTTTGTTTTTAGAAATCAATTGGAAATCAGCAAACATGTTTTTTTGCATTTGCAATTAAAAATGATTCTGAAATTGTAGTTTATTCAGGGCCATTAATTTCTAGTGAATTACCAAATATTGGATCAAATAATTTTAAAGTAAGTTATTTTTTAAATTTTTATAAAAAGTAACTAATTATTTTTTATAGTTAAATCCATCGTGTTATACTTCTGTTAAAGATACTGTAAGTTTTGTCTTTTTAGGTAATATATAAAAGTCCTTTGTTTGCTAAATTTCACATTTTGTAATAAAAAAAATTAATGTTAATAAACAAATTTTTAGACATTTAAACCTGATGATTCCTGTATTTATAATCCATCTGATTCATCTGATTATGTATTTTTATGTTGTTGTTCAAAAGAACTTAAAAATTGCATAATTGATTCAAGGAAAAAAAAGAAGCTATTTTGTGCACCTCCAGAATTAAGCAATACAGGTATGTGTTTAATTTGCAATTTCTATTCTGATTTTTTTTGTTTTTTAGATTTTGACTCCGTTTATCCCATGGAAAAATATTTAATTGAAAATGTTAATTATGCATGTGGTATCAAAATTTTTACAAAAATATTTGGTGAAAATGATTTTGGTGCATGGCTTCAAAAAGAAGTTGAATATTTTTCTTCAAATTCATGTTCCAATGAAACAACTATAGACTTCTCAAAAACAAGATTTTGTTCATCTGAAGCTGAAAAGCCTAAAAATATTGAAATTCAAAAATGTTGTCAAAATGGTCATTTTTGTAATCTTAATTTAACTGCTTTCAAACTTAATGAATTTATATTGAATAAAGTAATTGGGTTAAACTCTTTCATTTTGTAAATAAATTCATTTTTTTAGTGCGCTTATAAACCTGATATTTCATTTCATTTTGATGAATCAAGTAAGCTTTTTTCTTAAAATTTTGTGGCAATAGAAATGTTTAAATTATAATTTGGTACTTCTTCAGTTTACCCCACCCCCATTTTTTTTTATTCGCAAAAGCAACCGCTCACTCAACCCACCCTTTTGAATTTTCAAACAAAACTCAATAATTTTATGCAAATTTTTGTGATTGAAAAAATGGGGGTGGGGTAAACTGAAGAAGTGCCTATAATTTATAAATTTTCGTTTTTGGAGGTCGGTATTGACCTTCTGGCATCTGTTCCAAAATATCAAAGGAATTTGTGGAGTTCTTTGTTTGTTGTTTCCCCAAATAAAGTCTTTTTTTTTGTAATACGTTTTAGATACTTGTGAATTATATTACGATCTCATCCTTCAAAAACGTGTTTATCTTCATGAAAATTTTACAACAAAAATTCTTCATCGAACTTGGTAAAAATATAATTTAGATCAATTATAGAAATAACGAATTTAATTTTAGGGAAGAATTCAGAAAAACTGGACGGCACAAATTTCGTTATAACTGCAGTTATATTTATGCTGAAATAATTAATGTTGATTCAAAAGATTGTAAGCAAAATTATAATGAAATGGGTTCCATAAAACCATTTTTTTATTGTACATGTCAAAGTATAAAATGTGATGTTAAAAAGACTATTTCGCGAACAATCGAATTTGAATGTGAATCTTTAATGAAAACAAATCTAAATAATTTAAATCAGCATGTTTATCAAAAATTTGCAGATAAATGGATTTGTTTTGTTACAACAGAATATTTTTCAGAAGAATCACAAATTGAAGCTGGACATGTAAGAATAATTTTAAAAATGTTCATTAACTCATTTTTTTGATTTTAGCTTGACATGAATTCAGTAACAGACAAAATGAGAGGATGTTTTGAAAAAAAAATTATCACAAATTCAAAATTTTGCTGCATCAATATTGTTAAAATTAATCAAAGTGATACAGATTGTACGGTAGAAAAACAAATTCAACGATTTAAAGAAAATCTAAAGAATCCAAATAATCCATCTGAAAACTCTGAACATGATGCCAATTCAGAATATATTACATGTTTTTCAAAAGATATTTTAAATATAGAATCAGGGAATTGTCCAAAAACTGGTGGATGCTTTTCAACACGAATTTTACGGCCTTCTACAATCACTTCAACGAATTATATTGTAAGTTTTTCATTTTTATTTATTCCACCACCAAACTCTTAGGGTTGAACTTTAAAATCAGGGATTAAATGCAGAGGATCTTATTTGGCCGAGATTCTAACGATTTTCATATACAAATACTGCAACAAAGATTGCCTGATTCTCAGGTTCAACCATAGATTTTTTTATTTGTTAAATGTTCATTCTCTTTCTTATTTAAATAAAATTAATTTTTCAGGAACCAGCTGGATGTTCGGGATATGCAGAAAAATATGCAACATTAAATTTGCCATTAACTTCGCTATCACTTGGATGTCGAACAAATGAAAATGCCAATCGATGTTCGGTTGTTTATGGACCAAATGGTGAACAAAGGATTGTATGTTGCTGTAATGAAAATAATGAAAATGGTAAATGTGAAACAAATTTAGAAAAAATTCCGAATAATATTGGAAAACCAATTTCATCTTTTAAAACTTTATAGTAAATTTGGCTTTGTTTTTTTACTGTTAAAATAAATAAAGGACAATCATGCAATGTTATCTTTTGATTTTAAACAAATTTAAAGCCAATCAATTCAGTCCAGTTTTTAGCAGGCATACTCTTCATTAAAATTTTGTTATTTTTTCATAAAAAATAGCTTTGTTTGGGTGATTTTTTCCTGTTTTTCTGGAACCTTTTTATTTTGTTTCTTTTTTCAATTACGTTACTTTGTTTTTTGTTACCGAAATTACGATTTTAATTATTTCTTTAAAAATGTTTTTCTATTTTATTGGCAGTTTTTTTTATGCAGAACAAATATGGCAAATAAAACGGATATGTTTATTATAGTCCTTCTGGGATTTTGATTTCGCAGAACTCTGCCTGAAACTACATAAATGAGACAGGATTCCAAGAATCACCGATCTTTTACTTTTTTTGAAGATTTATTTGCTTATTAAAAATATTATATTTAAAAAAGCTTTAGTTTTTGTGGAAAATATAAAAACCTTACAAAATTTACGGGGGATAAAAAATGATAGAATTGGGTTGAACATGGAAAAATAAAAATTTGTTTCTTTGTTCGTTGATATGCAAATTTTTTGATGATGATTTTTTTGAAAGTTCATCAATGTGTCAACTGCTAAGTTGTTTCCGCTGTTTTAATCTGCAAAAGAATATTTGTTTTGTTATTCTAAAATGGTTTGTTACTTTTTTAAATTAATTTATATTTTAAAGTTTTGATTATTTTAGAAAAGAATATTACATTTGATTATTTTATTGATAATTTTTTGCTGCTTTTGTTGTTCAAATGCATTTGATAAGGGACGTTATAGAAAATGTATTGAAAATTTAAGATCAAATGAAATTAATTTATATTGTACGTTTGTTTTTAATGGTGGATCATATCTAATTGGACATTACAAAAGTGATAACATTATTTTTTTAGATTTTTATCAAAATAATTTCAACTTTGCAATCTACAATAAAAATGATGTTGTAAACTCTGAACAAATGGAAGGTTTTCTTGGAGATGCAATATTAATATGTGTTTGTCGTGAAACTTATGAACCAATATTTTTTATTACATCATATTACTTGTACAGCGGAAAATTTGATGATGTATATTTTTATTGTGTACTTGGAAATCCTAAATCTTTTGGAATTCATGATGATTATGAAAGTTATGATAATCTTCTGTTTGAACATATAAAAACTATTCCAAATACAATAATGACTCCATTAAAAGATGATGATAGTTCAGAATTTGGATGTTATGATAAAGATGGCTTTCTTACTGTATGTTTAATCTTTGGACTTGTGCAATAACTGTACATATTTTATTTTTAGAAATCGATTGGAAATCAAAAAACATGTTTCTTTGCGCTAAGAATAAATGATTCTGAAAGCTTTCATGAAAGTGAAATATATTCAGGGCCATTAATTTCTAGCGAATTGCCAAATATTTGGTCGAATATTTTTAAAGTAAGTTATTTTTTAAATTTTTATAAAAAGTAACTAATTATTTTTTATAGTTAAATCCATCATGTTATACTTCTGTTAAAAATACTGTAAGTTTATTTTTTTATGTACGATAATCTTTAGTATTATCTTGATCACGATCAACATGTGCGCAAATACAAACCAGGCTTTTTCCTTTTTTAAATAATTTTTTTGAAGTTTTTTTCTTTTTTATTTGTTTGCGCATATTGCACGCATTTATTGTAATCACCAGAGATTATCATGAGCTGCATACAGTATGCAATTCTAAAATGTTTACAATTTTAACGCCTTGCTTTTATTATTATTAGAATCATTTATTTTATTTCACCATTTACGTTGTACAATATTTATGTTAATGAACAAATTTTTAGGCATTTAATCGTTTTGATTTATGTTTTTATATTCCATCTAATTCATCTGGTTCCGTATTTATATGTTGTTGTTCGAAAGAAGCTAATAATTGCAGAATTGATCCAGATGAAAAAAAGAAGCTATTATGTGCACCACCTGAATTCACCAATAAAAGTATGTACTTTTTTCTATAATTGATCGTCAAGATCTGTCGGGTATCGAGGATTCGGATTATGCCTAACTTTCCCTCCTAGGAGGGAAAGTTAGGCATAATTTAATGTTCACCTTTTAATCAGCAAAAGATCAATTGAAACTATGTAATTGACGCAGTTTAAAGATATTTGATTTTTACCCGACATTAGAGTTGGGAATTCCTTATGTTAGTTCTTTTTTAGCTGGTCAACCAATTTTATATTCTATGAAAAGGTATTTAAGAGAAAGTGTAAAATGCATGTGGTATTATAATTTATCCTACGCAATCTTCTTTTATATCTGAAGGTGAAAATCTACCAATGTTTCGTATTGCATATTTTTCTTCAAATTCATGTTCCAATGAAACAACTATAGACATCTCAGAATCAAGATTTTGTTCATCTGAAGCTGAAAAGCCTAAAAATATTGAAATTCAAAAATGTTGTCAAAATGGTCATTTTTGTAATCTTCATTTAACTGCTTTCAAAAGAAAAGAAGTAAAACCTTATAAAGTAACCTCTGTTAAATTTTTTTTTTAAAATTAACAAAGTTTTTCCAGTGCGCTTATAAACCGGATATTTCATTTCATTTTGATGAATCAAGTAATGTTTTTTCTTTATTTCTTTAAATATCCACCACTTTTTTAGCGACTTGTGAATTATATTATGGTCTTACTCTTGAAAAAAGCGTTTATCTTCATGAAAATTTTACAACAAAAATTATTCATCGAACTTTGTAAGAATATTTTTTCAAAAATTATAAAAATACAATTGCTTTTCTTTAGGGATGGTTATAAGGAAATTAAAAAAACTGATGAAAAGGCTGTTGGTTATAGCTGCAGCTATATTTATGCTGAAATTATCAATGTCGATTCAAAAGATTGTAAGCAAAATTATAATGAAATGGGTTCAATTAAACCATTTTATTATTGTTTATGTGGGGAAAGAAAATGTGATGTTGTTACAACAATGTCGCTACCAAAGAAAGGATTCGAATGTGAAACTGTAATAAGATCAAACATAAATTATATAAATATTGGAATAACTGCTGCAAAAGATAAATGGATTTGTTTTGTTACAACAGAATTTTTTACAGAAAGTTCAAAAATTGAAGCTGGACATGTAAGTTAATTTAAAATGATTTTGATTTACTATTTTTTGTATTTTAGCTTGACATGAATACAGCAAAAGAAACTATGAAAGAATGTTTTGAAAAAGATATCACAAATTCAAAATTTTGCTGCGTAAATATTGTTAATGCTGTCCAAAGTCTTACTGAATGTACTGTTAACAGCGGAATCGACACCCGACAAAATGGAAATAGAAAAAAATCAAAAGAAAAAGATACGCACGCCATGTTTTTCCGAGGATGACAGACATTTTCGTGGCGGAAGAATTTGTAAACATTAAAAAAACATATATATGTTAGATTTTAACTCGATGAAGCTTCTGTTTTGGGGTAGCAAATCATCAAATTAAAAGCAATCAACCTCTATGAAACTAAAAGTGTAGATAGATATCAGTAGAAGCTTTTCGCAAAATTTCATGCAGAAACGTTAAGATTTGGAAGAATGCTTCCAAAATTGGCATTCAAAAAACGGAAAAAAAACGAAAATTTTAGCATTCAAATGCTTAAAAAATTAAGAACTTTATTTGTAGACATCTAAATGACACAATTGAAACTAAAAGTGTAGATAAGTGTTAGTAGAAGCTTTTTAGAAAGTTTTATACGATAACATTAAGATTTGAAAGAATGCTTCCAAAATTGGCATTCATTTTTCCTTTTTTTTCTTTTTTTTTTATGATGTTCAAGTGTTTAAATTGATACCACTGATGACATTAGCGATCAATATTGTTTTTAAAACCATGTAGGAAGAAAAGCATAGCTTCTGCTTTGATTTCCCCCAGCACTGGCATTTTTTGCCGACAAATTAGCAAAGCATAATCAATATTGCTCAAATACATAAGTATCCTCTAAGGGTTTCCCTAAGAATTTTATGTCATGCAATGTGCAAAAACAAATTTGAATGACTTATGCATTATACAAATCAAGATTGTTTTTTTTGCAAAACTTTTTATATAAATTATCAACAATAACATTACTTTTTTGTTTGTGGCTTGTTTTAATATTGTTTATAAAGTTAATGCTTCTTTACAACTCCACAAGGTTTGTTAGTTTAAATTATGATATAAAACTTATAATATATATATTATTACAGGCTATTATTATTGTTATTTTTCACACAAATTTAATGATAGACGAATTGCAGCAGCAGCAACACATATGAAAAGACGTGAATACTTTGTTAATGATTTGCTAGAAAAAGAACGTCAACAGATTCGTAATGAACAAGAACAATGTCGAAGAGCTATCGAAGAAATTGTTTATCAACAACAAACAGAAGATGTTCCAACAGAAGATGAAATTGCAATGCTTGTACAAGATGTTGTAAAAAAATGGATGTTGAATCATTAGCTGATAAAATTGTTCGAGAACAAATTGATTCAAGAGTTTCTGAAGCTCAAGAACATTCAATGAAAGTTATTGAAGAATAAATTCAAACAACAGTTTCTGATGCACTTCAAAAATATGATTATTATAAAACTCGTGAAGCTGATTTTGCTTTTGAATCTGCTGGTATTTTTTCTTTTGTTGTTGTTGAATGCTTACATACATATGTGTATACATATATAGCTTTACTTATTATTCATTTATAGATGGAGCAATCTTATCTACTGGAGGAACAAAAGAATATTATCCATATTATCGCCGTGAAACTTGGAGTAACACTTTGGTTTAATTCAGTTAAACCTCGAATTCTTATTCAACGACAATCACAAACTATTAATGCTAAAGAATGTTGGGGAATTGAAGGTTATTAAACTTGCTCGATAAATTTCTGTTGCTGCAATTACATATGAACATCTTCCACATGAACTTTCAATCTCTGAAAATATGAATAGTGCTCCAGAAATGTTTAATATTTATGTAAGCTTTCTTTTTAGCTACAGTAACCCATTTAATATGATTTGTTTAGAGTTTACAATAAGAAAATGATCCAGATAAATTATTGAATGATAAATATATTTTTGATAGTGAGAAAAAACTCCTTCATTGCTGACAGATTTAATTCACGTGGAACTCCAATTATTGAATTCTTACTTTTATCAAATTATGGTTCATAATTTATTTGCCGTTATCGTTTACGTGTTCATGGAAATAATTTTTAAGCCTTTTTTGTAGTTAGATTTTTTATCATAATTTTATGTTGTTTGTTTTTGAAGTTTTATAGTTGTTTTTTATATAAACATACGTTGTTGCTTTTATTAAAGCTGGAAATAAAACATTGTTATTTTTTGTTTTCTGCTGGTTTATGTTTTTTAAAATTTTTTTCATTTTTTGAATAAATTTATATCTATTTTTTAAAAGCTTCAAAAATTTTCATAAAATTTTAAAGTCTATGATTTTTTAAAAATATTAACGTTTGGCGTTTTGTGAATATGCGCAAACACGATTTCAAAAATGTCTAAGCTCCGCCCCTTTTTCATTTCTATTTCCAAAAAATTCCGCTGTGTTGAAAAGCAAATTGAAAGATTTAAAGAAGACTTAAAGAATCCGAATGTTTCTCAAACTTTAAAAAATGATTTCAATTCAAGATATATTAATTGTATGCCAAATGATATTTTAAATACAGAAGCTCAAATTTGCCCAAAAACTGGTGGTTGCTTTTCAACTCGAATTTTACGACCTTCTACAATTACTTCAACGGATTTTATTGTAAGCATTTTATTTTGTGCATTTTTCATGTCTTTTTATCACAATTTGGGAACCAGCTGGATGTTTGGGATATGCAGAAAAATATGCAACATTAAATTTGCCATTAACTTCGCTATCACTTGGATGTCGAACAAATGAAAATTCAAATCGATGTTCGGTTGTTTATGGACCAAATGGTGAACAAAGAATTGTATGTTGCTGTAATGAAAATGATGGAAATGGTTTCTGTAATACAAATTTAGAAAAAATTCCGAAAAATATTGGAAAACCAATTTCATCTTTTAAAACTTTATAGTAAATTTGGCTTTGTTTTTTTACTGTTAAAATAAATAAAGGACAATCATGCATTTTTTTTTGAAGTGAATACCTCAATCAAATTACTTTTAAAACAAAAAATATTTGTCGATAATAGCAATTTTGACCTAAAATTTTCAGTCTAATTCCAAAAAATAGTAAAAAAAACACTTATTACAGCTTTTAAAAAAAAGTCAAATAAAAAAGTTTTGTTTGAAGTTTTTGAACCGAGTTTGTCAAAATTTTAAAAAAAACTTTTAAAACGGGTTTTAGCTTTTCAATAAAATTTTTTGTCACGTTTTTCATTGAAATAAATAGCTTTGTTTATATGGCTTTTTTTTGTTTTAAAAACCCTTTTAATTTGTTTTCTTTTTTCAACAATTACAGTACTTTATTTTATTTTTTGTTATCAAAATTTCGATTTTAATAAAAAATAATACTAAAAATTGTTTCATGTTTTTTTGTGTTCCATTGAAAAAATTTTTTGCAGAAAAAATACGACAAATAAAAGGGATATTTCTATTAAAATGAATGACAGAGAGATATCATTCTTATCAATCATAAACAAAGTTTGGGGAGCCCCTTTTTTCTTTTACTGCATTTCTTTCCTTTTTAATATTGGTCTCATGTGACGACGAAAACGATCATAACTGCCATTTAAAAAAAGAAGAAACAACAAAATTTATACCCATAAAATAAATAAATATAAAACACGCATTTTTCTTTGTCAATCAAAAAATCTTTATCAGCAGAAACGATAAAAATTTGTCGGGGAAACCCCATTTTTCTTTACATTTTTTTCAAATCGCGTGGTTTTTTTTATCTCTCTTTTTTTTTCTAGAATTTTTTTGACATTTTTGAAGGCAAAGAATCAATCAAATAAATATTTATCATTTTTGGTTGATAAAAATTATGACTAATTCTACAGTATTTCATCACCGTAATATTTCATCATCAGTTTTATGTTGTTTAGTATGTGGTGATCCAAATTCTGGAAAACATTATAATGCAAGAGCTTGTTTTGGGTTGGTTTTTTTTGTTTGTTAAAGTTCAATTTTAAATTTTTTTATAGCAGATACCTGTAATAATTAAAGATTTGTCAATTTCAGATGTAAATCATTTTTTCGAAGAAGTATTTGGGAAAATCGAAAATATAATTGTCAAAAAAATAATGAATGTAAAATTGTTAAAGCTTATCGAAATCGATGTCGAGCATGCCGATTAACAAAATGTTTGGCAGTTGGATTAGATCCAAATGGTAATGTTAAATATTTTTATTGTGCATGCGACTTTTGAAAATTGCTTTTTAAACGCCCGAAATTTTGCTGTTAAAGCAAGCAGAGTTCAGCAAAATCGAAATCATTGAAATCACCGAAATAATTTTTTCAGCATGAAATTGAAATATCGAAATTATTTTTATTCCAAAATCGAAGATTTTAATTTCAGCATTTTCAAAATTTTAATTTCTGAGTTTACATTTTAGGAGTAAAAATTTAAGAACGTAAATAATTTTCGTGAAATTTTGCCATTTTTAAGATTTCGTAGCATAAAATTTTTGGAATTAGAAATTAAGAAAAATGAAATCTTTAAAAAAGAACTCCTTTTTTCAGAGTAAAAGAAAATTAAAAAAAATTCGAGAATTTTTTTGCTTGGGAAAAACAGCGTTTTTTTAGAGATTTGAAAAACAGACGTGAATTTAAAAATTAAAATTCAAAAATGTGAAAAAATTTACTCTAAAACAAGCTACTTTAAAAATCGAAAACATTTAAGCATGCCTAATTTCAGCAGTTCAAAGTGAACGTGAAAAACGAACACCTCCAACAACACCAAAATCTTGTCAATCCCGTAAATCCTCAACTTTTTCAATTTCCCCTGATCCATATTTACATGAAATTCCATCTTTAATTATTGAAACCCCAACAACCAATTTCAACCAAGAAAATCAAACAGATTTAATTAACAAAAAATTTAAATTACTTGTAAGCTTTTTTTAATTATCTCTTAAAAATGTTTTTTAATTTTAGTAAAATTCAGCAGGAAAATTTTGATACTTTAAACTTGGATTTGTTGGATAAATTATTTTCAAAAGCTGGAATTTGTTTTAAATGGAATACGGTAGAATGGAGAAACAATGGAATAAAAAATAAATTGTTAAAAAACTTTTTAATTGCTGCAGAATGGATAAAAAAATTTTGTTTAGTTTTTGAAATATCAGAAAATGTTTCTGTAAAATTGTTAAGAAAAAGATTGTGTATTATTACTTTATTAACAATGGCCGCAGAAAAATCGTCTGATGCAACATACTTTTCTTTTGATTCAAAGTAATAATTTAAATTTCGAAAAAACATTAAAAATTTTATTTAAAAAATACAAATCCAATTTTCCGAACGAAATTTAAAACTGTTTTAAATTTTAGGTTTGAATATTTAAACTTTGAAAAACCCTTAAAAGAAAATATAAAACCAGAATTAATTAAACTCAAAGCAGATTTACAAGACTTTATGTGTTTAAAGGTTTTATCATTAATAAATGTAATCAAAGAAAATCGAGCTGAAAAGATTAAAGTTGAAGACATAAAAACTGCAGCATTTGAAAAACTGAATCAAATTTGTAATAGCGGATTTTCTAGTGATTCCATGAAAAATCAAAATTTTGACAGATGTGGAAGTTTTTTAATGATTCTTCTTGAAATTGAAGTAAGAAAATGCCTATATTTTTTTTAAACATAATTCAGCATATTTTAGAGATTGGCATTTGAATTGGCAGAAAATCTAACAATTTATTCAATATTTAATGGATCAGAATTTGATGATATTCGAAATCTTATACGTTAAAAAAATTAAAACAAATATTATTGAAAAAAGTTTTAAAAAATGTAAAAAATAAAAACTTAAAATCTGTTTTTGGAAATTGTAATTTGATTAAATTTGAAATTATACAGTATTCTCAAAACTAAGGAAACAAAATTCAAAAACATTGCTTTATAAAAAAAGATACAAAAAAATTTTACAAACAGTAAAAAAAAACAATATCAAAAAGTGGTAACATTAAAAACAAAAATTAAAAAACAGTATCAACAAAAAACAATAATTCACCATAACTTTAAAAGTTTTCCAAGCTTTTGTAAAATTGTTAATGGTTTCTTTTCAATATTAACATCAAATTCTTCATAAGATTTTCCATCAGTTTCTTTGACAACAGCAATAGCAGCTTCGATATCTTTTCCATAATGTTTTAATTTTGTAAGATCTGAAATTATAACATTCATTTCATCAGGCGTAAGATCTGCAACAGCATTTTCATCATTCTTATAAACATCTTTTTCTTGTTGATATTGCACTTTCACTTTTTCATAGAGATCTGCATTTTCCTAAAAAAGTAATGTTAACGATTAAAAAAACAGTAAAAAATAAACCTGATTTTCTTTAATATTTTCAATTTTAATTAAATCATCCAAAAACATTTCAGCTTTATCTTTATATGGAACAAGAGAATATTTATTCATATATGCACCAAATTTTGCTAAAGATTTAAGCATTAAATAATATTCTTTTGAAAAGACATCGTGAAGAGCTTCAGTTTTTGCAAGTTCAAAGGAAACATGTTGACGACTTTCTAAAAATGCAAAAATAAAACTTTAAATTAATATTAAATTGTTATCTTACCTTTAACATCATTAAGTTCATTTGATACACCAGGCATTTCTTCAATCTTTTCTTCTGCAAATGGATAATATGTTTCTGATGTCATTCTTGGAACAAATGCGGGACCACATTTTGGACAATAATGTTTACCATTTTCATCAATAGGTGCTAATTCACCTTCCAAAAAATGTAAGGGATCTCTATCAACAAGTTTAGGATTAGCTTCAATAAATGGAATTCTTTCATCACCATAATAACTCTTAATAACAGCACAATTTCCACACTTTGTTTTAAATACCACAGCATATCGTTTTCTAACAATTGTAATTTTTTGATATAAACTTTCTGTAAGTTCATGTTCTCTTCCTTTGTATGTTTCAAGTTCATTTTTACAATCTTCAATATTTTTCAAAGTTTGTTTGACACTTGTTGCAGCATTTGTTACAGGACCAGTAAGACAAGGAATAAGATGTCGAGTATAATTTAACATTGTAGTAAATCGTGGATTATGAGGTTCAACAGTTGTAACATATTCAATAAAACGATGAAATTCAGCTCGAGATCCTTTAAAGCAAGCATCATATCGGCTTTTTTGTGGCTTTGTAAAAAAATCTTTTACCTAAATTGTCAAATATTAGAATAAAACATGAAAAACCAAATCACAAACTTTTTCTTTTTCTTTAATTAAAAGATATCGATAAAATTCATTATCAAAACCATATAAGATGCTCTCTTGGAATTGAATTTTAACACCTTGCTTTTCATCAATTTCTTCCAAAATTACCTCAAGTGGATCAGAAGTTAAACCAGGCTATAAAAAACAATAAATAGTAGCTGAGTAAAATACATTATATAAACTTACACCAAAATCAGATGAAAAAGAAGAAGTAAAACCAAAAACAAAATTTGGAGCAGCATCTTGATGAAAACTATTAAGTAAACCTTTAAGAGCATATTTGAAATGTTCATCAAGTGTAGCTTGATTGGAAGGAAGAATAACAAAGACCGCATTCAAATGAGATAACCCAGCAACACATTCAATAATCTTTTGCATATTTATTTTATCAAGTCCTTTTGTATCACAAATTCCTGGAGTATCAATAAAGCGAAGACGAAAATCAGCTTTCATTGGATCTTTGCTGTTCAATTCAATTGTATAGATTTGGGGTTCTTTTGTATGAGATTGAGCGATTTCGAAATTTTCATTATCAGATTCACCAACTTTGATTTCTCCACTAATAACTTTTCCATGGTTACCTTTAATGCGATAAGTAAAATGAGTTGGAATTAAAGGTTTAAATTGACCAGTTTTGAAATGCTTTTTAACATCTTTTAAAGTTTCATATTGAAGGTAAAGTGAAATATTGTTGATAAGTGTCGTCTTTCCAATACCACTTTTACCAATAACAAGAATATTGATGTCTTTTGTTGGAGCCACGTCTGAACTAAAAGGAAATTTTGCTTTTCTTTAGTGCTCGCCGCTTAACTGCCCGCTGCGTGTCTCAGTTGGTTGCGCGCCTGGTTGCGACACAAAATGTACGAAAAGGTTCGATTCCCCTGTGACAAAAAAAAATTCATTTGTGTTAATTTTAATTTAAAAAAACAATTTAAATTAAAAAAACATTAATTTAATACAGAAAAAAATTTATTAATTGTGGTAAAAAAAATGTATCGAAAATTTGCTATTATTAATGCAAAAAAAAACTGAAAGTAATTTTTGCTGCATTTAATTCATCTCGACTTTTATGTTTTGATCAAGTCTTTGGACATATTGTAAATGTAACAGAAGATAAACAACCAACTTTTACATGTGCTGGAGTATTGGCATTTACACTATTTCCAGATGATGGAGAAATTTGTTGATATTAAAGTGAATGCAGATTTGACAAATGGTATTTTGATTGGTAAAGGATATGGTGCTGCTTTTCAACTCCTGGAGGAATAAATCATCGTGCAACATCTCCTTCAGATATAATGGAAAATAAAATTCCTTGTAACGTATGTTCTTTATCAATTTTATCTTCAAGCATCAAGTTTGTCTGTTTACGTTTGTAAGGTTATTACATCCATTACATTAATGCTGCTATTCTTGTTGATCCACCCTGATGATTATGATCGCTATAATTTTGCAACTGGATCAGAAGGACAAGTTCATCATCGACTTTTATTGTAAGAAATGTTTTCATTTTTGGCTATAAATAATGTTTATCTTTTAGGAAGCTATTCCAACCTGCACCAACAACAAGTCATTTAATTCCTTCAAATTTATATACAAATGAAGAAACATTTGTTACAGCTGCTCCATTATCAGCAAATATACCAAAAATGAAAAATGATACAAATTTATCATATGAAGATTCACTAAATTTATTTTCTGAAATATTCAAAAAGCTGATTGATTTAGCTTCAAATAATGTTGCTCTAACACATGATGTAATCAAAAAATCTGAAGCTGTTTCAACTTTAAATGATAAATTACAATTAATAAATTTTTTTTCTGTATTAAATTAATGTTTTTTTAATTTAAATTGTTTTTTTAAATTAAAATTAACACAAATGAATTTTTTTTTGTCACAGGGGAATCGAACCTTTTCGTACATTTTGTGTCGCAACCAGGCGCGCGACCAACTGAGACACGCAGCGGGCAGTTAAGCGGCGAGCACTAAAGAAAAGCAAAATTTCCTCTTCTCTTCTGTTCAGTTCAGACGTGATTCTGTCAGAACAGCTAACAAAACCACTTGAAATTATAAAATTGCGCGCACAAAGGTTTTTCATTGATTTGTAACAGAGGCACATTTTGCCAATATGATCAAAAAATCATAGCAAGAAATCTAAAAGTTTGCTTCAGTTACTCTTTTTATTTCTTTAACAAATAAAATTTAAAAATTTATAAAATAAAAAACATTGAATTTGATTCTTTATAAAATGATACATTTTTTCCAACTTGTTTTCCATTGCAGCAACATAAAATTCTTCTGAAATTTAATTAACCGAACAGCGATTTGATCTGTTCGACATCCAAATGATAGCGATGCCATTGGAATGTTTTGAGCAAAATAATTTTCTGTATTATCAATACAGTCGGTTAGTACCGAACAAGAATAGAAAACGGTTTTTTTCTCATAAAGAATTTTTTGTTTATGCATTAATTTTTTAGAGATAAAGTGTCATCGATTCCATGACACATTTAATTTGATACTGTAGGGAAACATATTCCACGAAATATTTTTTCTATTTGATTTTTAAAAAAAATTAAGGTTTAAAAAAAATCAAAATAACACGCTATTTTACTCTAGAGGATCAACAAAGAATTTTATGTTGCTGCAGTTTCTGTTTTTTAATAACCCATTTTCCAATGCATCTTTTTTGGAAATTTACTGTATTTATGCTTTTTTTAAATTACAAGATGTATTTTTCAGTGCTAAAATTTTAGCTTTTATTTTTTTTTGACGCTGAAAAGCGGCATTTATTTTTGAAATAAAAGAAAAAGTTTGACGGATTTACAATTTTTTCTTCTTTCATTTTTCCATTTTTGATTCACGTCTTTAAAAAAAGCCATCTGTTGCTGCACATTTTTCTTTTCTCACCAAAAAAGACGCTTTCAATTTTGTACAAAAAATTTTATATTTCAAACCATTTTTATCTTTGCCGGAAATCGAAGATGAAAAAAAAAGAAATTGTGTGTAATCTTTGTTCATTTTATTTTCTTTTTGCTATAAACATTTTTTACTCATCACTTTTCTCCTCCTGCTCTTCCTTTACATATATTGATAGAATTGATTAAAAAACTGATTTTTTAGGCCTAAAAATCATCTTTTTTTAGAGAGGTACTAAAAGTTGACCTTTTTTTCAAAAAATTTGAAAAAAAGTAGGCACTAAAATATTTTTCTTTTGCAATAGTGATTTAAAATTTTTTTTTTTCACAATAGCAATTGAAAGCGAAAAAGAATGCCTTCAGCCTTTTGCGCAGGTTTTTTTGCGGGAAAAAAAGCAAAGAAGCAACAAAAAATAGTGAAAGCATAAATAACAAAGTTAACCTCTCTCATATTTTTTTGGGTTTACATTTTTTTTCTTCCTTTCCTTCAATTTTTGGTTTTTTTGGCCCATATTTTTTTTGCTTTCTCTCTCTTTCGCTATTTTATATTTCGATAACAATTTTGCTGCTGCTGCTATTTTGTAATATATATTTCAATTTTTTTAAGGGATGGATTTTCAACATTATCAAAAAATGTTCCAACAACAACAGCAACTTCATCATCACCCACCGCAAAATGGATTTCCATCAATGAATACCTATTATCCACAACCATCATTTCGTCATCCTCAACAACATGGACAACAACATTCAATGATGAATTCAGGATTTAATCCATTTTCTGGAATTACAAAACCTATAAATAATTTCAATGGGCATCGAAATAATCATTTTATGATTGGCAATCAACAACATCAAAATGCATTACAATTTCTTCAACCAACTTTAAATCTTCAACCATTTCCTTCAACATCTTCATTAGATTCTGGAACCCCAACAATGACAAATTCTTCACCAGCTCAAACTCTTTCAAATGATGGTGGATCTGTTAAAGAAGAAACTGCACGAGAAGTTTTTTTCCGTACTTTATCTTCGTAAGTTTTTTTCTCTAAATTATACTGTTAAAAAAACTTCTTTTTTAGATCCCTTAAAGAAGCAAATAAATTTTATTCTGGCAAAACAACAACTTGGAAGAATCCATTCCTTTACAAGACAAATTTATGTGATAATTATTGTAATCGTCAATATTGCCGTTATGGTGTTAATTGTTGGTATGCACATGGTCCACATGAACTTCGTTGTATTCCAGAAGTAAGCTTTTTCTCTTATTACGCATTTTTTAACCTATGAAACGCATTTTTAGGGTGATGAACTTCCTGATCCAGCATTCATTTCACAATATCTTTCATTTCTTGGTCTTCCAAAGCAAACTCTTGATCAAATTATTCAATATGCATATTATGTTGCAAATCTTTTAACTTCACCAGATTCACCATGGTTTGGAAGCTCAAAAAAGGCTGCATCATCTGAACTTCCATCATTTGATTCCACTTCTTCTATTACTACTGCTTCACCTGCAAAAGTAATTCTTCCACTTTCAATTGCCAAAACTGATCCAATCAATATTCCATCAAAATCAAATAAACCTGAAAATAAATTTTATTCTTCTCTTGCATCAAATGGTGGATGGGGTGAAATTGAATCAGCAATTAATGGAATTGTTGATGATAATTCTGGAACCAATAATGAAAATGTCCAAGATTCTGTTAATCTTGGAAAAAGTTATCGACTTTTTGGTGAAAGCTTTAATGCTGCTGCTGAAAAACATTGGTAAATTGAAACTGAATTTTGTAAGCAAAATTCAAATCATCTTTAATGTGCTTTAATTATTGGCTTTAAATTGGGTCTTAATTCTAAAAAACATTTTTTTAAAAATTTCTACTTTTTCTATGTTAATCTTCTATTGTTTTTTTATCTTTTTATGTTTTAATCTTTGGCATTGTTTTTTTTATCTTTTGGTTTATTGTTGCCGTTATTTCTTTTATTTTAAATGTTTTTGTAACCGTTATGTTTTTATACTCGAAATAAATATTAAACTGCTATAAAAGTTTTTGTCAGCGAAAAAAATTTTTCATAAGCGATGTTAACTGCATGAGTATGAGATTACGGTAATCAATGAAATCAACAACAAATTTTTATAAATCTTTTTCAAAAAAGTAAACTCAACAAAAAATAAAAACAAGACACCATGATTAAATCCCTTTACAAAGACAGCCAATTTTTATCTTTAATAAGTCGAGGATCTTGTACAGCACAATTTTCAAGCTTTTTTGCACCTTTTGCATATGAATGTTCAAAGATTTCTTCAGAAGTTGTTGGACGAAGATCGGGATTGAAAGTAACTTTTAGCTTAGATTCAGCAAATTCTACACGTTTTGTAACATCTTGACTCCAATGTCGAAAAATTGCTCCAACTTCCCAAAGTGATGATTCCATTGCATGACATTCTTTAAAATGGACATCTTCAATGTATGGATCTTTTTCAAGATTTTCTAAAAGAAGAAAATGATTGTAGTTAAAAGATAAGAAAAGCTTACCAATATCTTCACGATGTAACATTTGTTTAACAACTTGATGATTGATAAACATATTTCTTAATGTTTGTAGGAGAAGCTCTAGAAGTTCAGCATGTGCAACAAGGCAAGTTCTTGAAACACGTTTTGCAAATGCAGCAATAATATAGGCTGGTACATGTGAAGATGACATATACATATCAAAATCTGCAAGAAATTCAATCGCTTCAAATGATGGAAATGTAACAATTGCAGGGAATTTTGTGTATAAGCTTTCATAGAAATTTGGATATGAGCTAAAAGTAAAAAATTACGGTCATTTTTAATAAAGAAAAAGCTTACAAATTCTTTTCAAACATTAACTTTGCAATTCCTTTCAATGCAAAAATGCCATAATTTGTTTCACTTTTTTCAATAAAAGATGTAAGAAAATCTCCAACAAGATCAGAATCAGTAAAGCAATCCATTGATTCATTTGTTAGCTTTCGTAAAACTTGAACAACCATATTTTGTGGAATTCCGCGATAAAGATGTTTTAACCAAGCTTTTTCATATAAAGTTGTCCGACGCTTTTCAGACATATCAAATTTTGAATAACATTCAGATTCTAATAATGGATATAAATGTTCTTTCGGCAGAGGTAAAGCAACAAGAAAACGCCATAAATTTTCTGTTTGATTTTTAGGATTATCAAATGCTGTAGGTTTAAGCTCAAGCCAACAAAAGAGAGCATTATACATTTCAGCAAATCGAAATATATTTGATACTAAAGTTTCAACAAGTTTTTCAGATAAACGGTCACTTGAACAAAATGTTGTTACAGCCTTAAAATTTATCATTAATTTTAATTAGAAAGTAATAAATGTCATACCTCAAGTAAATCAGTAATTGTATCAGTGATATAAAGTTTACCAGATGAATATCGCAAAGGTTCAGAGCTACGCATTTTATCCTTCAATGATTTAATTGTCTGTAAAATTAAATTAAGATTAAGAGAAAGAAAGATGGAAAACAATTTACCTTTAAATCATTAGCTTTTAAAGCATCCAGCCATTTATTAGAGTTTTTAGCGTCATCAAATTTAATTGTAACATCCATGGTTTCAGAAGTTGCAAAAAAAATTTTTCAATAAAAAAAAGTTGTCTTACATTAAAAGTTTCATACACGATTTGCCAAACATTTTAACTTTAATAAAGTACAAATATTCAACTTTGTTGTAGCACTGACAAATTGTTTAAAAAAGTTTTTAATTATTGCTGTATCAAAATTGGGTAATCCTTTGAAAAACTTTATATTTTGGGCTTTCATAGGTTAACAAAAACATTTTTTTTTCTAACAGAACTTATTAGGCAATAGTGGAATTGTTCGACGACAAGCAGAAACACTTGCCTTTGAATAAACAAAAGAATTTGATTCAAACTAAAATGTACCATATACAATTGAACAACTTAAAAAAGCATTTAATTATTGCTTTCTCTCTCTCAAGCATTTTATGCAATTGCAGTCGTTCACCTTTTATTTCGTGCAATTCCAGAAAAAGCTGAAAATAATGAAATCAAAAATGCATTTCATGATTTGCTCCATCTTTTTGAAGACGTTGATAAATTATTTCATGGAAAAATAAAAAATGTTTTTGAAAAATATGGTGCATGAAAACTTTGCTACACATTTTATCATTAATATTTTTTTATAACATTTTATAATAAAAATTATTTTACTTCCATAAAAAATGACTGATGTCCTTTTATTATTATTCTCAAAAATATAAAACCAAATTAATTTAATTAAAACACTTTTAAAGGATTTAATACTTCTGCCAACGCTTTGCGGAACTTCGTTCAAATTTGTATTACAGAAACCATTTCCATCATTTTCATTACAGCAACATACAATTCTTTGTTCACCATTTGGTCCAAAAACAACTGAACATCGATTGGAATTTTCATTTGTTCGACATCCAAGTGATAGCGAAGTTAATGGCAAATTTAATGTTGCATATTTTTCTGCATATCCCAAACATCCAGCTGGTTCCTAAAAAAATAATAGGGTATATTTAATAAAGTGAAAAACATACAATTGCATCTGTTGAAGTTATTCAGCTGGTTCCTAAAATAATAGGGTATATTTAATAAAGTGAAAAACATACAATTGCATCTGTTGAAGTTATTCGTGTAATTCGAGTTGAAAAGCAACCACCATCTTTTGGACAAGATTCAGATTCAAAGTTTAAAATATCTTTTGACAAACATGTAATATATTCTGAATTGGCATCATGTTCAGAGTTTTCAGATGGATTATTTGGGTTCTTTAGATTTTCTTTAAATCGTTGAATTTGTTTTTCTACCGTACATTCTGTATCACTTTGATTAATTTTAACAATATTGACGCAGCAAAATTTTGAATTTGTGATAATTTTTTTTTCAAAACATCCTCTCATTTTGTCTGTTACTAAATTCATATCAAGCTAAAATCAAAAAAAAAGTTAATAAACATTTTTAAAATTATTCTTGCATATCCATGTGTTGTAATTTAAATAATAAAAACACTTACATGTCCGGCATATATTTTTGAACCTTCAAAATAGAAATCAATTTGAACATAACAAATCCATTTACCTTTTTCAGCAAAATTTTCAACACTATTTTTAGCATTTTCGAAGTCCGTTTTTACCAAATGTTGACAAATAAATTTATCGTCTGGTACCAACGTTACAAAATTTTCGTCATCACAATTAAAATCTTGACATGTACAATAATAAAATGGTTTAATTGAACCAAATTCATTATAAATTTGTTCAGAACAATTTTGTGAATCAACATTGATTATTTCAGCATAGATATAATAACATTGATAAGAAATATTGTGAGGTTTTGGTTTTTCTTCATTTATTGTGCGATTATAGTACCAAGTTCGATGAACAATTTTTGTTGTAAAATTTTCATGATGATAAATACGTCTTTGATTAAGATCACGATACAATTCACAAGTATCTAAAAATGCGATGGGTAATTAAACTGAGAAAAAAAAACTTACTTGGTTCATCAAAATATGATGAAATATCCGGTTTAAAAGCGCACTAAAAAGGTTTTTTAATTGAAATATTAAAACTTTTTTTTATTACTTTATTGAATTTCATTTCTCCATGTTTAATAGAAGTTAAATTAAGATTACAAAAGTTACCACTTTTACAACATTGTAGTACAGACATATTTTCGGGTTTTTCAGCTTTAGATGAACAAAATCCCGATTCTGAGATGTCAATAGTTGTTTCATCTGAGCATGAATTTAAAGAGATATATTCAACTTCAAATTTTGGTCTTTTATAATCATAAAATATACTTTGAAAGGTTACAACTTTAGTAGAAATTTTAATACCACATGCATAATTGACGCTTTCATTTAAATATTTTTGCATGGGCATTCTCTTATACTCAAACAGTAATCCATCGAAGTAAAAGCTTTCATAAGAAGTATTACCTAAAAAATTTAAATAAACATATATAACTGCCATAAAATAAAACCTCACTTAATACACGTGGAGCACAATATAGTTTCTCTTTCTGTATTTTGCAATTTTTATGTTCTTTTGAACAGCAACATATAAATACAGAATCAGATGGATTATAAATTACAGAATCAAATGAATCAGATGGAATATAAATACATGAATCATTACGATTAAAAGTCTAAAAATCTCTTTTATCTCGAGAAAAGTACTACACACTTGAAAAGTTAAACTTACAGTATTCTTTACAGAAGTATAACATAAAGGCTCATCCTATAAACAGGTTGTATTTAAAACAAAAAGATCAGAAAAAACACAGAAAAATGAAAAATTACACACCCAGAAAGTAACAATGCCAATATTTGGCCCAAAATTTGATAATTTGCTATAAATTAATGGCCCAGAATAAACAGAATCATCTTTAATTGCAAATGCAAAAAAACATGTTTGTTGATTTCCAATTGTTTTCTAAAAATAAAATACATTTGTTGCACAAGTGCAAATATAAAAAATACAGTAAGAAAGCCATCTTTATCATAACATCCAACTTCTGAACTATCATCATCTTTTAATGGAGTCATTAATGTATTTGGAATAGTTTTTATATATTCAAAAAGAAAGTTATCGTAAATTTCATAACCATTATAAATATCATTAATATTTTGTAATGCAGGCGTGGGATTTCCAAGTACACAATAAAAATATACATCTTCCAATGTTCCATTATTCAAAAATGGTGAAATAAAAAATATTGGTTCATAAGTTTCACGACAAACACATGTTAATATTGCATCTTGGAGATCGACCTCAACATCCTTCAGAACAGATAATGCACTGAAGTTATGACTTACATTTCTATTGAACGCTAAAATAAAATGTATTAAAAAGATCACTTAAAAAATCAAACGTACAATATAAATAGATTTCATCCAATGTTAAATTTTCAATACATTTAAGATAACGGTTGGTCCTTACATCCATATCAGAAACACAAAAGCAGCAAACAATTGTCAAAAAAATTACCAAATACAATAATCTTTTCTAAAATAAATACAAACTAAAGTATGATTTAAAAAAGTAACAAACCATTTTAGAATAATAAAAATAAATATTATTTAGCAGATAAAAACGGCGGAAACAACGTAGCAGTTGACATGTGAAAAGAAACTAATAAATAACTTTTCAAAGAAATCATCATCGAAAAATTTGCATATTACTGAACAAAGAAAAACTAAAAAACGTTCGGACAAAAATCAAACCCAAACAGTGTTCTGCTTTTGTATTTTTAGCCGCCCGCGCCCCGCCCGCCGCTCACATGTTTAAAAATAAACGCCCCGGGGCGGGGCAAAAAAGGACAATTTGCTATTTTATTGAATTGGAAATGTATTTGAACCTTTTAGATTTTGATTTAAATTCAGATAGGAATATTCTGCACCAACAAAAAATGCGTGAAAAGCGTTTGTTTTTTATTTTCGGAACCACAAAAATATTCATCATCAAAAATTGTCGCCCGCGCCCCGCCCGCACTTTTTCAAATCATCGCCAGCGCCCCGCCCGCCGCCCGCCCGCGGGCGGGGCGAAGCAGAACACTGAACCCAAATGATTTGTCTAAAGACGTGTACAGCAATGTGCGACGCGAGTTTTCCCCGCATTTTTTTATCCAAAAGAAAATGAAAGTCAGGATCACTGTAGAGGTTTTACAGCTTCAGATGAACAAAATCTTGATGTCTATAGTTATTTCATTGGAACATGAATTTGAAGAAAAATGGATAACGAAAAACTTTTGTGGAAGCGAATCTTCAAATTTATAACGAGTAGAAATTTTAACACCACATATCACTTTCATTCAAATACATATCCATGTCATAAGAAATAAATTCATCATCTAAAAAATGTTAAAAAATGCAACAAACTTATTTAAAAAAAACGACATACCATCAGTTTTTTGCATTGCATTTGTATTGGTTAAATCTGGAAGTGTACAAAATAACTTCCTTTCTTTCTTTGAATAAAATCCGCAATTTTTATGTTCTTTTGAACAACAACATAAGAATACAGAATCAGATGGAATATACACGAATCATCAAGTTCAAATAGCTAAAAAGTTCATTAAATTTTAATGGTTACTAAAATTTTTATGACTAAAATTAGTTTTTTATTTTAAAAAATGTGAAATTTAGCAAATAAAATACTTTAATAAAAGCAAATCAGTTTACCTAAAACGACAAAACTTACAGTATTTTTAACAGAAGTATAACACAATGGATTTAACTATAAAAACTAATTAGTTACTTTTTATAAAAATTTAAAAAATATCTTACTTCGGAAATATTCGATCCCATTTTTGGTAATTCACTAGAAATTAACGGCCCTGAATATACTTCAGTTTCAGAATTGATTTTATGAAATGCAAAGAAACATGTCTTTTGATTTGCACTCGATTTTTAAAAACAAAAAGATCTATTAAAACCAATACAACGTTTATAAATAAAATTTACAGAAAGATAACCATTTTTATCACAATATTCATTATCATCTTCTGAACTATAATTGCCTTTTACTTGAGTAATTAATGTATTTGGATTTGTTTCAATATATCCCAATAACATATTATCATAAACTTCATAATCATCAGATAATCCATTTATTTTAGGCTTTCCAAGAGCACAATAAACATAAATATCTTCGATTTTTCCATTGTTATTATCAGACAAAGTAACAAATATTGGTTTAAAAGTTTCACGACAAACACGTGTCAATACTGCAGATCCAAGAAAAGTATTCATATTATACTTTTTAATTTCTTTTTTATCGAAGATTTTATGCTTGAATTTATTTTCATAAAAAATTTAAAAAATTGATATCATAACTTTTGATGACTCAATAGAAACTGTGGCAAATCTTATAAATTCATGAAATTAGGATGACCCAAAACAACAGAGCCATTTTGAAAAATTGACTTTCAAAATGAATTTTAAATAAAAACCGAAACTGCACAATTTCCCTTTATTATTTGTTGCAAATAAAAAACAAAACAAAAAAGTAAACAAAGCAAAATTTACTATAAAGTTTTAAAAGATGAAATTGGTTTTCCAATATTGTTCGGAATTTTTTCTAAATTTGTTTCACATTTACCATTTTCATTATTTTCATTACAGCAACATACAATTCTTTGTTCACCATTTGGTCCATAAACAACCGAACATCGATTGGAATTTTCATTTGTTCGACATCCAAGTGATAGCGAAGTTAATGGCAAATTTAATGTTGCATATTTTTCTGCATATCCTAAACATCCAGCTGGTTCCTAAAAAAATAATAGGGTATATTTAATAAAGTGAGAAACATACAATTGGAGTTGTTGAAGTAATTCCGGAAGGTCGTGTAATTCGAGTTGAAAAGCATCCACCAGATTTTGGACAAGATTCTGATTTCATATTTAAAATATCTTTTGACAAACATGTAATATATTCTGTATTGGCATCATGATAAGAAACTTTAGAAGTTTTAAATCGTTGCAGTTGTTTTTGTACTGTACAATCTGTATCACCTTGATCAATTTTAATAGTATTTATACAGCAAAATTTTGAATTTATGATATCTTTTTTCAAACATTCTTTCATTTCTTCTTTTGCTGTATTTATATCAAGCTAAAATTAAATAATAAACAAAATTAACACCTTTAAAATTATTCTTACATGTCCAGCTTCAATTTGTGATTCTTCTGTAAAAAATTCAGTTGTAACAAAACAAATCCATTTATCTCCCGCATAAATTTGATCAACCTGATTATTTACATTATTTATGTTTGTTTTCATTAAAGTTTCACATTTAAATCCAATTTTTGGCAGAAAATGTTGACTATCACAATTTAAATTTTGACATGTACAATAATAAAATGGTTTTATCAAACCAGATTCATTATAATTTTGTTCAGAACAATTTTGTGAATCAACATTGATTATTTGGGCATAGATATAATAACATTGATAAATAACATTGTGAAGTCCTGATTCATAAGTTATTATGCGTTTAAAATCATCGTACCAAGTTCGATGAAGAATTTTTGTTGTAAAATTTTCATGAAGATAAACACGTTTTAAAAGGATGAGATCGTAATATAATTCACAAGTATCTAAAACGGACTTCATTAGGGGAAACAAATAACTCCAAAAATTCCTTAGATCTTTTGGAAGAGATGACAGAAGGTAAATACCGACGTACAAAAATGAAAATTTACATTTCTGTTGGCGTCTTTGCTACAAAATTTTAAGAAAAAAACTTACTATTAGAATCGAAATATAGTGAAATATCTGGTTTAGAAATACACTAAAAAATGAATTTATTTAAAAATAAAAAAATTTAACCTAATTACTTTATTGAATATAAATTCATCAAAGTCGATAGGAGTTAAATGAAGATTACAAAAATGACCATTTTGACAACATTTTTGAATTTCAAGTTTTTGAGGTTTTTCAGCTTCAGATGAACAAAATTTTGATTCCGAAAAATTTAGAAATTCAGATGGGCATGAGTTTGAAGAAAAATATTCAACTTCATATTTTGGCGGCCCTTCACCATAATCATTTTCATCAAATATTTTTGTAGAAATTTTAATACCACATACATGATTAACACTTTCAATTAAATACTTTTCCATGGGAAAATTGGTTAAACCACCATCTAAAAAAATACATGAAATCAAAATAGAAATTGCAAAATAACCACATACTTGAATTGCTTAATTCTTGAGGTGCACAAAATAGCTTTTTTTCTTTCCATGAATCAATTCTGCAATTTTTATGTTCTTTTGAACAACAACATAAAAATACAGAATCAGATGAATCAGATGGAATATAAATACAGGAATCATCAGGTTTAAAAGTCTAAAAATTTGTTCATTAACATAATTTTTTTACATTACAAACAGGGTTGTGTGGAATTCCGTACCATATTCCGTACTTTAGGGAATTCCGTACCGTAGTCGGAAAACCTCTTTCGCACATCCTGATTACAGAATGTGAAATTTAGCAAAAAGAAAGACTTTTATAAAAGCAAATCAGTTTACCTAAAACTAAAAAAATAAACTTACAGTATCTTTAACAGAAGTATAACACGATGGATTTAACTATAAAAACTAATTAGTTACTTTTTATAAAAATTTAAAAAATAACTTACTTTAAAAATATTCGATCCCATTTTTGGTAATTCACTTGAAATTAATGGCCCTGAATATACTTTTGTTTCAGAATCGATTTTTTGTAATGCAAAGAAACATGTCTTTTGATATGCAATAGATTTCTAAAGTATTCATTTTACGTAAGATACTGCAAAAGAATAAAACATACAGTAAGAAAGCCATCTTTATCATAACATCCAACTACTGAACTATCGTCGTCTTTTAATGGAGCCATTAATGTATTCGGAACAGTTTTAATAAATTCAAATAACATTTTATCATAAATTTCATTTTCGTCAAAAGAATCAGATTTTCCAAGTACACAATAATAATAAACATCTTTTGTGCTATTATTATAATGTGATGATATAAAAAACAATGGTTCATAAGTTTCACGACAAACACATGTTAATATTGCAGATCCAAGAAAAGTATTCATTTTACGTATTTTCAGTTCTGTTTTATCAAAGGTTTTATTCATGAATTTATTTCCATAAAAAACTAAAAAAATGATATCATAACTTTTGAAAACTCGGTGATTTTTTCCTTTAATCCACCCCAGCAAAAATCCATTCATAATAGCAACCACACAACCGCTGATTCGCCAAACCCGCCCTTGTAAAATCGCATTACAGAATAGTGTTCCAGTCCCGTCCCGTTTTCGGAAAATCACGGGAACGGGAATTCCCGTGTTTTTAGAAATAGCCACGGGCCCGTGGCTATTTCTAAAACGGGAATCCCGTCCCGCGGGACGGGATTCCCGTGATCCCGTCAAAAATAATCTACCCAGGGCAGAAAAAATTTTTTTTTACAGTACGAATGTAATATGAAAAAAATTTTTCTGCTCATAATAACAAATTACGTAAAAAAAGTAGAAAAACAATCAAAATAGCTCAAAAAATTTTTTTTATAAAAATATTTTGAGCTATTTTTATAAACCGTGCACATTTTTTAGTACCCGAAATGCTAAAATGCATTGGAAAACGGGAAAGTCCCGCCCCGTTTTCCGCGAAATTCCCGTCGGGACGGGGCGGACTGGAACACTATAAAAGACTCAATATTTTTATGCAAATTTTTTTTTTTGGGGGGGGGGGGTGGGTTAAACGAGAAGAGTATCGATGACTCAAATAAACAAAAACGAACTTACAGTATAAATTGATTTCATCCAATGTCAAATTTTTAATACATTCAAGATAACGTTTTCTCTGTTCATTTTCTTCCGAAACACAAAAGCACCAAAAAATTGTTAAAAAAATAACATAATGCAGTAATCTTTTCTAAAATAATAAACAAATAAATATAAATAAATTGAAAAAAAGTAACAAACCATTTTAGAATAACAAAAACAAATATTCTTTTGCAGATTTTAATCTGTTTTTTAAGACACAGCGAAAAAGTCGTAGCAGTTGATACGTGAAAAAAATACATTGAATAGTTTTTCAATGAAATCATCATCAAAAAATTTGCATATTATTGAACAAAGAAAACAATGAATAACAATTTTTTACTTTTTTATTTTTTATGTTCAAACTTGTTCAACTTTTTTTATCTCTCTCAAGATTACATTAAATGGAGTAAGTTCTTTTTGTCTCACATTTCAAAAGTTTTTAAAATATAACATTTTTTAGTTCAGCAGATAAATCTTCAAAGAAAAGTAAGAAATCCGTGCTAGTGGTTTCAGCATCTCATAAACCAGGAAATGGCGATTCTGGAAAAAAGATAAAAATAAAGTAAGTTTTTTATAAACTTTTTTTGATTAAATAAAAATAAAAAATATCTTTTTTAGAGTTTCTGCTGCAAAAAAGAAGAAGCCTGATGCACCTCCAGCAAAAAAGTCATCAAAAAAGATTATTGTTTGCAAATCTGATGATAATATGATTGAACATACAGATCGATCTTCAAAGAAGGAAAGAAAGCGATCAAGTAATAAATTTAATGAAGGGGTAAGTGTGTTTTTTCCTTGTTGGACACAGACGTGGAATCGAACCTGTGAGGTTCGGGCCGTGAGATGAGGGCCCCTCACCACTCGGCCACACGTCCAAAAAATTATATTTGTTTTTCTTTTAGAGTCAAAAGAATAAACCTTCACTGATACAACAAACAATGCCAAAAAAGGATGAAAAACATGAAAAGCATAAAAAGCATGAAAAACATGAAAAGCGTCAGAAACATGAAAAACAACATCATAAAAAAGGTGGTGGTGGTGGTGAAAATGTACCTGAAAAAGAAAGTGAAGAAGAATCTGGAAAAGGTAGTGGTTGTGGAAAAAGTGGTGGATCAAAAAGTGGTGAAAAATTAAAAGCTAAAAAAAAGATTAAAGATAATGGCGAAATAAAGCTCGTTAAAGAAGCTGTTGAAGTTGCAAAACATTCTGCATCAGCACGAGATGAAAATGAAATTAGTGATGTTGAAGCTGAACAACCTCGAATGAAACCTGATAAAACAATAATAAAACGTGGTGGTAAACTTGAAATTGGTGATGCAATGTTTGATATTGTTGATGGTGCAGTATTAGGTGATTATGGAAATTGCAATATTCGAGAAGTTGGAAAAGATGAATTATTGACATTTCGATATGAATCAATTTCAAGTAAATGTAAAAGAATTAAGGTATTTGTTTGACATTGTTTTAATGGCGCAATTGGGAGCGCTAGGGCTTACAGCCAAGTGATCGGGGGTTCGAATCTAACTTCGTGCATTTTTAGTTTTTTCTAAATGCAATTTTTAAATTGTCTATAATGTTGTTATTTTAGATTGAATGTACAGTATTGGTATGTGCAGCAGCAACACAAAAAACTCATATGCTAAGGTTATTACTTCGCGGTACAATTGATAATTTTAAACTTCGTTATCTTATCACTGATGCCGTAAGTGTCTACAAAAAATTTTTTATCCACCTTTGTATTCTTTTAGCTTGGCTTTACAATACCAGATTTATTAAATCATTTATGTATTGAAAGCTTTTCAATGTCATCTGCCTTAAGGCTATCATATGAAACATTTGAATCATTGGAAGAATTGCATAAGGTTTTGAATTTATTTTGTTTTAAAAATAATATTTCAATTTTTTAGATTAATTTTGTTCATCGTGATGTAAAACCTGCTGCATATGCATTTGGATTAAAACCTCTAAATACAAAACTATTTTTGACACATTTTGGTTTAGCAAAAAAATTTCGTGGTTCTGCAGATGCAAAATTATTGTAAGTTTTTAAAATTATTATATATTTGTAATAAATATTGTTTTTTAGAGCTCCAAGAAAGAGTGTCCCATTTATGGGAACGGTAAAATATGCCTCTCGAACGGTACATGAAAGAGGTGAAAGATCTAGAAAAGATGACATTGAAAGTTGGGTATTTATGATAACAGAATTTATTGATGAAAAAGCTCTTTCATGGAGAAAATCAACAAATCGAGATGAAGTAAGTTTTTACATTTAATTTTCGGATAAATTTGTTAAAATATTGTAAATATTTTTGAATTTTGTTTGAATGGCGCAGTTGGCAGCTCGCAGAGCTTTCGATCAAAAGGTCATGGGTTCGAATCCCGTTATCGGCTTTTTTTAATTCAACCCTATTGACTTTTAATTTTTTTAGATATTAAAAGAAAAATCCTTTTTTATGTCTGATGATGGAATAACACATTTATATTCAAAGAATAAAAAGATACCAGAAGAATTTCGTCCAATAATTCATTATGTAATGTCTTTGGAATTTTCATCATCTCCAGATTATATGTATATCAAAAAAACTCTTCGTGAAGCAATGGAAAAACGAAATATCTATGTAAGTTCATTTCTTTTTTGTTGTGATAAAATTTTTGTAGTTTGAAATTTTTAAAATTGTTTTTCTTTATTTATATTTTTTTAAAATGTAATTTTTTTAGCCAAATGATCCATGGGAATGGGATGGCCTCGAAAAGCCTGTTACACATGATGATTCAACCCAACAATGTCCAGAAGATCAATAAAAATGTTTTTTTAAAAATATTGTTTTATATTAAACTTTAAAATATCACATTATGTTATGAATAAATAAATATGACAAATTTTGATATTATTTTTGATGTTTTTTTCATTATATATGCCTAATTGATTTTGGCATTTTTTTTATTTTATTAGTTCACAGCATTTTCATGCTAGCAAGCTAGTATCAGTGAAAAAAATAAGGCTAAAATAGTTTTTTCACATTTGATTCAAATGTCATGTAATATCAGAAAACGTTATCATTTTATTACAGTAATTAATTTGCTTGGTCAAAAAGAATGGTATCCCGTTCATATTGAATACCATAAAGGTGATATCTCTCCATGTGTCTTTACTGTTGAAGGTAGAAAACAAATCTTTGATAAAGTTGATGTCCGAAATGAACGTGCTATTGTTGCTTTTAGCGGAAAAAAACATATCTATGTTTGATTAACTGTTCATCCTTTTATAGGTTTTTGTCATAGATTTGATTAGAATATTTTATGTTTAATACTTATTTTTTGTGTTAGTGAAAGTTTTTTTTTGTTTATAATCGTGAGTAACTCAGTAACGGTCCGTGTTTTTATCAACGCTAAAATATTTTTTAGAAAATTAGTTTCACCGCGAAAACTCTCAAACCTGTGTAATCCCAAAAAGGAAGCTTTGCGAACTTCGAACGCTTTCGATTTTGATGCTGAAAAAAATTTTTTAAACTCCATTTTTTGCGTCGTTTTTTTTGGTGTCGTTTTTTTATCATTACCAATTTTTATAAAATCCCTTCTGCCTTTCTTGTTTCTTCTGAAGTTGCTTCATATTCTAATGTTATAACAGTCATTGTCATTTTTTAGAATAAGCGTTAAACATGGAATCTTTAATTCCTGTTATTGGCAAGCTTCAAGATGTTTTTGCTGCTGTTGGCAGTCGTGAAAATGAAGTTGATTTACCACAAATCGTTGTAGTTGGTTCACAAGTACGTTTACTTTTTTATAATTGTCTTATGGTTGTATGTATGATTATTTTAGTCTGCTGGTAAAAGTTCTGTTATTGAAGGAATTGTTGGGAGAGATTTTTTGCCACGTGGAAGTGGAATTGTTACTCGTCGACCACTCCTCATTCAATTGATTTATACTCCAGAAGGTGATGATAGAAGAAAAATTGATGGAGGTGAGATAGTTAGATAACAAAATATTGATGATGTAATTTTTGTTACTCTTTTTTAGAATTACTTGATGGAGATTTTGCAACATTTGAACATCAACAAGGTAAAACTTATACAAATTTTGAAGAAGTTCGAAAAGAAATTGAAGCTGAAACAAATCGTGGAACTTCTGGTAAAAAAGTATGTTATTGTTGTACTATAGTTTGTGTTTTACTAATTCTCCACTTTTAGGGAGTCTCACGTAAACAAATCAGTCTTAAAATTTATTCTGCAAATGTTGTAAATTTATCATTGGTTGATCTTCCTGGTATTACTAAAGTTTCAAGTTCCAACCAGCAAATATTGAAGTAGTTAATGATATTTTATATAATCTTAATCGTGTGACTTTTTAGGGTCTTATCCTTGAAATGATTAAGCCTTTTATTATAAATGAAAACTCTATCATTCTTGCTGTAACACCTGCAAATTATGATTTTGCCAATTCTGAAGCTTTAAAACTTGCTCGAGAAGTTGATGCAAATGGTGATCGAACTTTATGCGTTTTAACAAAACTTGATTTAATGGATAAGGGTACAAATGCTATGGATGTTTTACAAGGTAAAAGTATTCCTGTTAAACTTGGTATTATTGGTGTTGTAAGCCGTTCACAAGAAGATATTGTTGCAAATAAATCTATTGGTGCTTGTTTAAATGATGAAAAAGCATTTTTACAAAATAATTATCGAGGACTTGCTTCAACAAATGGTATTCCATATTTGGCTAAAAGATTAAGCAACGTAAATTTGTTTTCTTTTTCTATGAATATAAACATAATACAATTTTTTATAGCTTCTTCATCATCATATTCAGAAAACATTGCCAAATCTCAAGGATCAAATTTTAAAATTGATCACAAAGTTTCATGGAGAATTGAGTACAATGGGCGAACCAATTGTTGATCAAAGAAAAACATTTTTTCAAGTTATTAATAATTTTTCAAGTGCGTATATTGCAACACTTAATGGATGTGCTACAAGTATTGAATCTTCAGAATTGTATGTTTATTGGTTTTTTTATAACTTTTAACTTTATCTTATTTTAGAAATGGTGGTGCAAAGATTTGTGATATTTTTTACAATGAATTGGAGAAAGATATTGGAGGACTTACTCCAATGGGAAATCTTAGTGTTAAAAGTGTACTCTCTTGTATTAAAAATGGATCTGTATGTTATTTGAATACTTTGAACTCTATATAATTTCACTTTTTAGGGTTTAAAACCGGCTATGTTCATTCCTGAACAAAGTTTTGATGCTTTAATTAAAATGCAAATGGAACGTTTTAAAGAGCCTATGCTTAATTGTGTTGATCGCGTTTCTGAAGAACTCATTCGAATGATTCAAAATTGCGGTGACAAAGTTCGACAAGAAATGCAACGTTTTCCACTTCTCTTTGATCATATTCACAAAATTGTGTCAACAATGATTATAACGAAAACCGAAGAAACAGCAGTGGTTCATTTCACAAACGAACTTTTATAAAAAAAGTCGGTGCGACTTTTTTTTTTCTATTGAAAAAAAGTTCGGGCAACTTTCGCTTCGAGAATTTTTGAATTTTTTGTGAAACAAAAAACAGTAAAAAAATCTCTTTTTGAAAAAAAATTAAGTTCGTCTCATTCAAAAATTCTCGAAGCGAAAGTTGTCCGAACATTTTTCAATAGAAAAAAAAAAGTCGCACCGACTTTTTTTATAAAAGTTCGTTTGTGAAATGAACCACAGATTTTGTTAAACAACTTCTTGATAACGAACTTGCTTTTATTAATACAAGACATCCTGAATTTATTAAATCTGCAGAACTTCTTAAAGCTTTGAGTGAAGATCCTGATCATGCTCTTCAACAACTTTGCAATGGATCTGGTGATGCTAAAAGTAAGCTTACAAATTATCGTGGAAATTTAACTTCTCATGAAAAACGTGATTATCTCATCATTGGTAAGTCATATTTTTTCATTATTGAATTGTACATAGTATGTATAAATATTTTTTTAGAACGCTTAATTGTTCAATATTTTCATATCGCTCAAAATTCTATCAAAGATAGGGTACCAAAAGCTATTATGAATTTTCTTATCAATTATATTTTTAAACATCTTCATAGTGAACTCATGGCAGGTCTTTATGATCAAACGGATGTCAATAAATTGCTTGCTGAAACTGAAGATATGGCTCAACGTCGAAAAGAAACGGAAGAGATGTTGAAAGCTTTGAATAAAGCCAATACTGTTTTGAGCGAAATTCGTAGTATTAAAGTTTAATGATTTTTTTGTTTTGTGAGAGAACAAGCTTGTGATTGTAGTTTTTAAGCTACTGTATTCTATTATTACAAGCTCTCTTTATAATATCTTTTTCTTTTTGTACTGTTTATAATTTTCGTAAAAAATATTGTTTTTGTTTTAAATGGTGATTTTTCGGTATTATACGCTTGCAGAGATTAATTAATTTAACAAAAAAATACAGTATATATTTTGAATTCAATGCAAAATATGTGGTTCAACAAAGTCAAATATAAATCTTAACCTTACTGTCTATTCCATTTTCCATAAATATCACATTATGTTATGAATAAATATGACAAATTAAATTTTGATATTATTTTTTAGGTTTTTCTATACCTAAATAATTGATTTTGGCTTTCTTTGTTTGAATATTGTTCAAATCAAAGGTCACTTTTATTATTCTCTTAAACCTTTTTTTGTACTTTCAAAGAAATCCAATTTTCAAAAAATCCAATTTTTTGCAATGACAGGTGTGCATCATAAAAAATCTGCTGCCATTCGTTTATGCCTTAAAAAAATTTTCACACTTTTTTCTTATTTTTCGAAAAAAAAAATATTAGTAATCTTTTTTCTGTCATTTAAAAATCATCAATCTTCATTTTTTTTATCGGTAGCAACTTTTTTTGTTTATATTTGATTTATTTTTTTGGGTATAAATTGAAAAATATGTTAAAACCAATTGCTGCAATTCGTCGAAAAGCTTCATCTTTTCGTGAACAACGACAATCGAAATTAAAGAATAATAATTCTGAAACGAAAACTCAAAAGCGTCCACCTTCAATTGAATTAGATAGCTATTTTTCAATTGATTCATTTTTGGCTCGAATAAAACCAAATCGAAAACAACAACAATCTCAAAAATCAACTCAAATTTCTGTTTCAACAACTTCAACTTCAACAATTACATCATCTTCAACAACATCATCGACAACAACAAATTGTTTATTGGATGAATTACCAGAAAAATGCCTTCAACAAATCTTCAATTATCTTGATTCAAAAGATTTACAAAATCTTCGACTTTCATGTTCAAGATTTGATTCAATTATTTCAAGCTCAAATTTAATTCAACGAAAATCAATTAATCTGCTACAATTAAATGGAAATTCAAGGGATAAAATTTATCGTTTCTCACATTCAAATGCACCAATTTATGATCGATATGGATTTTATCAAAGTGAAATTGATAATGGTCTTAAATTTTTAATGGCAAAAAAGATTATTTTTGATAATGTTTTTATTGATGCTTCTGTTTCAAAGGCGCTGATAAATGGAATTAATTATTGTCTTGACGAGATTATTTTTGATTTTTGTCATTTTCAATTATCGTAAGTTTTTATTTTTAAAAGGGATGGATTTAGATATATTTGTTTAAAATTTTTTCGAAATGTCATGAACCTGACAATCAGGCACATGGAAAACAAAAAAATTCTGATCGTCCAGTTGCCATTTCGATTTTTTTTTATGAATTTTTGATTTACTTACAACAACATTTTTTTCAGCGCAAATGCATTCTCTCAATTAATTCAAAATTGGAAACCTAAAAGAATTTCAATAATAAATTGTGATTGGAGAGAAACTGCAAATACTGCTTTAATTTGTGATAGTCTATTTGCAAATTATTCAAATCTTGAAAAATTTATTTTTTCAACTGTTGGTTCTAAAAAGTAAGCTTTTGTTACTTTTAAAGTTTTGTTATTTGTTATTTTCGTTGTAGGATTCTTATTACTGATGAAATGTTTTATCATTTTTCAACTTCTTGCTGCCTTCCTGAAGTTCTTGAATTTATTGGTTGTGAAACAAAGATTACAATTAAAGGAATTAAAAATGCTGTAACGGTTTGTTTTTATTTTTCTAATCCCTTCAATCCGGTAATCCATTTTGAATCTTTTTTAGGCTTATTTTATTGCATGTAAGCAAGCTTTAATAAATCCATCAAATAAAAGCAAATCAAAATCAGTATTTAAATGGAATTTTGGTCAAATTTTTTCATCTTCAGCGGAAACATTATCAATTTTATCACCGTTTTTAAATCATTCAAAAATTATTCCAACTGAATATCCAAATTTTGAAATTCGTTTTCGTCCATCGAAATCTTTTCCGTTGCTTTGTTTGTCATTTATCTTTCTTCAACAACAACCAAAAACATTTTATTCTTCTAGATCTTCAGATATTTCATGGGATGACAGTGATGATGAATAAAATCTATAGGGAAATATTTTTTATGTGTCTTTTTTTATCAGTTTTTTTAAATAAATATTTTATATAAAAAAACAAAAAATCAACAACAAAAAAATTAAAGCTTATTTAAAATTATTTAAAGGAATTTTTTCTTCATCTTTTTGTTTAAACATTTGTCCTTGATTTTCTGGTGCTACAGTAATTGCCGTTCGAGAAAGTGGGGGAACAATTTCAACAATTCTTATGCACTGTCTCTAAAAAAAATTTTTTTGAAAATGTTACAAAAATATTTTTTATTGCTTACCTTTTCTGAATCATTTAAAGTATTAAGAACATTTTGATGTGGCATCATTTGAATTGTTCGAGCACCATTTAAAATACTAAAAACATTTTTTCAAAAAAATCTTAAAAAAAAGTAAAAAAAACATACTTAACACTTGCTGCAGATCCAATAAGTGGTGAAACATATCGTTTTGCAGTCTTTTTTGTATATAATGGTGCAATTTGTGTTTCATTCCAAAAAACATCTTTTTCCATTTCTGGTGGTGGAAAGGATCCCCGTTCAACCAAAGTTAAACCAGTAATTAAATTTTTATCAATTACATAATTACATTCTAAATCGTCGTCATCATCTCCAAGTGGATTTAAAAGCATTTCAGCAACTTTCATCCAACCCCTAAAAATCAATCAATAAATTAAAAAAATGTTTTTGTGTTTAACTACAGCTATTTCAAAATAATCAAATTACTGAAATAATTTTTTCATTTCAAAAATGAAAAATCGAAATAATTTTGTATCTCAAAATCAGAAAACGAAAACTTCGAGAGAAAAAAATTTTCATCCAGTATCAATTTTAAAACGTAATATTTCGATTTCAAAATTGGGGGAAAAAAGCAAAAATCAAAATTGAAATAAATTTTATTTTTTATATTTTAATCAAAAAACCAAAACGTCGAAATGTGTAATTTTTTACCAAATCGAAACTTTGTTTTCGCAATACTCATTATTATACGATAATACCAAATTATTATTTAAAAAAGCTTACATATAAACAACAAATTGTATCATCGTTGTAATTGGAATCCAAATATCAAACTTAAAAACAATTCTTCAACAAAATAAAAAAATTAAAAACTCACAGAAGAATCTTTCAAAAATTGTCGACTTATTAAACATAAAATAAAATAAATTCGTACAGACATAAATATTAGCTGTGGATAAATAAGTGGTACAGGAACCCAATCAAATTTTAATAAAGTTGCTAATCCTTGTTGAAAGGTATGAATTTCTTGAAGTGTTCGACCCAATAAATTATCATTTGGAATTTTTGAATCTGCTCGAGCTTTACATAAATGTTGATGGCACCATTGTCTAAAAATAGCAAAAATAAAATAAAATTTATTGAAAATTTTAAACAATGTTTATTTAAGTTTTTTTATTACAATAATCAAGGGTATGCAAAATTGAAAAAACCTAAATTATTTTTTAGGCTAATATCGAAATTTCAATTTACGCATTTCTGGTTTTCTAAACAGAGTTTTGCGAAATCGAAATTTTAATACAGTATTGAAAATTTATTTTCACAAAATGATTACTGTATAAACTTTTTGAAAGTCACAAAATTTAACCTTTAATCCTTTGAACTTTTTTTTACAAAAAATTTGTTCAGTCATTTTTAATCCAAACACGCTTAAATAAATAAAACACTTTCATAGTCTCATATTCAAAAAAAAGTAAAACTTGTTTTAAAAAACTTTTTAAACACTTAACAACAAAAAAATGTCATTTTTGAATGACTCAAATTTTAAAAGAGTCAACAATTCAAAAAAAATATGACTAATACATTTTTAACAAAAAAGTAAACTTACAATGGAACCCAATATCGTGAATAATGATCATTAATTGATTCAATTAATTTACACTCAGCTGATGTTAAAAGTCCTGCAGCAATTAGCGTTTCTAATGTAGGAAATCTTTTTCGAACTTGCATTGATATATCTCGAAGTACTAAAGCTTGATTTAAAACCATATATCGAATTAATGTTCGTCGAAGAAGTTTTGTATTTTCATCTTCACCATGTATAAATGTTGCAAATGCCATTGCAGAATTATCAATCCATCCAATTCCATTCAAAATTGCTAACCATCGACTTACAACAAATGTTACAAAAAAACCAAGCATAAATGTTAATGGAAGAATCTTAAAAATAAATGAAAGTTGAGTTACGGTAGAAAAGGGATACATATAAAACTAACCTGATAAATATCTCTCGAAAGATATATTGCAAATTTATCAAAAATCCTGAAAAAAGATGTTGCTGATTATTTTGTACAATAAATGTTGTGGTTGAATAATTCCCATGAAAATTAGATCCCAGGTATTGCACATTTTGGTATCGAAATTCACAAATTTCGGCGCTTCCAATTTTAAAAATAAAGTTTGAAAATAAGTGAAATCATAAATTTGTGAAAAAAATTTAAATGAACTAGTAAACCCTAATTTGTAAAAAAAGCTTAATTGTTTAAAAAACTAAACACAAAAAATGGATTTGGTATCAAAATACAGAATGTTTCAAGAAAAAATCCGGGTTCTTTTAACTGTCAATTCCTTTGTATCCAGTTTAAACGAAAAGGGTTTTCACAGTTGAACTCCGAGCAAAGGACTGGATTTCGTCCCATGCAATAAAAATTTTCGAAATTTCGATTTGTTATAAAAAGTTTTAAAAAACGAAATTAAATCCTGTTCAATGCTGTGTTTAACTGAGAGGACCATTTTCGTTTAAATCGAATCCAAACGATTTGACAACCAAATAAAATGTGGGGTTTTTTCTTGGGATACCCTGTATGTGTGTGGATGTTGGTACCAAAACAAATGGTAAAAAATATGACAGACTCAAATTAAAGGGTGCGCATTGAAAAAAAGAATTTGCAAAATTTCAAAAAACATAAAAATGTCTGACTTTTAAAGGTTCATGTGAAAAACAAAAGAATATCCAATAAAAAATTCTACGTTGTCAAGCTAAAAATTGCAGTCACAAAAAGTAGTAAAAAATCTTGTTCAACATTTATTTTAAACTATGTAAAAACATCAGGTAAAATTGATATATATATATATAATTTTGATCTTCTTTAACCTGACATACTTCCCTAAAAACCTTTCATTGGGAACAATTTTTCCTTCATTTTTACTATTTTTAGCACCCGATTTTAGCTTATCGCAGCTTAAAAGCTATAACTATGCCTATCTTTTTCTGTATATAATTTTCTTCCGTTTCGCAACTTTTTAGCTTAAAAAGCAAATTCATTTTGCTCAAAAAACTTAAAAAGTAAGCTTAAAAATAAATAAAAATTTTTTCAAATACTCTCCAACTTTTTTAAAACCCCAAAACCAAAAGAAATAAACTTACTTTTGTAATTCATTCGTTAAAACAAATCGATAAATTAAACTAATAAACATATAAATAATTGTCCAAACAAAAAGTTGATGTAAAATTGCCTTCCAAATTGAACCCCTCCATCGGCATAATAATTTAAAGAATGATTTTGTTGAAGAATGTGAAACATCCAATGTATATGGAATTGTCATATTCTAGATTCTTTACTAAAATTCTAATTATTAAAATTTAATAAAGTTCTTTGAAGGTAAAACACAAAAAAATGAGACAAAAATTCATCGTTAAAAATTGTGCAAAAAAAAGCTTTGAAAAAAAATGCAACAACAAAAAAAAAACAAACACAGAAAAAAAATTTTGTGGCTGACGAATATTTTTTTTGTCTATGCTTTTTTTTGATTTAAAACAGTCTCTCACTTTTTTCTTTTTCGAAAAACTGTTTTTACTCTTTTCCACCTTCAACAAAATGTTGCTGAATGCGGTTAATGTTTTATTTCCTCTCGGAGGATATTCCTCCCTTTTGGGCTTCTTTGAAATACCCGTTCTTCTTTTTTAATAAACACAAAAATAAAATTTTCACAGAAAAAAATTCAGTGTAAAAAAGTTTTTCGCGCATAACCTTTTTTGTGAGTAAACAAAAATTCTGCATTGGCTTTTCTGAGTTTAAAAAAAGGGAGGAAAAAGAACAAAAAGAAACATTGAAATTCTTAAAAAAAAGTATTTGATTTTAAATTGTTTTTTTACAAAAAAAAGTTCTTTGAAGGTAAAACTTTAAAAACGTTAAAAACAAACAATTACTTAATATTTCCAAAAATGGAAATTCATTTTCCACAATAATTATTTTTTCAAATTTTAGGTCTTTTTACAAAACAAAATAAAAAAGAGTAAGAAAAATGTCGAATACAAAATATTCCACAAAGAAAAAAATTTTGTTTGAATAAAAAACAGTGTTATAAAAAAATGTACAATCGGCATTAAATGACATTTTAAAATAATTTTTATATAGTTTTATTAAACAACAAATAAATTTCATAAAAAACCATAAATTTTTACATTTTAAAATATTTAAAATTTTCTAATAAATAAATTTTTATCACATTTTTCCAAAACCCGAAAATATAAAAAAAGAAGTAAAACTTAATTTGGAAAACGCAGCTTTTGACCATTTACTTCTTTTTTTTCTTTTTGCATGCAAAAGCATTGGCTTTTTTCCCGTCGACAACAACGAAAGAAACAACATTATCTTCTTCAAATCTTTTTCTTTTGATGCAAATAAAATGTCAGATGTTTCTTTTTCCTTTAAAAATGGGAAATAAAATTTTACTGCTTTTCTTTCGCTTTTTAAAATTAAGTAAATCTGTTGTTTCTTCTTTTTTAAAAAACGAACACTTTGGACAATTAATTTTTAACAAATAAATGCTGTAGTCAAAATTTCGTAATTTTTTTAAATAATTTAACTGCATTTTAATTATTGTTTAAAAATGATTTACTTTTTTGCTTTTTCTTATTACAGTAATACCTGATAAAATCGTTCAATTTTTATAATTTAAAATTTTGTGTTAGCTAATTTTAAAATATACGTTAAATAAACTTTATTCAAAAAAAGAACCACGCTTTTGCAATGTCAAAAAATAATATAAACAAAAATTTCAATGTACATGTAAAAAATACAGTAATACGTTACAAAATTTTAAATGATTAAACTAAAATCATTTGTAAATTTTCATAACAAAAAATTATGCATCTTTTTATGATACGATGTTTTACAGTTGATAAAACAACTGTTTTTGATGAAAAAAGAAAACTAATAATTGCGCAATGTTGAATAATTACAGCTTTTTCTCGTTCCTTTTATTGGATCTTCCAAGTGGTATCTCATTCATTCATAGTTCATTCCATCTCAAAGAAATATAATTTTAGCGCAAGTTTTTACAAAAAATGTTTTAAAAAAATTATTTTATTTAAAAAATAATCTGAAGTTTTTTTGAAGTCGAATTTTTTTATTGAACGCGTTCCAAACTTCAAAATTCTCAAAACGAAAAAATAACCTTCCTTAAAAAATCTTTTTTCTGTTGGCCTTTTTTATTTCATCGTTGAAATTTTTTTAAACTCAAAAACTTTAATAACTTTCGCTTTATTACTTTTATTAACTTTATTTAATTGAAGGTAAGAAAGATGTCACAAAATCCTCAACGTGGTTTCAATCCGAATGCTCCTACATTTGTACCAAATGCAAATGCAGTACCATTTGTGCCTGGGCAACGTTATGCAGCTTCACCACCACATCATCAACAACAGCAACAAGGTCCACCACAATATTATCAACAGCAACAACAACCATATCCTGGTTATCCTCCACAAATGTTTATGGGACAAGGTGGTGGTAATCCAATGATGTATATGCAACAACAACATCAGCATCAACAACAACAAATGCAACAACCTCCTATGCAAATTGGACAATGGCAACAACCACCTCCAAATCAACAGCAGCAGCAACCACATTCTCATCAACAACGTCATACACAAAAACCAGAACCTGTTCCACAACAACCTGCTGATTGTATGTCTATTTTTGTTTACTGTCTTTTGTTAAAAATCATTTTTTAGCTTGGGACGATGATGCTGAAGATTCTGTTCCAGAAAAGAAAGAAGAAATCAAGAAAGAAACACCTCAAAAAGAACAAGAATCTGTTACAAAGGAACCAGCTGCTGCAAAGGTAATACCTTTTGATTAGTATTGTATTTGAATGCATATATTCCAGCCTCAACCAAAAGAAGAAAAGCCCAAAGAAGCTAAGCCACCTAAAGAAGATACACCTGTTGAAGAACATGTCGTTAAACCTTCAAAATTCCCTCCTGTTAATGTTGGTATGTTTTTTCTTTGAAAGTTTAGGTTAAAGTAACGTATTCTTTTTGCAGAAGAAATGGAAAGAACTCATAAAGAGCATTTGAATATTGTTTTTATTGGTCATGTTGATGCAGGAAAATCTACAATTGGTGGACAATTAATGTATTTAACTGGTATGGTTGATAAGCGAACACTTGAAAAATATGAACGTGAAGCAAAGGAAAAAGGTCGGGAATCATGGTATTTATCATGGGCATTGGATACAAATGAAGAAGAACGTGAAAAGGGTAAAACTGTTGAAGTTGGACGAGCATATTTTGAAACAGAAAAGAAACATTTTACAATTTTGGATGCACCTGGCCATAAATCTTTTGTCCCAAATATGATTACTGGTGCAACGCAAGCAGATTTGGCAGTATTGGTTATTAGTGCACGACGAGGTGAATTTGAAACAGGTTTTGATCGTGGTGGTCAAACTCGTGAACATGCAATGCTTGTTAAAACTGCTGGTGTAAAACATCTTATCATTCTTGTAAATAAAATGGATGATCCTACTGTTAAATATGATGAAGCTCGGTAAGAAATTTTATTCCTTTATTCCTTGATTATTTAAATGTCTTGGTATCATTTTAGGTACATTGAAATCCAAGAAAAACTTACACCATTTTTGCGAAAATGTGGTTTTAATCCAAAAACTGATTTAACTTATATTCCATGTTCTGGACTTACTGGTGCATTTATTAAAGATAGACCTGAAGGTGATGCATTATGGTATACTGGTCCATGCTTCTTAGAATTTATTGATGGATTAGCAAAAATTACAAGAGATTTTGGTGGACCTATTCGAATGATTGTTTCTGATAAATACAGTGTATGTTTTTTTCTTGCGTTTTATTCAGATTTGTCATTGTTATTAATTTTTAGGATATGGGTACAGTTGTTATGGGAAAAATGGAATCTGGAGTTATTGACAAAGGTCAAAATGTTTTATTAATGCCTAATCGAGTAAGTCATACTGTAGACCTCAATTGGTTCCAGTATCTTTTGTTTTAGACTACTGTACAAGTTATACAATGTTTCTCGGATGAAGATGAAGTTGATCAAGTTGCTGCAGGTGATAATGTTAAATTGAAGCTTAAAGGTGTTGAAGAAAATGAAATTATGTCTGGTTTTGTTATTTGTTCAACAGAACATCCATGTCGAGTTGGAAAAGTTTTTGATGCAGAAGTTATGATCTTAGAACTTAAATCAATTATGACATCTGGTTACACATGTGTATTACATTTGCATTCGGCTGTTGAAGAAGTTATTGTTTCTGTAAGGAGCTTTTTTTGCTTTGTTCTTTTTAATTTAAATTTTTTAGCGAATCATTTGTAAAATTGATAAGAAGACAAATGAAAAGCAAAAAACAAAATTTGTTAAACAAGATGATAAATGTATTCTTCGAATTGAAGCTTCTGAACCATTCTGCTTGGATACATATAAAGAATTTCCTGTAATGGGTCGCTTCACCCTACGCGATGAAGGAAAAACAATTGGTATTGGAAAAGTTGTTAAAGTGGTTGAATAAGTTATCTGTTTTATTATCATTGTGTTAAAAACTGTTTTAAAATATTATTGTTGGTTTTTTCCGTGATTATTTAAAAAAAACATATTTAAATTTTGTTTTTGGGATATCTTTTTTTTTTGGAAATATTTATAAAGTTTTGTTTTATGAATTCTTTTATTTGTCACAAATGGTTTACATTCCTTTATTATATTTCTATACTTTCCTTGACAATTGAATACTTTTGACGCAGTTCTTTTTAGCAAAAAATGGGAAAGCCAAAAGGAAAGGAACAAAAATTAATTTCAAATAGTACAGCTTCAACGCTGCATGCCGTAACAGGAAATGAAGCATTAAAGCCGCCACCAGGAAAAGATCCAAAATTTTGGGATATTAGCACATTTTCAAAAGAAGATAATCCAAATGGTCTTGTTGAAGAATCATCGTTTGCAACAATGTTTCCAAAATATCGTGAAAAATATATTAAAGAAGTTTGGCCGTTAGTTCAAAAAGCATTAGAAGAACATTTTTTAAAAGCTGATCTTGATCTCATTGAAGGTAAAAAATATACTGTATCTATTTTTTTTACTAATCAGTTTTTAGGTACAATGGCAATTCGAACAACTCGAAAGACATGGGATCCATATGTTGTACTTAAAGCTCGAGATATGATTAAACTGCTTGCTAGATCAGTCCCAATTGAACATGCTTTGCGAGTGCTTAGAGATGATGTATCATGTGAAATAATAAAAGTTGCATCAATGGTTCGAAATAAAGAAAGATTTGTAAAACGTCGTGCAAGATTAGTTGGAAAAGATGGTGCAACTTTGAAGGCAATGGAACTGCTTACAAATTGTTATGTTGTTATTCAAGGTGGTACAGTTGCAGCAGTTGGTCCATATCAAGGTTTAAAAGATATTCGAAAAATTGTTGACGATTGTATGAAAAATATTCATCCAATTTATAATATTAAAACTTTAATGATTAAAAAAGAATTAATTAGCAATGATGAATTAAAAGATGAAAATTGGGAAAGATTTTTACCACAATTTAAAAAGAAGGTTAGTTTTTACTTTTTTATTTAATGTTTTTTATGCCTTTTCTTTTTTTATAGGTTCAATCTGCACAAGCAACTCGAATGGCAAAGAAAAAGAAGAAAGAACAATGGAAGAAAAAAGGTCCATATACTCCATTCCCGCCTCCGCAGCCATTGTCAAAGATTGATCAACAACTTGAAACTGGAGAATATTTTATGACAGAAAAAGTTAAGAAAAAGCAAAAAGTTGAAGAAAGAAATGCAAAACAATCTGAACGAACTCAAAAGCGACAAGAAGAACGAAAAGCAGTATATCAAGCACCAGAAGAAAAGCCTCGACTTAAAAGATCCATTCCTGCTGATTCAGCTGATAAAAGTGTTGATTTAAAAATGTTGAAGAAAAAAGTTGCCAAAAAAGGGTAAATTTTTTCTTTTCTTTGTTATATTTTCTTTGTTGTCGATTTTTTAAAATATTTTTTGAGAATAAAGTGTATTAGTTTTTGGGCGAAAGAGGTATACGGTAGTTATATGTTGTCGTTGTAATCCAAAGCGTTTTGATTTTGGGCTCATTTTTTGAGCTTTAAAAATTATTAACGTTTTTTTAGCATTTATGTCAAAAGAAGAGTTAACTTTTGCAAATAGCCCCAATACATACAGTAGTTGCACTCAAAAGTTTTTGGAAAATTTTTTTTCAAAAAATTGGCAAATTAGTGAATTTTATCCGATGATGATGAAACTTGCAAAAACAACTTGGGGGTGCCTATACCACTAATTTGGGCATGTTTCATCGACATACGATCACAATACAAATTTATAAGCTTCAAAAAAATATTTATTCTAAAAACTTTTGAACACTTCTATTATAAGTATTATTAAAGGGAGCGAACGTATTGAAATATTTTATCGTGTTGTTTTTCTATTGTTCTTTTGCCTGATTTTTTTTTCATGCCCATTTTGAAAAAAATTTTACAAATAAAAAATAAATTAAAAACCTTTACAAATATATCTCCTTTTTAAATCTTAAAAGCTTTTAAACTCAAAAATAAGAGCAAATGATTTTTGCAGGCATAATTAATTAGACATAAATCTGTCTTTTTTCAACAAAGATGCCAACTGTTTTTTTTTTCATTTTGTTGTAATGGCGAACGGCTAACAGAGGCTTTTATTTTTAAAGAAAAAAGAGCAAAGTTCAGTGAAAAACGAAGAAAATAGACATATTTTTTTTTGATCGAACAAAAACGAATAAAGAAACGGACACAAGAGGGGTCTCCTGCTGGACATCCACCACCACCATCATTTTCTTCCTCTCTTTTTTTCGATCTCAATCTGTTCTTTCTTTTTTTCTTCCTTCTTTTTTTTGCGCATTTTTTATAAACTAAAAAACTTTTTTGCCATTGGCATTGGCTGCTACTTTCTTTCAAATCGATTTGTTTATTTCTTTTAAGTTTAAACAAAGAAGCAGCAATGTTGTTCTTAAAATTGTTTAAAATATTTATTTTAATTAATTTTTTAAATATTTTTGTTAATTCTTTGGAAAAAAATATTAATGATAAAAATGATAACAAGAATGGTTACCAAAATCCTTATCCAACAATTTGTATTTCAATTGGATTAAAGCGGCATTCCCATATTTTACCGTATTCAATGGGATTAATTGAAAATTTTAAATATCCTAAAAATCATATTCAAATTTTTTTTGTTGCCGAAGAAGAAAGTGATGAAGAAACGAAAAATGCAGCAAAATTGTAAGTTTTTGTATTTTACGAGTTTTTTAAAAATGTCTGGGATTTTGTGAAATTAATATTCATAAAGTCAAAATCTTCCATATGGAATCCTAATACCGAAATTTCGATTTCAAGTTTTTTCGATTTCGCGATATCCCAAGTGGAAAATTTTTCAAATTCAAATTTATTTTTCCTGATTTTTTCGAAGAAAATTCTTCAAATTTGATTCGTCAAAAAAATTTTTAGATGGTCTAATAAAATGTTAAATCTATACAAATCTACTGGATTTACAAAATCTCCTGATTCAAATTGGATGGAATTTTCACTTCAAAATTCAAAAACTCAAAAATGCAGTTATCTATTTATTACAACTCCGGAAATTTTGATTATGGAAAATACATTAAAAAAGCTAATTAGCCTTAAATTTGTTGCTGTTTCACCATTGATGAATGGCCCCTTTGGAAAATATTCAAATGTTTATAAATTATTGGAAGCAGATTTTATTGATCGTGAAAAAATTGAAAGTCAACAAGTAAAAAAAATAAATGTATTTGATATATCCGTTGAAAATCATTATTTTTAGGTATATTATTTTAACCTTCCGATTTTGATAAATCTTGATTCTCCTGAAACGAAAGAATTAACATTTGATGAAAAAAAGCTTGAAAATTATGACAGAAAATCAAGTGATCCTATTCAAATTTTTGGATATTCAGCTTATTCAAATCAGATTCCATTATTTATTGATAATCAAGAATTTTATGGATATATTTTGGATTCAAAATTTTATTCTGAAAGTTATCATCGAAAATTGGTAAGGATTTTTTACAATTGTTAGTTTCGAATCAAATTTTTAAAAAAATTAGAATCGAAATTTTTGAGATTTGAAAATTTACTTGAAAATTTATTATAAAGTCTTTATAACAATTTTAATTTGAAAATTTAATTTAAATATTCTAACAAAAATTTTAAAAATTAAATTTTTCCAAGTTTTAATTTTTTTTACAAATTTAAGCTTGGATATTTTCTTGCAAATCAAATCTCTGAAAATGGAATAATGCCAATCCCGTATTCGACTGTCTTGGAACCACAATATCCAATTCCATCAAAATTTGGATTTGATAAAATTTATTTAATAAATTTAAAACGCCGCCCTGAACGTCTACAAAAAATGTCAAATATTATGAAACATTTAGGAATTGAATTTGAAGTTTTTGAAGCGATTGATGGAAATGCTCTTACCTCAAAAGATTTAGCAAATCTTCGCTTCCTTCCCGGATATGAAGATCCATTTTCAAAAAGACCTATGAAATTTGGTAAATCTATTTCTTAAAAGTGATGAAAAATTAGTGTATTTTAAAATTCAAAATTTTTTTAAAAATTACATTATTTCGATATTCAAATTTTAAAAAAATTGGATTTTTTCGAAATCAAAAAATGTTTTTTTTAAATAAATTAATATGTTTTAAAATTTTAAAAAATTATATAAAATTATTGTAAAATAATTTTTAGGTGAAATTGGCTGCTTTTTAAGTCATTATAAAATTTGGGAAAATGTTGTCAAAAATGATTATGATCGAGTAATAATTTTTGAAGATGATGTCAGATTTTCTGAGAATTCAACAATTGAACTTTCAAAAATGATTGAAGATATTATGAAGACCCATCTTGAATGGGATTTAATATATCTTGGAAGAAAAAAGATGACCGCACATGGAGATGAATTTTTTGTACCTGGACATCAATATTTGAGTACTTTGGCATATTCATATTGGACTCTCGGATATGCAATATCAAAAAGTGGAGCACAAAAACTAATAAATTCAAAACCACTTCAAAAACTTTTGGCATTGGATGAATTTTTGCCAATTATGTAAGGGAGAGATTTATTATAGCTTAAAAAATTTAACATATATATTATTATTATAGGTATAATCAACATCCAAATGAACAATGGTCAAAATTTTTTAATCCAAGAGATTTAAAAGCTTTTGCACTTTGGCCGGTAATTGTTACACCCGAAAGATATACCAATCAAAATGGATATATTAGTGATACAGAAGCTTCAAATGTTATCACACTTGTTCAAAATCCTTGAATTTTTTTTGTTAAATGTTTTTTTACATTTTTTAATTTAATAAATTTGATTTTCAAAAATATTCGAATTTTTTTAAAGTTGTGCCAATGGCTAAAATGCCAAAAAAATTTAAATAATTGTTTTTTGCATATTTTAATTAATTGACTGATCAGATCTAACGTCGGCAAAAATCGAAATTTTCGAAAATAAACTATTTTTGTCACATATTTTTATTACAAATTTTACTGTTAATTGCAGAAAGCCTATATAAAAAAATTTACAACATAAAAATTTAAGTAAATGCAAAACAAGTAACATTTCCGCGGGTTGTTTCACAATATTGTTCAGCATAAATAGAATAACTAAAATCCCCTTGCGCACAAATAACATCAAATTTTAAGCCATTAAATGAAATTTCAGTTGCTTTTCGAATTAGCCGTTTTGAAATTGAAATATCTGTTACAATTGACTAAAAAATGTGAAAAACATTTGAAAATATTTTTAAAAAAATATATAAAATTTACTTTTGCCATTATTCTTGCAAGTTTTTCATTGTTACAAACATTTGAAGATGGAATTGGTAAAGATGGAGCAGAAAGTTGTCGGAGATGTCGATGCTGAAAAAACAAAAATGTAGGAATATTTGATAAAATTTATTAAAAACTAAAAATTTTTAAATCTCAAAAATAAAACTGTTGTACAACTTTGAAACTGATGCCAAACTTCAGTAAATCATTTTTCTTTTGAGTTTCAGATTTTCAAAAAATTTAGAAATTTTAATTTCAAATTTTTTAATTCATATTTTTAAAAACTTTTGCAGAAAAAATTTTTAATTCAGGAATAATTTGTAAATTAACGAAACTGATTTAAAATTTTAATTTTATAAAAGTTTTATTTTTCTTTAAATATAAAATTTTGTTACGAAAAAATTTTTTTGCAAAATTTAAAAGCGTTTTTTAAAATTTTTTTTTCTTGAAAACTACAAAAAAACGCATTTTTCAAAAATTGAAAAAATTGTTGATTGTTAAAAGTAAAACTTGCCCTCAAATTTTTTAACATTAAATATCTTCTTTTAAAGATATCTGTTGCATGGAGTTCCTTGGATTCTGCAGAAACATCTGCAACTTTTAAATCTGGTGGTGGCTCATCATAGAAATCTTTGTCTCGTTCATTTGAAGATGAATATCTTGCTAAAAATGAACGAGATTAAACACATTTTATTAAAACTTTAACATTTACTTTTAACATTTGTTGTAGTAGTTTTATATGAAGATTGTGGAGCTGATGCAGGCGTAATATAAGTTCCAGGAATTGCAGCAGAACCTGAAATATAGGAATTTGATGGAATTTGAGATTGAACGGGTAAAGGCACAACTGCGGCTCCAGGAGATGTAGCATAAAATCCACCAGCCGAAACAGGTTGTTGTTGTCCACTTGAATATCCACCAGAAGAATAATACCCCCCTCCAGCAGTTGGTAGAGGAGGGCAAGAAATTTGTGGGCAAGTTTGTGGGGCACAGACTGGTGCCGGTGCGCATCCCCCTCCACATCCACAACCTCCACCACCACCACCACCACCACCAAAAAATAGTGCATTACAAAAATTTGTTAAAAATAAAATAACCACCAAAAAATTAAATGACATTTTTCTGCAAAAAATACTTTGAAGCAAAAAATTTTTAAATGAAAAATGAAAAACGCAAATTATTTGTAAAATCCAAGATTTTTTGTGGATAAAAAAGTGAAAAGAAGATAATCCAGCTTTTTTGCAAAAAAAATATAGAGTAATCTTTTCCAATTTCAAAATGTCTATCTTCTATCTCTTTTTTTTGTTAGAATCAAATAAATCTGTGTTTTATTACTTCGTTTGAAAAAAATTATGATGACAGAAAAAAAGTAGCAAAGCAATTATTTAGCGATTCCCTCCTCTAAAAGTATTTTTTATTCATTTTTTGATCAAAAAACTGAAAGAAAAAATAGAATGGACATTGATGGGCAAAAATCCGGAACGGTTTATTTTTTTCCACGCAAAATTACGTATCCTTTTTTAATTCCTTTTTTCAAAGGAAAAAAAAATAAAGTGAAAGTGGACACTTGAAAAAAAGGCAATTTTTTAGGTAAAAAATAAACAGGCTTTTTTGTAATAAATTTTGAATTGCGTAATCCTTTTTATTTCTTTATTTTTTAAATTTTTCATTACAAATCATTGTAAAAAATACTAAATTTTAAAGGGTATTTTTTAAAAGCTTTACATAAATTTTTTGTTTCTAAAGTATATTTTCTAAGATTACAAATTTTTATTTGCTATCATATCTTTGGGAATCTTCAAACAAAAACTTTTTTCGATAATTTAAAAACATGTTTTTCATTGTGTCCAGATGACGACATGGATTTAGTTTGTAATTTGTAATTTCAATACGGCGATTTCGAACAGTAAACATTTTTTCTGTATTTTGATTTCTAATATTTGATGAAAAAAACTTGGACAAAACCGAATAAATCTGTAAAAGTTGCAGAAAAAAAGAATATTAAAATTTAAAAAATTTAATTTTTAACAGCAATCAAAAGAAAATCGACGAAAATAATTCTGAATAAAAGCGCATTTATTATTTATAAAATAGTTTACAAAATATAATTTAAAATCCATGTTAAATAATACTGATTGAAAAATTAATACTTTACCGGAAAATGCACGAAACACAAGAATACTGTAGAATACGATTATAAATAAAATTTGCCATTTTTAATTCGTTGAATAATTTCTTCTTTTTCATTTTCTGGCAAGAAACATGATTTTGCAGCATTTAATTGCTGAAAAATGATTTTTTATGCATTTTTAAAAGAACTATGTTTAATTACAAAATTACTGTAATTAAACTTACACATATGCACTTAAAAATCATAAAAATAAAACTTACACATTTTTTCAGTTGTTCCAAAGATAGTCCAATTTCATTTTTAGCTAGCCGAAGTTCTGTAACAACTGTATTATCAAAACATGTTGGATCGTCAGTACTAATTGAAAAATTGACGCCATCATTTTCCCATTTTTTTAATGGATGTTTTGGCCAATTTAATGGAACACTTCCAGTCATCACAGAGGAATAAGGGCAAGCTTCAAAATGAATTTGTTCTTTAATTGCATACTTTTGATAGCTTTCTGCATCATTGGTTATTCGATATCCATGTCCAATTCTTTCAGATTTCATTTCAACAATTGCATGTACAACAGATTTTGATGTTCCACTTTCTCCCGCGTGTACAGTACGATGAATTCCACGTGTTGCAGCTTCCTAGATATAAAAACATAATATAAATAAGCAAATTACAGTAATCCCACTTTAAACATATTAACAATTCCAGGACCATACTGTTCATCAGCACCTTTGCTACACCCAGCAACATCAATTCCAACAACACCGCATTCTTTTAAATTTGTTGCTAAAAATATCTATCATTACAGTACTATAACATAAATTTTCCTCACCCAATTCTAATATTTCATTTGCAAAATGTTCATATCCACTAATACAACATAAAATTGAACGAGCTTTTACACCAAAATCTTTTTCACCACGACAAAATCCACGATAAATTGCTTCAATAACATTTTGAGGTGTTAATTTATCACCGTTATCAGAATCACATAACAAATGTGGACTAAAAAGAGTTCTTCAGCATTGCATAATTTACTGTAAAGAATTACCTGTAACGACCTTCAAAATAGATAACACCAGCTTTTGATTGATCTTCACATGTTTCATATGCAATTCTTTCAAGAGCTGAAGCATCATTTTTAATTACAGGAAGAAAGATATCAAATGCAGCAAGAACTTTTGCAAGATTTGCAGGTTCATGTGTTACAAGCAGCTTTTTAACATCTTCAACAGATTTTGCACCATGTAAATCAATTTTCTTTTTTCTAAAAAAATGTTAAAAGTAAAAAAGTTGTTAAAGATGTCACCAGTTGACCTTTAAGCTCCTAGTAATGTTATATATGTAAAAGATCACCAAAAGCCTCATAGAAGCGAAAACTTACTTTGCCAATTCAAATATTGTTGAATGTCTTACAGCTCCATCTAAATGTAAATGCAATTCAATCTATAACAATTATAAATATTAAAACAAAAACAAATAAAATAAACAAACCTTTGGAAAATTGAATTCATCCGCCGCTGCCGAAGAAGAACCCATCATCGAAAGTGGAAAAGAACAAAACTTTTGACCAAATTTTACAACTGTTGAAAATAATTTACTTGCAACTGATCGCTTTTCAATTATCATTATTGTAATTTTTCTTAGAAAATTCTTATCGCTTCCTTTTTTGGTGTTTCATTGTTCAACAAAAAAAAAACAGAGTCAAATGTGCCAATGGCGAAATGTGACTTAAAAGAAGTTTTAATGATCTTTGATAACTTTACATATTTGGTGTACGGTATGTTAAATATATATTATTACCAAAAAATGTTAAAAAATTATTTGGTCTGAGTAATTTTAAGTTAACTATTACTGCTAAAAAACTTTAACTTTTTAAAAAAATTATAAACATAGATTTCTTGAAACGAAAATTGGATTGTTTTTTTCATGAAAAATATTTTTAGTTGAGAAATTTTTTGTGTAAATTAAATTTTTTTTGCTTGTGTTTTTTAGAATCAATACACACAAAACTTTTTATTTAAATTTGTATTTATCAACTTCTACAACATTCAGTTAAACTGGTTTTAGCTAAAAATGTCTGTTAGGATTAGCGAGTAAGTTATCTTTTTTATTTTTGAAAGCAGCCTTTTTTATCCCATTTTTCAGCGTTCTTCCTGCTCCATCAAATGCAAAAGATCAATGGGATACAGAAGTAACAAGGGATTCGTGGTTTAAAGGACAAAATGTTTGTTTTTTATTTTTGCAAAATAAGTTTATGTGATTCTACTTGTTTCAGGCAACAAAACCAAGTACTGCTTTAGTAACAAAACAACCACCACCATATGGAAAACGAGCAGGATTTCTTCCAAGAGCTGTTGAGGTTTGATTTATTGTTACTACTTTTTTACCGTTTGATAAAGATACATTTTTTTAGGATTTTGGTGATGGCGGGTCATTTCCTGAAATTCATATTGCACAATTTCCATTGGGTTTGTTTAAAACACTTACTAGCTTTAAATAATGTTAATGTTTTTTAGGAATGGGTAAAGATTCACAACGTGGTGCAGCATCTTCTAAAACGGTAGCTTTACAATATGATGAAAGTGGAAAATTGCGATTTGATGCACTGGTTAAACAAGGACATGATAAAAGTAAAATTGTTCATACTCGTCTTGCCGATACAAAATCAAAAATGATTGATGATGAAGATCCTGAACTACAAAAGCCTGATGAAGATGCAATCCGGGAAACCACAGAAGCAACAAAGGCAGCATTGGAGAAAATTGTTAATTCAAAAGTGGCATCAGCTTTACCCGTACAACATGCAAAGAAAGTTGGAGAATCACAATTTATTCGATATACTCCTAGTCAGCAAGCTGCAGGACGACCAGCTCAACAAAGAATTATTCGAGTTGTTGAAGAACAACAGGACCCAATGGAACCTCCAAGATTTAAAATCAATCAAAAAATTCCAAGACCTCCACCATCGCCTCCTGCTCCAGTACTACATTCACCACCTCGAAGAGTATCAGCTCAAGAACAAGCCGATTGGAAAATTCCACCATGTATTTCAAATTGGAAGAATCCTAAAGGTTATACTGTTGCATTGGATAAACGATTAGCTGCGGACGGTCGTGGATTACAACAAACACATATTAATGAGAATTTTGCAAAATTCTCTGAAGCCTTGAATTTAGCTGAAAGAAGTGCTCGAGATGCTGTTGAAGCTCGAAATCAAGTTAAAAAGAGTATTGCATTAAAGAATAAAAGTGCACAAGAACAAAAGATGCGTGAAATGGCTCTTAAAGCAAAAGAAGAACGGGCAAAGAATAAATCTAGTACAAAAGAAGAAATTGATGAAGATGCTCGTGAACGTGATGCTATTAGGTTTGTTTTTATATCTTTTTACTTTAAAGTTTTTTTTAATATTTTTTAGACGTGATCAAATTGATAATATTCGACGTGAAAGAAATATTGCAAGAAGTCGTCCAGATAAACTTGAAAAACTTCGACATGATAAAGATCGTGATGTATCAGAAAAGATTGCACTTGGTTTACCAGATTCTCGTGCAAGAAATGGTGAAACGTTATTTGATTCTCGTCTCTTTGATCAATCAAAAGGTCTTGACAGTGGTGGAATTGATGATGAAACTTATAGTGCATATGATAAACCATGGAGACCAGAAACAAATATTCAAAGAATTTATCGTCCATGTAAGTTTTTTATACTGTATTTTTAAAAAATATTATTGTTATTTTTTTAGCTAAAAATAATGAAACTGCAATGGCAGAAGATATGGATAGAATTATTACAACAAATAGATTTGTACCTGAAAAGGGCTTCGCTGGAGCTGGAGAACAAACTGGTGCAAGATCTGGTCCAGTACAATTTGAAAAGCAGCAACCAAATGAAGATATTTTTGGACTTGATGATTTATTGGGTGATTCTTCATCACGGAAAAGAAGTGGAAGAGATGATGATTATTCAAGTAAACGATCCAGACATTAATTATGTATTTTATTTTATTTTGTTATCGATTTGAAATGTTACTTTTGGGTTATTTTTTGAATAAAAATTCACCATAAAATTATTCAGCGATTTGTAAAAAATTATTATTATTATGAAATACATGTCAATAATTATATACAAATATTATTCTTGGAGGTGATTAGGAATATCTTTTGTATCTTATGGCTACAGTATCTTTTGCGTGGGCAAAGTTTAATATTTTTGAATCAATTTTGTTTTGAAAAACGTTTTTCTATTTTTTTCATGGTTTAAAACTTTTCACATTCAATCAAACTCTGACATTGGATATCTCAATCTCCATTTTAATGTCATGTAGTTAGGGGATTGACGTAATCCATTTGTGTGAAAGGTTAAAAATTGAGCAACTGTTTTTTCTAAAATAAACAAAAAAATCAAAAGCTTTACACGTTTATTCTTTTTTGAAATGTTTTTTGTTTTAAAAATAAAAGAATAGAAATAAGATAACCGTATTAATGGCAAAAAAGAAAAAGAAAAGTGGAGATGGCAAAACTCGTAATAATACAAACAGCAAAAGTAAAAAAAAGTCACCGGAAAAAATAATACTTTTTACAAAAAAATATGTACAAAATTGTTTTTTTAGGTATTGTAACTAAAAGTTGTTGTTTCAGAACGATTATTTGTTGAGGATGTTGTGGCAGCGATGGTATTGGGTTGGGACATATAATATAAATTTCGATCAAGTGTTCGTCCAAGGGTTGGAAGGGTTTTTATTGAAGTTTTATATTGAATCAGGGCTTTTGCGGCAAGAGTTTTTAAAGATGCACAATAATCAAGAACATACATATCCGCAAGATCACAAAGTGTTCCAGGTCGTTTAGCTTTATCTGGCCTGCAAAAAAAGAAAGAGATTATAGGATATTGAAAAGAGATTTGTGAGATTTCATATATCCTAAATGAAACGTTTCAACCCAATATTTTTTCTTGTAGCTGATCCTTAAAAATCAGGCAAAAATATCTTTGTTCTTTTTTGTTCCTCTTTAACCAAAAACAAGGAGATGAAAAAGAACAAAACTTTTTTGCCTGATTTTCACGTTCAATTATATGAAAAAGTTAGATTTAAACCTGTCATTTGAAATTACGGTATTGTTTTTATTGTCGTTTTAAGACAAAATTTTTTTTATTGTATGTGTGATTTCATAAATCCATCTATTCGTGGATTAAAAAAAACTTACATAGTTCCACCAAAAATAAAAACTTTATTCCCAACAATTGCAGAGCATTGTCGCCTTCGTGGAGTTGGATGTTTACCATTTGGTCGTAATCGGGTCCAATATAATTTAATTGTATCAAAAACATAAAAGTCATTAAAATGTATATCATTAATACTATCATATCCCCCAAACAAATATAATTTTCCACAATATTCCCACATTGAATGTGATCTTCGAAATGTTGGACGATCTCCAGTCGTTTCAAGTTCTTCCCATTCATTTGTTTTTAGATTAAATGAATATAATTTATCACAATATGTATCCAATGTTGATGTGGAAGTTGTCGTTGTGGAAGAATCTTCATCATCACCTCTTCCACCAAATATATACATTTTATCATTAACAATTGCAGAAGCATGAAAATCTCGATGTGATGGAGCTTTTCCTTTTGTTGGTAAATTTTCCCATGTTAATGTTTCAAAATTAAATGCATATACAGAATTTGTGTATCTTCGATGAGTATATTCAAATCCACCAAAAATATACATTTTTCCATTATATACATTTGAAGTATGCCCATCTCGGGATGATGGAATTGTGCCTTTTGCTTCAACAGTTTTCCATTCAAGTGTAGCTTAAAAAATGGTTTTTAAATTAAAATAAATGTATTTAATCAAAATTCGTATTTTATTTGCTACTTTTTAATTTAAAGGGACCGGAAGATTTGATATATTTTTCAGTTTTAACTTTTTTTTCACAAATGGCATAAACCTGATAATTAGGCAAAAAAACATAAAAAAAGACCCTGATTTTCAGGTCTATGCAATATCGAAAAAAACGTTTAAAATGAAAAATATATCAAATCTTCCGCTTCCTTTAATTTTAAAAATAATTAAGGAAGTAATCTTTGAAGCCTAAATTTTTCGGAGGTGCTCCACAAATTTTCTTCCATTTTTTGATTCTAATTAAACAATAAAAAAAATAGATAAAAGCGAACTTTGTTTTTAATTTTTTTATAAAGTCATATGAGTGAAAATGCGAGATATAATTTTTATCAGCAATAAATTTCTTTTTTGAACTGATTGAATTTTTCTTTTTTTATGGAGTACAAAGTATAAAGTAAAATTTTTTTCCAATAAAAACAACCATGTGCTTTTGATAATAATCATTATTTTTTGTAATGTCCAAAAAAATGATTATTTTTATGATTGAATAATAATGACTCAAAACCAGATATAAACAAAAAAATATGAATCACACACTTTTTGATTAATCAAATAAAAACATATATCTCTCTTTGAATTTTTAGTGAAAGTTGCGTAAAGATTTTAAAAAACAGGTTTAATTTTTTTGAAAAAAAGATATGATTCAACAAAAGATTTATTTTGGATAAAAAAAATTTATTTGCTTTCTAGTTTTTGTTTTAAATTTTGAAAAAAAGAAAGATTTGGTCAAGGTCAAATGAAAGTAACACAAATTTCGAAAAGATTTGCAAAAAAAGCTATCTTTTTTGAAAAATTCTCTTATCTCGAAAATTTCAAAATATGCAAATTTTTAATCCAAAAAAACAAGCTTACCTGGATTAAATTCATGTAGGGAAGAATTTGCGCCATGTTCATCGGATCTTCCACCAAAAAGATATGCTTTTCCATTATATCCAACTACCGTATGCCCATATCTTTGAAAAGGGACATCTTTTTTTATTGAATTTAATTCTGATGCAATTGTATGTAAATAATGTTCACTGTTTTCATTGTTTTCATTATTTTCGTCATCATCTGATGATGATGAAATATCTTCATTATTATTAAGGGCATATGTAAATCTTGTGGAAGCTGTCGTTGTTGTTGAAAGTGAAGCTGGAGATGAAGTTAATGAAAGTTTATTTTTTAGTGATGAATGCCTTGTTCGATTTGACGTTGTTGTTATTTGATACCATCGATATGTAACTGAAAATGAAAAAATAAGATAGGAATTAAATTTTTAACCAAAAGAAAAACATTTTTATGGTTTTTATTGAAAAATTTGTAATAAAAAGTTTTAAATTTTGCGCGCTTTTTTTTTCAAAAATGCAGTAAATTAATTATTTTTATTTGGTCAAAGATTGCAAAAGCAATAAAAAAATATATAATCAAATTAGGAAATTTAATGTCTGATTTGTTTCGTATTTTCGTTTTATGACCCAATTTTGGCAACAATGAAATTTCATTTGGCGAAGAAAAATTATTAAAATTGATTCAAAATTTCGTTGAAAGTAATTTTTAAAAATAATTAAAAACAGTAACAAATTAAATAATAAATTAAATTTATCACTTTTTTTTTGTTTCCAAAAACTGTTAAAAAATGATGTCGTTTTCAGACAGACACACAAACACCAATGATTCACTATTGTTTTTTCTTCTGCGAAACAACTTTTATTTTTTAAAAACATTAAAACTTTCTCCAACTTTGAAAATAATGGCGTGACACAAAAAGTTTTCTTTTTTTTACAATTTTTTTAAAAAAACTTTACAACTTCAAATCCGTTTTTTTTAAAAGGAAGTTGGGAAAAAAACATACCTGAATCAAGTACAAAAACATCAATATCATTTTTAGAATTATAATTTGGTCCTGAACAATATCCACCAAATGAATAAATTTTATCTCCAATTGCAACGGCAGCATGATTAACTCGGCGTGGACCCCCATCTAAATGAATTGTCCACCACATAATTTTATTTTGATTTTTGGAGGGTCTAATAAAATTTTATACAATGGGTTTTAAAATACAGAAATCTAAAAAAAACAATTGGCAAATTTTCATTTTTTTTGGTTACAAAATTTTTGATAAAACGCAAAAAACGAAAGCGATAAAAATTTTTTGGACACGAAAAAAATCAAAACACTGTAATTCTTTAAAATAGCAAAAATCAGAATACTTGCTTAAAAAAGTTGGATGAAACTTAAACTTTTTTTGAAAAAAATTGAAACAAACAAAAAAATAAAAAAAAGTGATCATTCGAAAAAAAGAAGGAAGGGGGGTCGTTCAAAGAATAATACAAATAAATATATTCAATCAATTGTGAAAGAGAATTTGCTGCTGTTTTTTTTCTCGCGTCATCAAACGAGAGCAAGGAAAAAAAAGACGTAAAAAAATTGAGGCAAAAATCAAAAAAAAAAGCCATGTGGGAAAAAAAGAGAATCAAAGCACTCAAAAAAATTTTTTGTTTCACTTTTCAGAAATGAGAAAATTAAGTGTTTAAAAAATCAGCTAATCAAAAATCAAAACAAACAATTGATAATCAATAAAAATGATAAGGAAAAAATGTTTATATCCAAACTATGAAACGAAAAACGTTTATAAAAAAACTAATTTTTAATTGTTCTAAGATCAATTTTAATTTCGACAACATCCATTCATCCCCTTTTATTTTTTTATTGTTCAAAAACAATCCTCCCCTCTTTTATCTGGTTTTTGTTTTTCTTTCCTTTTTTATATGGCCCAAAAAAGGGATCACCAACCAAATGAAAAAAATATATGGACCTCCTTTTTTCATTTTCGTTTCTTTTCTTTCTTCAAAGATGGGAAAAAAAGAACATGGAAAAGAAATAAACGTGACTCAAACGTTTTTATATGTTTTTTTTCAAAGAAGAAATTTTATTGTGGTCCATATTTTTTTGCTTTCTGTATTTTTTGTACCTTGTACGCAATGAATAGATGAAAAAAATCTATATCAGTTTTTGGCAGCAAAGAAAAACAATTTTTTTTGCAGTGATAAGCTTTAAAAAGGAAAATGTGTGGTATTTTAAAAGAAAACGTGGAGCAGCAAAAAATATATAGATAAAAAAGTGATCAGCTATAAACAGCATCTAACAATTCTAAAGTTAAGGGTCATTTAAAGGGAGCTGATGGTTTAATATATTCTTCATTTTAAACTTTTTTTTCCTATATTGCATAAACCTGAAAATCTGGGCCTTTTTCTATTGTTCTTTTGCCTGATTTTCAGGTTCATGCCAATTTATAATTAAAACGTTAAAACTGTAAAATATATTTAACCCTCCGCTCCTTGCTTCCTAAAGGTATAAGCAAATTATTAGAATTTAATGAAATTTTTAGAACATCAGTTTGTAGTCTAATAATAAACTAATCTTGATCAATATAATATTATGTCAAAAACTGTCTCTCATTTTTTCCTGTTTTATTGATCAAAATCTACCTTTTGTCATGTCAAAATAAAAAACAAGTATGTTTCGATTGATAAAAATTGATTACAATAAAAAAAATGATTTGTACTCAAAAAAAATAGACAAAAACGTTTTCGTTTTTTTTTCAGGGTCAAAATAAAATGAAAGCAATCCAGTTTTTTCTTAAAATTTTGTTGAAATTAAAAGTTTTGTAAGTAGAACGGTTAAACTTTTTTTTTCAGGAAAATCAAAAATTTAGATCAACGAGAGAACATCGAAAATAAAACAATTATTTATTTTGAAAACAATTTCGTGTATAAAAACGCTTTTAAAGTAATTTTAAAATTAAAATTTACCTCATCGAAAAGTACCAAACACAAATAAAACATTTTACAAAACTCTCACAAATACCAAAACTTTGAATCATTCAACAAAAAACTTATTTTTTATGTCAAAATCTGTCTAAAACATACTACAAAAAAATTTTAAGCAGGATTACTAATGCTAAAATATTGACTCTTTCTCTCTCTCTTTTAAAGTTGAACTTGAACAAATAAAAAAGTGTTTTTGAGTGCGGAAGAAAAAAAGAAGAGCGGTTAGCAATTTAAAGGTCGAAAATCCTGTCGAAAAAAAGGGAGAACAGAAAAAAGGGTGAAACTGTCACTTTCTGATATTTTTTTGCAAGTGAAGTGGACGAAAGAAAAAAATTGATTTAAATCGTTTAAAACTGTAAAGGAAGAAAAATGATATTTTTAAAACGTCTTTTTTTAACAGCAGCAAAGAAGTATCATCGGGAAAAGAGTTTTAAAAAAAAGAATTTCTGTATATTTATTGAGATTTATTTGGCAAACCAAATAGCGTTTTAAAAAAAATTGAAATTTTAAATTTTCTGTAAAATACAAAGTATATTAATTTTCCCCTATTTTACATAAAATTATGAGATACTTTAATTTTGTCATCAAATTACATTGATATTTTTAATGACAGAATTCCAAAATAATTAAATTGTAAAAAAGTGGAATCCCGGATTTTTTTTGCAAATCCTATAAAAATTTAAAAAAAAAAGCTAATTGTTTTTTATTTTTTGCAGAAAATACAATAAAACATGCAATTTTGCAAAAAAGATTTTATCAAAAAAGCCGCAGTTTTTATGATTCGTTTTTTAAACTTCTAAAAAATATTTTTTTGCTTTTGAAGAAACATGATAAAAATATAAATTTAAACTTTAGATCCTGGGAAACAAAAGACGACAAGATTTTTTTTAAAAAAATTTTTTGCAGCTGCTATTATTATTTCAAGGAGAGAGTTTAAACCGATTCAATAGAATGCTTTTTTCAAAAAGAAAAAAGAAAAAAAATTTGAAACTACAAATTTTAAAAAATCCAAACAGGCTATATTTTTTGAATCAAATCAAAAAAATTTTTTTTTCTAATTTTCAGATGGAAGCTCAAAAAATTAAAAGCGGTAAATCACAAAGAAATATCTCTTTTTCTTTTTTGTAAATTAAAACATTTTGGATACCGCTAAAAGAATTTTTATAAAAATTAACTCAAAATCCTGTTCAAAAAATGGAATTAAAAAAGATTTAAAGAATGTTTTAGAAAGTGAAAATTTGAACCAATTAATCTTAAACAAAACATGTTTCAACAAAAAATATTTTATATATGAAACCAAACCAGTGTTGTTGCGACTCCGACTCCGGAGTCGTGGAGTCGACTCCGGAATCGACTCCGACTCCGGAGTCGGAGTCGGAGTCACGGCGATGGAGTCGACTCCGTTCAGATTTTCCAAATTCACAGGGGGGAGTACGTTAAGGAAAAGAAATTTTAAAAATAAAAATTTTATTTTTTTAATTTTGTTATTTAACGTAATAAATATCAAGCTATTCTAACATTGTAATGTTAAAACTAACACTTAAAACGTGTCTGGGCTTCTAAATTTCTCATAAAAAATTTTTGAAATTTTTTGAAAAATTTTTTTCAACCTTAAAAAAAACGACTCCGGAGTCGACTCCAGTGACTCCGACTCCGACTCCGGAGTCGGAGTCACTGCCGGAATTATTTCAAATTCGAAAGCACAACACTGAACCAAACTAACACCTAATATTAAAATATATAAAACCATGTCTTACGGAAAGTTTAAAAGTTAAAAAAACCATATCCGAGGACATCAATCAAAAACTCTGAAACCTTTTTCCCTTTCCATAAAAGCAACTCAACTGTGTCTCATTCGAAAAAAGAACTGAAACATTAGAGTTTAAAAAAAGGCATTTTAAAAACGACAACTTTCTTCTTTCAAAGATTTAAACCTAACCGTTTTTCAACCCCGCCTTAAACCGGTCACTTTTTTTAAGCTTGAAAGATTATCAAAAAAGAGAAGATTGGCCGTGATCTTAAAACTCTTTTCTCCTCCTTTCAATTTTGTTTTTGATCGTCTTCCTTATTTGGATAAACATAAAAACTAGTTATTTTATCTCCCAAATAAGACTCTCTCTCTCTGTTTTTTTTCACACACACGTGTTTTTATTCTTTTGAATCAAAGAAAACAAGATATATATCATCGCTTTTTCTTCTTTGATTAAGTCCAGATTTTTATTTTCAATTTTTTTAGGTAATCAAGGTTGCTGCCCCGATATTGCATAATATATTTTTTTCACTGCTTTTTTTTTAAACTTTCTTTATATTATCACCCTTTTAAAAAAACTTGTTTTAACAACAAAAAAAAGAGAAGAGATAAAAAATATTGATATTAATCTAAGCTAAAATCTATTGCTTTTGAGAAAAAAAAATAAATGTCAAAAAAAAAGTGATTTTTCGACAAGTTTCTCTTTCATTTCCAATTAATTGCGCAATAAACAACAAAAACGAAGAAAAGAAGATTTTTATCAGATTAATCTAAAATGTGTTTTTTTCAAATTATAATATTTTTCTAAAACAACAAAAATTAAAAGATGATTATTTTTGATGGACATTGAACAATTAAAAGAAAGAAAAGCAGCTTGTTTCTTGGTCAGTGTTTTTTTACGGGCAAATTATGATGTTTCTTTGTCCGAGTGGTCAAGGGCGCTCGCGTATCAAAAAAAAACTGTCAAAGTTTGATTTTTCTTCCGATGATGAAAATTCCATTTTGCGTGAAAATATGTGTGATCGCTTACATTTGTCATAGTTACTCAGAGGGTTGTAAAAATTTTTTTTGAAGAAGAATTAAAATACATGATTCACACTTGCTTTTAGAAAATATATTTGGAATACCATGATAATTTTAAAGCGGTGCCACTTGCAACATCGCAAGTAAAAAAAGGGAGAAATTGCTTTTAACATGAAACTATGTTTCAAAGAGTCACAAAGACTATATTTAGTGTTATTATTTATATATACCACTTGGTGCCAGTGCCATCGATGCCGGCGCCGGCACCGATGATTTTTATAAAAATCGGCAAGACTGATTTTTTATCATGTTTACGCAAGTATCCATTTTTTATGTATTAAATATTCAAAAATATATTTGAAGGAAATTAAATAGTAACAAATCAATAAAAAGTTTATTTTGTTTTAACAGAAACCCATATACTTTAAAACTATATTTGATGTAGTTTGTACAATTCAAGATTAAAAAGATGAAGTCAATGTAATATATTTTTTTGTCAAAAATTGAAATTTATTTGTTATAATAACATAGCTAATAAATGAAAAAAAATTGCCTTAAGAAAAATTCACATTGTTACAGAAATATTGATTGATAAATGTCCGTTAACCTTAGACGTTTTCGAGTGTTCTTTTAACACATTTTTTCCTTGAATATGAAAATTGTGATGTTTTATATAAATAATGTCAAAAAATAAATTAGCGCCATCGCTTTCATCAATAATGTAGTTCTAAAAAAACATAATCGTTCATACTGTATCATTATGTTTAAATTTAATCTATTATTATTAATTGTAATAGTAGCATGCATCATACTAACATAAATTTAATCTATTATTAATGTTCTTTTGCATAAACTTAGTTGATTAGATATCCATTTCTCTAAGTTGCAAGTTATTAAATCTATTATTAATGTTCTCTTTTATTGCAATAGTAGCAAGAATCATAGATAAATATAAAATTATCATTGAACAATGAGTTTTTTATCATGTTCAAGAATGTTTTCACCTTTGCAAATGTATTAAATATTCAAAAATATATTTGAACGAAATAAAATAGTAAGAAATTCTTACTAAGAATTCTATAAAAAATTTATTTTGTTGACGGAAGCCTATGCATTTTCAAACTATATTTGATGTAGTTTAAACATTGCAAGATCTTGCGCAAGATATATGCTGTTAAAAATTACAAATTTATTTGGCTCAATTTCTCAGAAAACTGAAAATTTTTTTTCTAATTTTAGTAAGAAAAGTACAGTTTTTAGAGAAATATTGACTGATTTGTCATTAACTAATTAACTAATAGTAATGAAGATCATATTGAACTGCAACAAGAAATAACTAATAATGAATATGCAATGTCATTATTAAAAACGACTCTAATCCGTATTATGAAACGTTTAACTTCTTTGGATGGTATTCAATATGCTGATTATAAAACTTCTGATAGTTACCGCGTAACAAAACAAGCTCTTGGTTATTGTGTACGAAATTTTCCTATTGTAAGTTCATTTTCTTATGTTTGTTGTTTAATATTACGCTATGTTTCATTTTAGGAACTTAATCCTAACGCAATAGAACATCTTCATTGGATATTGGATGAATTGCAACATATTCATGATCGGGCAGTTGTAGTAAATCGTCTTGTTCCAGCTGTTGATAGCGAATTATATGCCATTTTTGGTCCAAATTCTAGAACAAATGTTGATGTAGAAGACTGGTCCTATCATAATCTTGTTCAAAGAAAAACTCAACAAATTTCTGATTATAATTTTCAATACAACAATGATTTTGGTACCTTTCTTGTTGCCGTTCCATCTGCATTTCGTTGTCCACAATGCCTCTCCAATGATCACGTTTTAGCACAATGCTCTTCAAATCGTCCAATTTGTTTAAAATGCAAAGTTCATGGACATATTGCTGCATATTGTAAATGGCAACTTTGCGCATTTTGAAACAACAGATTCAAATCCACCAACTACAAATCCACGTGCTAGAAATTCTGAAAATGAATCATCAACTGAAGTTCCACCAACTACAAATCCACGTAGAAATACAAAACCAATGAAAGGTGCTGATCTACAGAAACGAAAACAGAAACTAAGAAAAGACAACATTCAGCAACTTCTGAAATAACTATTCCAAAGAAACGTGGTAGACCTCCTAAGGCTAAAACTTGATTTATTAATTTTCTTTATTTTTGTTTACGTTTTAGTTATCTATGTTCTTGTTTTGTTAATTGGTAAATTAACTATTTTTTTATTGCTTTCTTTTTCATCATTTGATTTTTACAACAATTGGGAAACTTGAGATTTTCCCAACAGTTGGGAAAAGTTAGATTTTCCCAACAGTTGGGAAAAGTGAGATTTTCCCAACAGTTGGGAAAAGTGAGATTTTCCCAACAGTTGGGAAAATTCAGATTTTTACAACAGTTGGGAAAATTCAGATTTTTACAACTGTTACCATAGTGTTTTAAAATTGACATTTTAAAATTTAAAATTAGTGATAATATGAAATTTATTCTCACTTTTTTTCGATCTTATGAAAATTTTGTCAATTAATCAAAATTGAGCAAAAATTCGTAAACTACCTGAAAAGTCAGTCTGAACAAAACAACTGAGAGTTTTTTTAAAATGTTACCCATTTCTTAGTCTGAGGCTTGAGAATGAGATTTATTTTAACCTCAGTATGATTTCCAAACGTGAAAAAAATTCTGAGAATTATTTAAACGTATGTCCTATTTCTCAGTCTGAACAAAGTTGCTGAGACAGATTTTAACGAGCCATTGATTTTTAAAAAAAATGGCTTTTTTGTCTTTTTCTAGCCTTTTTTGAAAGGGGTAAAAAAATATTTTTCATATCCGCGTCTTATATGTTTTGAAACAAAAAGATTTTAAACATCTAAATATTTTTAGGTAGCTTATTTGAAAAAGAGCTCTATTTATTTTTGAATCTAATTATTAAAAAAAATTTGTATGAGCATTAAAGGTCTATTTTCAGCATATTGATAGGTTATATAATTATAATAAAAATGAATTTTGCTTAGATATTTTTTTAAATAATTACTGGTCGTTTTTGATAGACTAGAGATAAACATATTTTGTCTTCCATAAATGCCATAATGGCATTGCCATTCAAAAAATTTGTTTAAAATTTTGTTTAATTTTTTTAATTCTTCATTTATAAATTTTCGTGCATTGTATTAAAACTTCAAAAAAAAATGTGAAAAAAATTAAGTGTTTCAATGAAAAAAAATGGCAAAAATCAGGTCTTTCCATACTATATTTGAACGAAAACCCAGTAACTTCTATGTAATACAAACTTCTAACATTTTAATGATTTAAGATAAAGATTTAATCTTAAAAATCCAAAATATGAAAAAGTTGAAATCAATAATTGATTTAATTATCAATTCCTTTAAATTCAGACTTTTGTAATCGAAAGAAAAATACAGTAAAATTTATTGATATAACAATTTTATTATTTTAAAAATACAAAATTTTGAAAAATTAAATCAGTTTTGCATTTTTGACATCTTCAGCAAATTGTGCAGCAGATTCTTTGTATTTTCCAGGCATTTTTGCCTAAAAATATAAATTTTAATTTTGACAAAAGAAAGAAAGAATAATCTTACACGAATATAATTAATTACACATGTATGAATTAAAACATATTGAGATTCAGCTTCTGTAAAAAAAGAGAATTAAGAATCAATAAAGAAAAACGTTTTTATAACTTACGAACTGCAGAAGCACGTTGATTTCTCAAAGTTTGAAACATTTCTTTTACCTTAAAAACGTTTTTGTATCTTTTAAAAGAAAATAAAGAGAGAAAAACTAACATTACAGCATTGTCCTTTTAATAATCGACTAATAATTGCATCAATAAGAATAACAGTACCAGTACGGCCAACACCTGCAGAACAATGAATCTAAAAAATTGTGAAATAAGAAAAAAAAGGGAAGCAAAAACATACAATGCAACGACCAGAAGGAATTTGTCGCAATAATCTCAAAATTGACATTGGCTTTTCAGGTACACCTAAAAATGTTGACATTCAAACTGCTTTTGACAGGCCTATAAAAAAAAAGCTTACCTCGATCTGGCCAGTCATTCATTTGAAAAAGTTTTACTGCTGTTGAATTGCTGCAACCATCTGGTAAAGCTTCAATTGAATGAATAAAAAGTTTATCTTCTGTATTTTCAGTTTTTTTATTATTTACAAACATGCATCCATAATTTTTATAAGCATCTGCAGCAGGAAAATATGGAGCACATTTATTTTTACCATCTTCAACGCATTTGCATAACATTACAATTGAAGTAGCAGATTCTTGATGGACCAATCTCCAAAAATCTGGTATTGTTGATTCTAAAAGTTATCGATAGATGAGCAGTTACAACAACAACAACATTTAAAAAACATACCCAAAGGACCTTGTGTTGCAATATATGAACGATCTAAACCTTCCAACTTTACATTATTTGCGTGAATATAATCAGATTCTGGTGGAACATTTAAATCCAAAATAACTCGAGATGAATCCAAGCATACAACGTCTTTGTAACGATTTCGTAGAGCATTATTTGGATTTGAGAATGCTTCAAACTTGTATTGTGGCGAAGTGTAAAGTTTTAATTGAGCAAATTCTTTTCGTAATCCTGCAACACCTAAAAAATATTTTTGTTTAATTTTTGATGGCGCTGTTGGTAGTACCTTTGGCTGACAGCCGTCGCAGGTTCAAACCCCGCTATGTTAAATTTAAAAAAGAAGGAACTTTAAAACCAACTACCATGGTTGACAAAAGTTTCAATACATTTTTTTTTCCATTTTGTTTAGTAGGCGATGTGTAATACTTACGGAACGCTTATTAGCATTTTAGCTAAAAACTTATAAATTTGTCGTTTTCTCCCTTGTTTTTCAATGGAAAAAATGTATTGAAAAATTTGTCACCCATTGTAGTTAACTAAGGTTGTTGATTTCCCAAGGATATTCCCGAAAAACAATGTGAGTTGACTCAACAGTAAAAAGCCACATACCCTTTTCCATAGTTGTTTTAACAAAATCTGCCATTGCTGCTTCAACTTCTGGTGTTACAGCATTCTTTCCAAGAACAACATTTGCTGCATTTGTAGGTTGTGGTGGTGGTGTTGGAATTACATTCTTTTTTGACGGTGTATTTGCTGCTGCTGCTACTGCTGATGGTGGATGTTGTGTTGAAGGATTTTGAAGCTGATGCATTGTTGTTGCATTTTTTCGAGTAACAGTACCAATTTTTCTTTTGCTTTTTTGTTTATTTCTTGCATTTCCTCCTCCTCCACCTTCTTCATCTTGTGTTACACCTGTATGATCGTCTTGTGTTTTTTGTTGTTCAAGATTGTTAGCATTATTCTTCTTTTTTCGACGATTTCGTAGTCTTTGAATTGGGCCATCAGATTGTTGCGTTTCAAGATTTGATTTCTTTTTATCCATTTTTTTTTGTTTTGAATCAAAAATTGTAAAATAAAAAATTGAAAGCAAAAAATGCAATGTTTTTTTTGGGAATGCATTTTTTTTTAAAATTATGCAAAAATTATCAAAGAAAAAACTTTTTTTTGTGGAACGAAATATTGTTGTCAAAAAATCAGCCATAAAAAATTTGCATTAAATTTATTATTCAAATTTGTATTTGCATGAAATAATTTATTGTTGATGAAGACAAACATTTCCACAAACTTTTTCATCATCATTCTTGTCACTTTGTTGATTTGGTGGAACGTGACTTCTTCTTCGTCTCTGTCAATTGCTGATTGAATAATATATTTGAAGTAAGTTTTACATTTTTATACTTTTGGGGTATATAAGGTAACAATAGATATAACTTTATATATTATTACATATTATAGGACAATGGGTGGAGAAAATAAAAAGAATGAACCTGAATTTCAAATGAAGCTTGAACCTGATGATAAGGTTGTTTTTAAAGGTAAACTCAATGAAACAGTCTCTGTCAAAATAACAAATACCACAAAAACTCGACAATGTTTCAAGGTACGTTTTATATCTGAGAAATATGTGATAACTTTTTTAATTGTCTTTTTTTAAGGTTAAAACATCATCAAATGATATGTTTCGTCTTCGTCCACCACTTGGATTTGTTGCTCCAAATGAAAGTGTTACAATTAGTATTATTTTTTTGGCAAAAGACATTCCACCAAAAGGTCATTATGTTGTATTTTATCATATTCCATGCAAAGATGATGATAAGAAGCCAAGATCTGTATGGACTCCATCTGCAACACCTGAAGGTGTTCGTCGTGTTGTAGCTGATTTTGCTAAAGAAGATACTCCTGCGGCAGCTGCTGCAGATAAAAAAGATGCTCCTGCACCTGCAGAATCAAAAGATGCACCACCAAAAGATGCAAAAGATGCTCCTGCAAAAGATAAAGAACCAAAAGATGCAGAAAAAGATGCTCCAGCAAAAGATGCTAAAGATGCTCCAGCAAAAGATGCAGAAAAAGATGCTCCAGCAAAAGATGCAGAAGGAAAAGATGCTAAAGACGCTCCTGCAAAAGAAGCTGATGAACAAGAAAAGGAAAAAGAAAAAGAAAAGGAATAAATGTATGATTAATATTATTAATGAACTGAAATTAATCTTTTCTATTTATATCATTACATTATTCTAATTTAATTTGACTAATAAAAACATTTATATTTGGTTTTGTGGGTTTTTTAAGAGGGTGTTGGGGTTTTTGTTTATGGGAAATGTAGTTTGGGATAATTGGTTTTGGGATATGTAGTTTCCTGTAAGTGTATTGTAACGGTTTTTTTAACCAAAATTTTGAATATTGTGACATTTAGCGAGTTTAAGCATGTATATAAAATCCGGTGCACGTTAGTGCGTTGTCGAACTTTTAGGAAACGAAAGCATCACTTTGAAGGCATGGAACAATGAGGAACACCATCTCCACCAGAAACACCAGCTGCAGCAATATCTGTATTTGGATAAAATATATTTTCATAATTATTTTGTTGTTGAATCAAACTTGGGTGAATGTAGCTATTGTTCGTTTTTGATTTGCGTAAGAGGAGAGGTTATTTAATTTTCTTGTCGAATGATCCCTCACCATCTAAAACACTGTAACTTAAAATGGGATGATCCTTTTTTTAAATGATTTGAGCATGTATGTGTGTGAGTATGGCATCCATTGATTTTTTCCGCAAAAGTTCAAGTCCTTTTTTGCAAAAAATTTTCACTGCATTCATTTTTGTTTTATTTGCTTTTGTTTGCAAAATGGCATGAGTTTATTACAATGATTTTTTTGAATATTTAAGTTTTATTTAATTCTGAGTCTCATTCATTTGAACAAATTTGCTGTGTTAAAAAAGGTTCAACTTTTCTAATTTTGCAAAGAAAAATAGGATATTTTTTTTATCACAAATTTTGTTCAAAAAATGAGCATTGTTTTTGAGAGAGTGTTTCAATTTTTTTGAAACGCTCTCTCACATTTGCGCAAAATAAAATGCCGACTCTCGCATTTTTTTTGCCCATAGAAAAAAATCGCATTCTATCATTTGAGCTCCAACCATGGATCGATGCGCAAACGTAGTTCATATTTTCGCGTTAATTTTGAAAGTTTTTAAAGAAGCTTTTACTTTTTTTTGGAGTTTTACTTGGAGAACCATGGGCCTTTATCTTAAAAATTTTCTGCAGCATCTTCTCCGTGTTGTCCAGTATTTTTAAGATAGGGGAACTTTACAAAAAAATCATAAAACCCAAACAGAACTAATTTTGATTCATGGGAGGGAGGGATGGAGATCACTAAAGTTTTGCCGGTTTTCCGAAAGGAGGGCCATATATTTTTTTACAGAGAGAAAGTGAAATGACAGCCCTGTGGCTTACAGGCATGGCCTTCGGTGGAAAATGATTCCAAAAAAACATTGCGGACCCTTATGAAAAAATAGCAGTATTACATCACAGTTAACGCATTTGATAATCAACCAGTTGGTGCATCCCTCTAAGTAAAGAAAAATTATTTTTTCCATTTTACTTCAAAATTCTAATAAAGTAATAAAATTATTTATTTTAAATATTTAGGAAAATCGATATACAGGGTGATTCAAAAAATTCCCCCCTTTTTTCGACACCTCAATAAATTTCCTTTGTTTTTCTATTGTTTCCAAAAAAGGAATGAAAAAAATGGGGGAATTCCTTGAATCACCCTCCCAGACTTAGCTGCAACGCTTTTGCAGTACCTGCGCAGTAACTGCAATTCGGCAGCTAGTTGGCAGGTACTGCAGTTTGCAGGTTTCGCAGTCTGGGCTGTACAATACACAAATCACAAACCAAACACTTCAACTCCGAATTAAAAAAGTTTTAATTAAATGCAATAAAACTGTGATTTTTGTAAATGCAAGAAAACTACAGTAAATGTTTTTTTAAAGTGCTAATTTTATTATTTAATTATTCGCCAAAGTTGTAATACTTTTATAAAAAAAAACATAAAGTTAAACCAGTTTTGCATTTTCGACTTCTTCTGCAAATTTTATTACAGTATCTTTGTATTTTCCAGGCATTTTGGCCTATAAATATAAATTTTAGTTTCGGCAATAAAAAGAAAAACATACTCGAATATAATTAAGAACACATGTATGAATTAAAACATATTGAGCTTCTGTTTCTAAAAGAAACACAAATAAAAATCGCATAATTGCAAAAACAACTTACGAACTGCAGAAGCACGTTGATTTCTTAAAGTTTGAAACATTTCTTTTACCTATATTATATTTTTTAAAAGAAAATTAAGAGAAAAAAAACTAACATTACAGCATTGTCCTTTTAATAATCGACTTATAATTGCATCAATAAGAATAACAGTACCAGTACGGCCAACACCTGCAGAACAATGAATCTAAAAAATTGTGAAATAAGAAAAAAAAGGAAAACAAAAACTTACAATGCAACGACCAGAAGGAATTTGACGCAATAATCTCAAAATTGACATTGGCTTTTCAGGTACACCTAAAAATGTTGTATCATTTGTATCCATATATGTAACATAAAAAACTGGAATCTCAAGCATTAAAATCGATTTTCACAGGCTCTTATAAAAAGCTTACCTCGATCTGGCCAATCATTCATTTGAAAAAGTTTTGCTGTTGTTGAATTGCTGCAACCATCTGGTAAAGCTTCAATTGAATGAACAAAAAGTTCATCTTCAGTTGTTTCAGTTTTTTTATTATTTACAAACATGCATCCATAATTTTTATAAGCATCTGCAGCAGGAAAATATGGGGCACATTTATTTTTACCATCTTCAACGCATTTGCATAACATTACAATTGAAGTAACAGATTCTTGATGGACTAATCTCCAAAAATCTGATATTGTTGATTCTAAAAGTTATCGATAGATGAGCAGTTACAACAACATTAAAAAAAACATACCCAAAGGACCTTGTGTTGCAATATATGAACGATCTAAACCTTCCAATTTTACATTATTTGCGTGAATATAATCAGATTCAGGTGGAACATTTAAATCCAAAATAACTCGAGATGAATCCAAGCATACAACATCTTTATAACGATTTCGTGAAGCATTATTTGGATTTGAGAATGCTTCAAATTCATATTGTGGTGAAGTATAAAGTTTTAATTGAGCAAATTCTTTTCGTAATCCTGCAACACCTAAAAAAGTTTATTTTTTATTTTTTTTTGGTGCCAAGCGTGTGTGGCGAAGTTGGCTTACAGTCACAATGTCGCCGGTTCGAATTACGTAACGTTTAAAATCAAAAAAATAACTTACCTTTTTCCATAGTTGTTTTAACAAAATCTGCAATTGCTGCTTCAACTTCTGGTGTTATTGCCTTTCCATGTACAACATTTGGTGCATTTGCAGGTTGTGGTGCTGGTGCTGGTGTTGGAATTGGAATTACATTCTTTTTTGGTGCTTGTGGAGTTTTTTCAGCAGCTGGTGCAGGTGTAGTTGGATTTTCTGCTGAAGGTGTAGAATTTTGTGGCACTGTTGCTGCAGCACCTTTTCGAGTAACACTAGGAACTTTCTTTTTACTTTTCTTATTTTTTGCATTTCCTCCTCCACCACCTTCTTCATCTTGTGTTAAAACTGTTTGATCATCTTGTGTAAGACCTTCAAGATTATTTGCATTCTTTTTCTTTCGACGATTTCGTAACCTATGAGTTGGGCCATCAGATTGATTCGCTTCGAAGTTTGCCTTCTTTTTATCCATTTTCTTTTGAATCAAAAATTGTAAAAAATAATTACAAGAAAACGCAATGTTTTTTCGGAGTATGCATTTTTTAAAAAAGTTATGCAAAATTTCATTTGTAAAAAGTAAACTCAAAAAAATTGTAGTTTCAAGAAAATTAAAAAATTGCCGACACATTTTTGACCCAAAAAGAATTTATTGCAAACTTTCAAAATTTATAAAAAACTAGTAAAAAAACGGTAAACAAATAACAAAAAAAACCGTATAAAACAAATATACAAAAATATAAACATTTTAAATTTCTTCTGTAACTTTCATTTGTTTCAATAAATATTCAATTTCATCAACAGAAGTTTTAAGAATTACTCGACGAGAAATTAGACCATTTGATTTAATTTCAATATATCCCATACTAAAAAATTATTTCTTCAATAAAGTGCCAAAAAGCTATAGTAACTTACTTTTGAAGAGATGTCAATAATCCAGTTATTGAACACATTTCCATTGGATCAATCGATAAAGAAACACAAATTCGACGATAACAATCATAAATTAAAAAGAAATCCAATTCTTCTAAAGTTGTTGCACGAATTTCTTGAATAATTGAACGAAGTAAAAATTCCTGATGTTTTGAAAGAGATTTTGTAAACAAAGTTGGAAGTGGTTGAAGACTTTCTTTAATTGCAGCAGTAGCCTAAAAAATGATGAAATAGTGTTGTAACAACAAAAAAATATAACTTACATGATTCATTGTAAGTATTTCATCATCATTGTCAACAGCAATTTCAATTGCTCTTCGAATAAATTCTAGCGCTTTTCGAACATCACCCGAAACAGCTGCAACCTTTCTAGAAATTAAACCAAAAGCATCACCTTTAAAAGAAATTTTGAATTTTTTAATTCGATGTTCCAAAATATGTTTAATTTCTTCAAAATTGTATGGTTGAAATGTTAGTCGTTTGTAACCCTAAAAAAATTACAGTAACCCAAATCCTTCAAAGTAAATTAAAACTCACCATTCGACTTGAAACCCTTTGCTTTAAAACTCTTTCAGGTAGATCCAAAGTATTCGCAATTGCAATAACAGATAGTCTTGCTTCAGAGGTTGAAGCCCAATCAAAAATATCATATACAACATCTTGTGACTTTGTACATAACATATCCAATTCATCAATAACTAATACAATTGGCTTACGTTTTGGATCATCAAATGTAAAAATTTTAGAAAGCTTTTCTCGAGCAGATTTTGATGCTGGTGGACGAACAGAAGGGCAAATGCCTTTGTAAATTTCAGTAAAAACATGTTGAGGCTTAACTAATTCTAAGCCATTTACATAAACATAAGTAAATTTAAAAACAGGTTTCTTTTGGAGTTGAAGCTTTTGAATAACTTTTGTAACACAAGCAGTTTTACCCGTCCCAGGAACGCCAGAAATATATATTGTTCGATTATGGGCAGAACTTGATGGACTAATTGAATTTTTAATAAATGTTTCAATTTCTTTAGATTCTTCATCACGCTTTAATAAAATATCCGGAACAGCAGAAGTATGAAAGAAGGGATAAATTTTCATTAATGGATTTTTATCACGCTTAAAAAGACTTTTTTAAAAACAGATAAAAATTTAAAACGCTTACTTTTTGTCTTCTGTCTGCTTGTTCTTTTGCATCTTCTTGCATAACATCAAGTTCCAACTTTGAGATTGTATTGAGAAGCAATTCTATTTCTGCTGTCTAAAAAAATACTGTAAAAAAGGTATAAAAACTGAAACAAACATCAGGTTCATCTTCGAACGTTTCTTTAGTATATTTTGGTACTGTATTTCGACTTCCAAACAAAACACTACTTTCATCTGAGCAATCAGATTCTTCATATTCTGGTTCTAATCCATAAAGTGAATCTTTTCCATCATCATCATTTCCACTATCATATTCATCTTCAAGTCCATGTGCAGGTTTTACAGTATCTTTTTCACTTTCGTATTCTACTTCCAATCCATTATAATTTTGATTCTTAAATACAGCATCTTCTTCACTATTATATTCATCTTCTAAACCATAATTTCTACGCTTATCATTTAAAGCACCAGCAGCATCTTCATCTTCAAGTCCATTATAATTACGTTTTAAAATATCATCCCCACTATCCCATTCTTCTTCCAATCCACGATTATACTTTACAGTTTCATCTTGACTTTCTTTTTCAAGTTTATTTATATGATACGGTTGTGAATTTCTTTGTGGAGTTGTTGAACGTAAAGGTGATCGTCGAAGTGTAAGCTTTAATGGAGTCTTTAATTCAATTGTCCAAGTTGGAGGTTCTGAATTTTCTTCAAATGAAACAGGTTTGGCTGAAGCTTTAGGAGTCTTTTTTGGAGTAGTTTTTGATTTATTGCTTGTATTTTTGATATCCATATTTTCATCTGTAGGCAATAATGAAGTTGTTGGTTGTGAAGTTGAAATATTTGTTCGAGGTGTAAATAAATCTTCATCACCATTTAATTCTCCCAATGGCAATCTTTTCTTTGAATTACATTTTTTCTTCTTACTGCTGACAGATGTTTGAACATTTTCTTTATCAGATGATCCACTTGTTGGACTTCCCTTTCTTGTAGCAGGAGATTTAAGGCTTAACTAAAACATTTCACAATTTAATCGAAAACTTTAAAAGAAAAACATACATTCCCAAATTTAATTGGTAATGGAGTTGTTGAAGCAGCAGCTTTAACAGCAGCAATATTTTGCTTCTTTTTTGGAGTTGTTATAGCGTTATTAGCTTTTATAAAAGCTTTTCGAGGCTAAAAAAAGTTTTGTAAACATTATAAAAGTATTAAAACAACGTACTGATCTTTTCGTGGGTGACATAATTCAAAAGTTAGTAAATAATAGTAAAAAAATTAAAGCTAACAAAGATTTATAAAAGTTGAAAAAATTGCGCGATTTTTCAATGTAGAAAATTTTTTAAAAAGAACCGCAATGAAAAAAAATTTCTTGAAAAGAAAATTGAAATAATTTTTTGAGCAAAATTTAAAAGTTTCGAACACTGATTTTAAATTTTTATATTGAATTTACACGCATTTTTGTGACAAAAATTCAAGTTGGAGGGCTTTTCTGTGCTTTAGAATCCTCTAAATTTTGTCACCTTTGTATTTATTTAACCTAAATTTGTAATCTATTTTAGGTTTGCTTTACTCGCTTAAAAAGCAAGAATTAAATAATTAACAATGGATGCCTTAAATTTATTGTTTCTTCTTCTACAGTATTTTTAGGACCAACAATGATTTCTGAAGAAGAAAATTTGCATTTGAATTTTCAAAAATTTCATTTTAGAAAATGATTTTCATTCTGTTTTTATTTCTCATTTCAACTTTTTGCGTGATTTTTTGTGTTATTTGAGGCAGTAGCAGCAGCAATTATGGGAGATTTATATGAACCTCTTGCACCGTAAGTTTTTCTTTTAATCTCTTTAAATGTTTTTCTTTTTGTAGAATGGGCTCACAACCACCTCCACCACCGCCTCCATCTGCTCCAGAATTATCAAAAGAAACAAAAGATGATAAATTATCAAAAGAGGGAAAAGAAAGTAAAGTATTCTCTGATAATGTTGCAGGAAATACTGCAATGTCTGCCATAACCGATACACAATTTGGTGGAGCTGATGGACAATCTGCATATTCTTTACAAGCAGATACAGCTGGAAAAACTAAAAAGAAAAATGATGGTGGATCAGCTGATAGTGGTATGTTATAAGTTTTGCTTTGGGTTTTGTTGTGGTTTCATGCAATGTAAAATTTAGGTGGAAGAAAACGTACTCGTGGTGCTTGTATTTGTATGATTGTTTCGGGATTGTTTGGAACTCTTTCACTTGGTTCTGCAATTGGTGGAGCTGTTGCTTTATTTATGCAATAATAATGCTTATTTTGTATTTGCTTTTAATCTGTACATCTATATGTGTAATTAATTTTTATAAAGATTTTTTTATAAAAACGTTATTGTTTGATTCACTTTGTTTTTTATGCAACTTTTTATTATCTGTTTTTGTCAAAAAATGCAATAAAACAAAATTACAAAATTTTTTGAACAAAATTTTTGTTACTGTAAAGTTAAAAGCAATTTTCTCAACTTACGAAAATTTTCGAAAAACTATTTTTTGTGTTAACTAAAACACGATCGTGATGTTGTAACTCGCTTAAAAGCTTAACTTGATCTGAGCGCTCAGCTGAGCGATTAGCTTCATGGTTCTCTTCAACTTTTTTTTGACAAGATAAACAAATTTTTTCAATCACAAAGAAATATGCAAATTTTTTGCATTTATTCAAAACAACAACATCAGTGATTACTTCTTGTCATTTTCTGCCTCACCAGTCAGTCAATGCTTTTTACTTTTTTGCAGCAGAAAAAATGAATTTACGCTGCTCTCAAATATTTGCTGTAATTTTAATATTTTTATCATTTTTTGGCGTTTATTCTAAAAATGTAAAACGTATATCAAAACATAAAAAATTGTCTGCTTTTGCTTCTGGAATTCCATCATATACAAAACTTCCGGCACCATATTTAAAAACATGTACAATGGCAAATTTATTTGTTGCAACTCAGAAATATGAAAATCGATATGCATATGGTCTTACACTTGGGTGTACATTTTTCTTTTTTGAATTGTCTGAATATGAAATTTTTGATAGAGCTTTGGATTTTGTAAGTTTTTTTGAGGGGGTTTTTGAGGGACAAGAATGATTTAAGTTATAAATTTTTTTTAGTATCAATCACAATATGATCTTAATCGATATATTAATCACAATGGTGATTTTTGTCCTGTTGATATGTTTAATGTTCGATATATATCACAAAATTCAACACCATATTTTGAAATTTTGGAACTTTCAACTGGTACACTACATTTTATTCGAATAACAAAGAAAAAAATATTTTTTAAACAAATTACTCCAAAACGTGCTACTTCATCTCCTAAGTCTATGACATTTGGGTCATGGGTATTTGATAAAAGTAGCGGATGGGCAACACATTATGGAAATCTTTTAATACATTCAAAACCAAGTGTTAATCCTCGTAGTGTAAGTTTTTTGATACAATATACACTTCTAATGTGCAATTATTTTTAGGGACGGCATGAAGTTCGAACATTTATTCGACATAAACATGATGCATTTCCTGGTGCATGCATTAAACTAAGCTTTAGCAAATGGCATCTATTTCAAATTTATCCATTGGTTGGAGATGAAGCATATGATTTTGAAAATTATGTTCAACACGATGTTGCTATCCCTCCTCGAGTAGTGTAAGCTTTAATAATTATATATCCTTATAAATATATTGTTTTAGACCATCAGAACATGAAAACCTTGAATATTATTTTTATGCAACAATTGGTGTAATTGGATTTGGTGTAATAACAATTTTTACTGGAATTGGTTTAAGTATTTGGAAACTTATAAAATATGTTTTACTTGAAAAACAACGATCTGAAATTGAAAAATTTGTTGTTGCATGCTATGTTGAAAAGTTGGAAAAAATTTCAAAAGTTCCAAAAGAAGCTGAAAAGCCTAAAAGAAGTAAAAAGAAAAAGAAGCGATATTCACCATCTGAATCAAAATCATCATATCGTCATCGACGCCGACATAATCGTAGACGTCGAAGTTTAAGTGCATCTGAATCTCTTTCAAAAATTCCACATGGTTCAAAGATAATTCCACTTCCAAATGAAAAAGATTTATTTGCATCTGATCGAAAAAAGGCTGAATTAAAACCGGCAGCAGTACAAGAACCAAGAAAAGATAAAACTGGTCGACAACCATCAAAGGGTCCAAGTCAATCTGTTTGTAGTCTTAAAAGTGTTACACAATCGTAAGTCTTTTTTTAATCCTATCATTATCGTATACATTTGAATCAATCTTTTTTTAGTCTTGATAATTCACTTGATTGGACAGGAAAAGGTGTTCGTGTTTCAAAGCGTCAAGTTGCATATGAACAACATAAAGAAGATAAATCCAAAGATGAAGAAGATGCATATAAACTTGGTTTAAATCTTTCAACTTATAAACGAAAGAAAAAGCGTCAACAACATGGTCTTCAAAGTAATGATGATCTTGAATCAAAAAAGACAGAAGAAACTCAATATCCTTTATCACAAGCATCTGGAATGTCATCATATACAAAACCAATAGCTCCAACACCTCCTTCAGCTCCATCAAAAACTGCAACGGCAACTCCTGTTGCACCTGGAATAACAAATTCAACATTGCTTCGTGGAGATAAAACACCTGCACAAGATGAAGCAAGATATCAACGAGCTGAAAAAGAACTTCAAGATCGATTAGAATCTGAAAAACGTAAACGTGAACAACATGCTGCTAAAGCTGCTACTGCTGCAGCTGCTGGTGGTGGTGGTGGTGCTAAACCTGTTGGTGGAGGTGCAAAAGTTCAACTTGCAAATAATAATCCTTATGGAAGTTTATCTGTTCCTTTGGATGATGTTTTTGCAGCAGAAAAGAAAAAGTAATAATAATGATTTTTTGTAGTTGATTTTTTTGTGTTTTGATTCAATATCAAAAATGTAATGTAATAAACGTAATTTGTTTTAAAATTTTTAAAAATAGCAACTTGACGTCAAATATTTTCGTTTCAATACTTTTTTATATTAGTAATAAAAATTTTTTTTTGCCGTTGAAAAATTTTAACTTTTACAAAAAAATTTATACTGTATTTATTAATTCCAGGAATGACGGAAAACTTTGCCGATAAAGCAAATAAAGGCCGATGTCTTGCATTTCCTGGTTATTGTGATAAAACAATTAATACTTGTAATCTTGCACATCCTTTAATTAATTGTGATCGATATCCTGCTTGCTTTAATCTAAGATGTACATATCTTCATCCTGTATGCAATTTTGATTGCAATAAACAGCTATGCAAAAAGATTAATTGCAAAGATTTTCATCCATGGAGAGATTCGTAAGTTTTTTAAAAATTTTTTTATGGCTTTAAAACTTATGTTTTTTAGATACAGAACACAGAAAAGCGATTTCCCAAACCCAAAAGCTGCTGCTGGTGGTGGTAAACCTGGTGGTGGAGGTGCAAAAATTCAACTTGCAAATTATAATCCATATGGAAGTTTATCTATTCCTTTGGATGATGTTTTTGCAGCAGAAAAGAATAAGTAATAATAATGATTTTTTGCACTTGATTTTTTGGTGTTTTGAATGAATATTAAAATTGTTATGTAATAATAAACGTAATTTGTTTTATAAATTATAATAACTCTTATTTATTAAAATTTTGAAAATTGAAACTTTGACATTAAATATTTTCGTTTCAAGAGTTTTTTATATTAGTAATCAAAATTTTTTTGCCGTTGAAAAATTTTAAACTATTATTTTTTGTAAATCCTATTTTTACATTTTATTACTGGTTTTATTTTTTCAATGGATCCTGCAAAATGGTGCCTTATGGGTTTAGAAGAATCTCTTCATAGTATTGACGCAGCACAAAAACTTCAAGAAGTGAGATTTTATCTCTTTAATCACGATTTTTGCAATTTACAAAATATACATTTTTAGAAAAATCCAAGAGATCCACAAATATTTGTTAATATTAAAAAGAATGTTATTGATATTTTTCGTGGTTTAACTGATCGGGTAATGACACAATTTGATTTACAAAATAGCAAGCTTAAACAAATTCATGCTGCTGTTAATAGTCGTCCAAATATGGTTCGATTTATTAAAATCTTGTTTAATAATGTAAAATTGGTTTTTAGAGCCCTGCAGAACTTTCAGCAAATCTTGAACATGTAAAAATTGAAAATAAAGAACTTCGACTTGCTCTTGAACATGCTGAACATAGAATTGCTGTAAGATTTTTCTCTATTTTTTATATGTTTAACAAAAAACTTCTTTTTTAGGGATATGAAAAAGATAAGAAGACATCTGATGATAAAATAAAGCATTTAGCTGCAGATTCGGCACATAGCAAATGTGAACAATGTAAAACTCGACCAAGGGATGTTTTATTTTTGCCATGTCGTCACTTTTTTATTTGTGAAGAATGCTCAAATGATCTTCGAAAATGTCCATATTGTGATAAGGTAATTGAAGAATCAATTATTGCTGAATATTAAAAAGAAGCTTTACTAAATCTAACACTTTCTTCGTTTATGTGGATCTTTTCTCAAGTTGTTAGCTTTTAATTTGTTTTTTTCTTGTTTTATTTTGATTATTATTCTTTGTACTATTTTTTATATTTTTTACATTCCTATTTTGCCATATATAAAAATTACCGTAATTTGTATGAATTTTGTTAAACTTTTTTGTTTGAATCAATATTAAATTATCGTTTTGTTATTACTTTTACATAAAAATTTATACTGTATTTATTAATTCCAGGAATGACGGAAAGCTTTGCCGATAAAGCAAATAAAGGTCGATGTCTTGCATTTCCTGGTTATTGTAATAAAACAATTAATACTTGTAATCTTGCACATCCTTTAATTAATTGTGATCGATATCCTGCTTGCTTCAATCTAAAATGTACATATCTTCATCCTGTATGCAATTCTGATTGCAAAAAACAACTATGCAAAAATATTAAGTGCAAAGATTTTCATCCGTGGAGAGATTCGTAAGTTTTTTTAAAAATTTTTTTTGATGGCTTTAAAACTTTTGATTGCATTTTTTAGATATAGAACAGAGAAAGGCAAACTGCCAGATCCGAAAGGGGATGATATTGAAGAATTTGCTACAATTCCTGATTCTGCAACTGTCAATGAATTAATTGCAAAATATCAAAAAGAATATAATGATGTT